>JAJEJO010002118.1:26810-91182 GCA_020662805.1 Glaucomys volans | reverse complement strand
AAAAAAAAAAAAAAAGAAAGAAAGAAAGAAAGGCAATGTGACAGGATAGAAGGATCCTGAGACTTGATGACTTCCTAGGCTTGTCATGCCACCCACTGGATCTCCTACTTGTGCCTGCAAAAAAAAAAAAAAAAAAAAAATACCTCCCAATTTATTTAAGCCATCCTTTTTTGAGTGTTTCTTACTAGCAACTGAACACAATCCCTAAATTACACCCTCACTCTCAGTTGGTAGACACCATTTTATCCCTAACACTCTTCAGATGAGGCCATTGTGAACCTGACATGGAATACGTGGAACCACTGAGTCAGGCCGTTGTGTCTTAGTCTTTCCCTCAACTTCCAAAGTGCCTGACAAATACTAGGCGCTCAGTTTAACTTGATTGATCATGAGCCTGATGAAGCATGGAGCCATCACTTTCACACACCAGTCTTCAGTTTGGCCATGTGATCCATGTTCTGAAGCCATTGTGGTTCCTTGAAAACAGCAAACAAACCTTTTATCACTTTCAATGTAGTAGAATCCAAAACAATCGCAAGGGTGTTTCATCATGATCCATTGGAAAACATGACCAAGACAATGCCTGTGGGCTGGGGTTGTGGCTCAGTGGTAGAGCACTTGCCTGGCATGTGCAAGGCACTTCATTCTCAGCAGCACATATGAATAAATAAAGGCCCATCGACCACTGAAAAAATATTTGCAAAAAAAAAAAAAGAATCCCTAAAATAGAAAAAAGCAGATTATGATAGAGGTACAAGAAGAGATTGGGATACAAAAAGTAACTGGATATGTGAATTTGTTTGAGTGTAGTAATAATTACACTATGTATAGGTTTATCAAAGCATGTCATACAGCCAGGTGCAGTGGCACATGCTTGTAATCCCAGCAGCTCAGGAGGCTGAGGCAGGGGGATCCGGAGTTCAAAGCCAGCCTCAGCAACTTAGTGAGGTCCTAAAAAATGCAGTGAGACTCTGTTTCTAAATAAAACACAAAAAAGGGCTAGGGATATAGCTCAGTTGGTAGAGTGCTTGCCTTGTAAGCACAAGGCCCTGGGTTCAATCCCCAGCACCGCAAAATGGCAAAAAAAGGGGGGCTGGGGTGTGGCTCCGTGGTTGCATGCCCCTGGGTTAATCCCTAGTACCAAAAACAGAAACCGTGTCATACACCTTAAATACATACAATAAATTGTATGAAAATAAAATACCTCTTCTGTCTCACTGGATCCCAGAAAGGATGACACACAAATTCCCTGAAGAAAGTTAGTGGTAGATTACATACTCCCATCATAGGCCCATGGTTACCTTTCTTTCCTAGTCCAGCTCTCTGATGCATTTTGTGTCACTCTTTCATCTCTCCCACTCTTTAGAGTACAAGTACTCAGGTACTTCAAATATTTGTAAAAGTATCATTTTAAAAAGGTGACTGACATAAATAAGTAATCATAATGAATGAATAAATAATGAGCAGACGAAGGAGTACACACACACACACACACACTCACACACACGCTCACAGGTGACACACATAAACAACAGTGATATTTGGCTAGGTCACCAGGACAAAGGAAAACCATGCAGGAAGAGAAAAGTCAAATGCAGAATATGCCCCAGAAATGGAAGGTTCACATAGATGTTAGAGGCAGGAAGCTGTTATGGCTTGGATATGAGGTATCCCCTCGAAAGCTCCCAGGAATGCAGGAATATTTGTACATGAAATTATTGGATTATGAGAGTTATAACATAATTATTCCATCCTAGTTTGAACAGACTGAGTGGCAACTGTAGACAGGTGGGGTGTGGCTGGAGGAGAAAAGTACCCTGGAAGGGTTGTTCTTCCTGTGGGCCCCTCCATCCGTCCCTCCCTCCCTCCCTCCCTCTCTCTCTCTCTCTCTCTCTCCCTCTCCACCCCCCTTTTCCCTCTCTCTCTCTCTCTCTTTCTCTTTTTGTCTCTTCCAAAAAAATTCAGTCAGCCCTTGTCTAGGGAAAAAAAGGTTCTGAATACGATGTCTAGGAAAAAAGACATGAAACAATTCAAGCTATAGAACATTTGAAATTCTCACACATCTTTTTCTTGTGATATGGGTCAGGAGCTTATGACCTATAAGTTATGGAAGTGTGTTTAGTTCCTAAATTAAAGACTATATGACACATGACAGAATATTCTAAGGTGCAGGGTGCACTCAGGAATAGAGCTATGAGAAGTTATAGATTTGGACTTTCTGTCTGTACTCCTAACTTTGTTCATTACAACTTTGCCTCTTGCAGTCTGTCTCTGGCTCAGCAACTTTTTATTTATTTATTTATTTATTTATTTATTTATTTGGAACCAGGGATTTGAACTCAGGGACACTTGGCCACTGAGCCACATCCCTACCCCTATTTTGTATTTATTTAGAGACAGGGTCTCACTGAGTTGCTCAAGGCCTCACTAAGTTGCTGAGGCTGGCTTTGAACTCGCAATCCTCCTGACTCAGCCTCCCAAGTCGCTTGGATTACAGGCATGCACCACCACGCCTGGCTTTTATTTATTTATTTATTTTACAGTACTGAAGATTGAACCCAGGACCTCAGCTAGGTAAGTGCTGTTCCACTGAGCTACATTTCCTGCCCTATTTTATTTTAGTTATAACAATTGTCCTTGTTGTCTTTTTCCTACTTTTGGGGGGTAAGATTTTTAATCCTATACAAAAGTTGTAAAAACAGTACAATGGACTGTTACACTTTAAATAGATCCACCAAGCCAGGCATAGTGGCACACATGTGTAATCCCAGCAGCTTCGGAGGCTGAGGCAGGAGGATTACAAGATTAAAACCAGCCTCAGCCATTTAGTAAGGCCCTAAGCAACTCAGTGAGACCCTGTCACAGATATTGTAAACAAAAGAAATACCATTGAAGATCATTATTTGAGATGGGCTGTGTACGATTGAATTAAAGAATGTACAACTCACAAGAATAATTTTAGGAGGCAGATAATAATTCCAGCAATGATTTTCATTGATGTGAGATGTTCTAAGTGATGACACCTGCTAATGTCAAATTTGACATTCATAGATATAGCAAAAAGCCATATTGAACATGTTGTCATGAGCATGGCAATATATATTTTCCACACATATAATCTAGAATGGGATTTACATCATTTAACATGGATTTTAAACTCCAAATTTATTTCAAGTAAATTTTTCTGCTTAGGTTCTCAACTTCATTTGCACTTAAAATTATTTGCAGATTTTATTTGTGAAGAGGGGAAGAAAAGATGAATGAGGAAAGAGGAAGGAAGCACAAAGTACTTTAAATAGAGAAAATTGCAGGACGCCTAGTAGTTGAATCTGTCAAACTTTCTTCCAATGTGACTGTACATTTTTGCATTTTCACCATCAGTGAATGAGTTCCTGCTGCTCTGTATTGCTGCTAAAATTTGGTGTTGGCAGTGTTGTGGATTTGGGCCATTCTGATAGGTGGGTAGTAATATCTCATTGTTCTCATTTGCATTTTCTTGATGACATATGATGTAGAGAGTGTTTTCTATGCTTATTTGCCATCAATATATCTTTGATGAGGTATCTGTCTAGGGCTTTAGCCTTTTTATTCAATTACTTGTTTTTTATTGTTGAATTTTCTAAAAAACTCTTTGTATATTTAGTTAACAGTCCTTTATCACATCTTTTGCAAATGTTTTCTCCTAATCTGTGGCTTGCTTTTCATTTTCTTGATAGTATCTTTTGCAGAACTGAACATTTTAATTTTATTGAAGTCCAGCTTATCAATTACCAATTTTTCCTTCTGTGGATTATGTCTTCTGTGTCCTTTTTGAAAAGTCACCACCAAACCCAAGGTCATCTAGATTTTCTTCTAGAAAATTATCTAGGAGTTTTATACTTTTACATTTTACATTCGGGTCTCTGATCCATTTCGAGTTAATTTTTGTAGAATGCAGAGTCTCTGTCTAGATTCCCTTTTTTGCATGTGTACACCCAGGTGTTTGAGCACCATTTGTTGAAAGACTCCATTTGCCCCATTAGATTGCATCTTCCTCTTGTTAAAGATCAGTTAATGATCCCTCTGCCTTTTTTATAGTAAATCACTTAGACTTGTTCAAACACCCTTTTCTTGTTCCCTTCACTCATACTCAAGTCCTGAAACCCAGATTCTCATCAAACAGGAAAATGGGTTAGGAAGTGGATAATTCGATTTAGTTAAATGTTTTTCTCTGTCAGGCACGTGGGCGCACGCCTGTAATCCCAGTGGCTCAGGAGGCTGAGGCAGGAGGATCGCCAGTTCAAAGCCAGCCTCAGCAACTTAATGAGGCCCTAAGCAACTCAGGGAGACCCTGTTTCTAAATAAAACGCATTAAAAAGGGCTGAGGTTGTGGCTCAGTAGTTAAGCACCCCTGACTTCAATTCCCAGTACCAAAAACAAAACAAAACAAAAACTACAGTTACCTATTAATGGGATGTGTGTACCTGTTGGGCAGTGCAGTTGCTCAAATGCTGGAATCTGATTGGATAGCACCATACTCATCTCCTGTTCCACACTGATTTTCATGTGGCACTTGCTTTTCTCACAGCAACTGCCAAAACCTCAGCTTTGTGAAGATGTGCCATTGATGGAAGGAATGTAGCATGATCTGTTTACTAGAGGATTCTGGAAGAGGGCCATACCAGAGATCCCTCAGGTTCCATGATGGTCAACCCTTTTGGCTTTATAAATGAACAACCTTTCTCCACACAGTACAACATTAGTGTACTTGGTCATGGAGGGCTCTAAGTAACAGTCACCACACTGTACTCTTTAGATATACTGAACTTTTTCTTCCTTTGGAGTTGTTACCTTCAAAGGGGACTCATGATCACTTCTTAATATTTGTTTCTAGTACTTCCCGTTCTGATATCTCAAGTCTTTGTCTGAACCCAATCAATTGCCTGCATTGTTCAGAGTCTCTTCCTGTTCTGGCTTTAAATAAATCAGCTGACAGAAGTATCCCAGAGGTGGAAGCTTCCTAACATCCACTTAACAGTCTCTGAGTAAGTTAGAATATGCAACTGCAAGAGTTATTGTGTACAGAATTTCATTTGCCAAAATAAATGTTTTAAACTTTATCTTTTTAGCATATTAAAAATTGAGATAATGAGCAGCCATTGGATTGTGGGAAACTTAATTTTCAGCTTAAGAAAAAGCAAGAGCCGAGCACGGTGGCGCACGCCTGTAATCCCAGCACTTGGGAGGCTGAGGCAGGAGGATCGCGAGTTCAAAGCCAGCCTCAGCAACTCAGCAAGGCCTGAAGCAACTCAGTGAGACCCTGTCTCTAAATAAAATATAAAATAGGGCTGGGGATGTGACTCAGTGGTGGAGTGCCCCTGAGTTCAATCCCCAGTACCAAAAAAAAAAAAAAAAGAAAGAAATCAAGTAATAGTAAACGCTCCTAATGCTTGTGCTTATTGAGAGAGCAATAGTAACCATGGTTCCATTTGCAGAAAATGTCTAGTCTAAAGTTACAAGATAGCATTTTTCACTGCGTGGTGAACACTGTGATGTGCTGTCTATATCTCTCTTCAGTGAAGGACTTGTCCCAGCTGCCAGGTAGATACACATATTTCATATATATGTACCAAGGTCACACCCTTCCCAGGGAAGCCCATAGCCAATGACCAAGACATGCACAGGTATGAAATCTTACCATCTCAATTCCCAGAGAGACAATTCAGCTCTGAGGCTCCCCTTGAGTTGGCCAAGACTATTGTCAGGCTTGCATTGTTTCTCAGCTTCTCTTTCTGCACCCCTGTGAAGCAAGAAGGCTTCAATAAGTGCTAGTCCCAAGGACACTTCTTTTTTGTTTGTTTGTTTTTTGGGGTACCGGGGATTGAACCCAGGGGCACTCGGCCACTGAGCCACATCCCCAGCCCTATTTTGTATTTTATTTAGAGACAGGGTCTCACTGAGTTGCTTAGGGCCTCGCTGAGTTGCTGAGGCTGCTTTGAACTCGCGATCCTCCTGCCTCAGGCTCCTGAGTCGCTGGGATTACAGGCGTGCGCCACTGCGCCCGGCTCCAAGGATACTTCTTAACAAGCAGCCTATATAATAAACTCCATTGCAAAATTTACTTCCTAAGGAACCCCAAACAGCAACACAAATGCTTTGCCTGCTTGGATAGATTCCAGATATGTGGTAGCTGCATGTTTACTTTGCATGAAACCCTGCTATGAAGGAGGATCACAGGTTCAAAGCCAGCCTCAGCAACTTAGCGAGGCCCTAAGCAACTCAGTGAGACTCTGTCTCTAAATAAAATATTTGAAAAAGGGCTGGGGATGTGGCTCAGTGGTTAAGAGCCCCTGGCTTCAATCCCTGGTACCAAAAAGAAAGAAACCCTGCTATGAGTGATACTACTGTTGCTTCTCATATTGTGGATTCCACTCTCAAATATCACCTCTGAAAAAACCAATTTGATAGATTAGATATAATGACACCAAATGCCACAGTGAGTTGAGCTATCTAGTTAATTTAAAAAGCAGCCTCGTGAGCACATAGCGTGAGTTCCGCTTGCTTCCCTACCATAGCTAGCCCCTTTGCAGATAGGTGAGCCTCGTGATTAGTTCTGACCAATGGACTTTAAGGGGAGGAGCCATTCCTGGGCTGAGGCTGCAAAAGTCCCCATGTGACTCTCCTCTTTCTATTCCTAAGATGGGGAACTAGGGAAGCTGTATGTACCAGACAGAGATACGAGATGCTGAAGCCTGGGACAGCCTAGCTATCTGGGTGACTGAGAAACAGACCTTTGTTATATTAGGCCATTGAGA
Organism: Glaucomys volans; assembly: GCA_020662805.1. Taxonomy (NCBI): domain Eukaryota; kingdom Metazoa; phylum Chordata; class Mammalia; order Rodentia; family Sciuridae; genus Glaucomys; species Glaucomys volans. The sequence goes on along the minus strand of JAJEJO010002118.1, from coordinate 84,388 downwards.
TTTTGCGTTGTTGCCCCTTATAACCAGCCTATCCTGACTAATGCACTTTATAAAATATTGTCACTATAAATAACATTTTAAGTTAAACTATTTAAATGGATGTATATTAAATACACATATATGCATATGTACCTGCTAAAAAGTAAATATGTATAAATTATATAAAATGCATATTATGTGTTATACAAGTAATATATTAACTATGTATATTTGATATAAATCTACTAAATATATTAAACACATAACACACATCTTGTGCCTTAGCCTTGACAGTTGTTATCAGTTTGGTTCATGGACTTCCACACTGTTTCTGTATGAAGATGTGAAAACGTTACACATTCTGTATGGCAAGTATGTAGCCAACATCAAGTTTTCCCTTCATAAAGTAAGTCCAAATCCCCAAAGTGGAGTTAAAAACCCCTTTTGGAAGTTTGTCTTCAGTATTTTGCTCAGAGTAAAAGCTGCCTTGGGCTGCTTTCTCCTTCCTCTGCGTCACATGGTTGTTCCATCTTGGCTGAATAGTTAGAGTGAATCACCGGGAGGGCAGGAGCCTTCCATCTCCCTGCCTCTTGACAATTGCTTCCTTTTGCCACAAAGGTTGAAGCCAGAGAAGAAAGCAAATTCCAAGGCACATGTCCCAAAATGTCATTCATGCAGAAAGAGGTACTTTTCCAATGTACTCTTCTTGGTTTCCCCACCTACTACCTCGTTAGTTTTTTTCAGCTAGATTGCTTTAGCAGATGCTATCAGGGCCTTACACTTACTCCCTTGATATCTTCGGAGTATATCACCAAAGATATACTCCCCAGGCACACTGATGGCTTCTTGCACTCTGTGTGTGTTCTGGATGAGGAATCGTGCTGGAAATATCTGAGAATTAACAACCTCAGGAGTAATTCTCAGGGCCTCAATAAGAAATAAGGGTAGAGAAATACTCTGGCCTCCTTGTCCCTCAGCAGGCAGGTCTGAGGTACATTGTACTCTGTGCCCCAGAGTGGCTTCTGCTGAATTTGAGCCCCAATTTGAGTTGCTATTATGGTTTGGATCTAGGAATGCCTCCCCCACCAAAAGTTCATGTGTTAAGCAATGCAGCAATGATCAAAAAGATTGGATTATAAGGACTCTGACCTCATCAGTGGATTAATCCATTTGACGTATTAATACTTTGAATAGACTGAGTGGTAACTATAGGCAGGTGGGGCATGGCTGGAGGAAGTAAGTCCCTGGGACATGGTCTTAGAGATTCTATCTGTCCCTGGCCCCTCTGCCTCCTGACTACCATGAACTGAGAAGCTTTTGTCCTCCACACCCTTCCGCCATGATGTTTTGCCTCTTCTTGGGCCCAGAGCCATGGAATTTGCCGTCTATGGACTGAGACCTCTGAAACCATGAGTCCCACATGAACTTCTCCTCCTCTAAGTTATTCTTCTCAGGTATTTTTGGTCACAGCCATGAAAAACTAACTAACACAGTTGCCCAAAGTAATGATTTGCTCAGTGACATGCCCTTCATTATCTTCCTCCTTTCCTGTCCCACTTCTTCACTCTCTCATTCTGCTCCCTGGGGTCATCTCCCAAATAAACTACTTGTCTCTAAATCTTTGTCTAAAGGTCTGTTTTTTGGGTGGGGAGGGGTCAGCCAAATAAAGACAATCATAAGGAAACTTGATTTCTGTCTGCAGTACTACCTTCTGTCTCTAGAGACCAGAACTTACAATTTCTGCCTAGACCAGGGTTTCTTCTTCAACTGAGATGTCAAGATCAGTCAGGAAGTATGTCGAAAATACAGATATTTGTGAAGGGTTTTCTTTGAAAGTGCAAGGCAGAATAAATTTGAAGTTACCCTGTGAATAGTGCCATTCTCTCACTGATACTAGATGTGGACTTTAACAGCTCACTAGCAATAGCTCCCATTTGTGTCCCATCCTCTGCATTTCAGTGGAGAGATTCCTAGGCAGGTTTTCCAAAAGCCTCTTTTTTTTTCTTTTTTTTTTTCAGTAAAAGTGTCTTTTTTGTTGTTGTTGTTCTAATTACACATGACAGGATGCATTTCAACTCATACACAAATGGAGCACAACTTTTCATTTCTTTGGTTGTACACTATGCAGAGTCACACCATTAATGTAATCCTACATGTACATAGGGTAATGATGTCCATCTCATTCTATCATCTTTCCCACCTCCACCCCCTCCCTTCCCCTCACTGCCCTCTGCTCAATCCACAGTTCCTCCATTCTTCCCTTGCCGTCCCCCCCATTATGGATTGGCATCCGCATATCAGAGAAAACATTTGGCCTTTGGTATAAAAGGGTCTTTATTCAGTTATTCAACAAGCATTCATTAAGTGCTTCCTGTGAGGCATCATGGTAGGCACTAGATGTCATGTTAAAAGTATTTAAGCTGAGTATGGTGGCGCATACCTCTAATCCCAGTGGCTGGGGAGCCTGAGGCAGGAGGATCTCAAGTTCAAAGCCAGCCTCAGCAACATAGTGAGGCTCTAAGCAACTAAGTGAGACTCTGTAAATAAAAAATAAAAAGGGGGCTGGGGATATAGCTCAGCAGGTAGAGTGCCTGCCTCGCAAACACAAGGCCCTGGGTTTAATCCCCAGCACCACAAATAAATAAATAAATAAATAAATAAATAAATAAATAAATAAATAGGGCTGGAGATGTGGTTCAATGGTTATGTGCCCCTGAGTTCAATCCCTGATACCCTCCCATAAAAACAAACAAACAAAAAAACTATTTACATTACTATGTGAATAGTTGATAACTGTGATACTTGAATTTAAAATTTTTGGAGGAATTCATATAGTTAATTATATTCTTTGCATGTACTGAAAAAGAAATGGAGACTGTTGGTCAGATAGATACTATTAAGTTTTCTCACTGAATTCCAGTGCCAATGTTGGTAGGGTTTTTGTTTTTCTTTTTTGTGGTACTGGGGATGGAACCCAGGGCTCTGTGCATGCTGGGCAGGTGCTGTACCACTGAGCTATGACCCAAGACCTTTTTACTGATTTGTTTATTTTTTTATTGTGAAACAGCGTCTGCTAAGTTGCCCAGGCTAGCCTAGAACTTGCCATCCTCTTGCTCAGCCTCCTGAGTCGCTGGGATTACAGATGTGTTCCTCGGTGCCTGATACACTGCTGGTGTTTCAAGTGGAACCTTTCCATGGGGTCGTTGTCTCTTTTTGCTGGCTACATTTTCCAGGTTGCATTATTTCTGGCTGAGTTGTATCCAGCCCCTTTCTGTTTAAAGTAACTACGATGAACCTGTTGTCCATAACTAATAACTCCAAGTAAGAAAATTATAAATACAAGGTTAGAAAAAGGTTGTCAAAGATACTCTGGGGAAGAGGTGTGTGGACGAACCGCAAGCATCCACATAGGTACGAGGGATGATATCAACCAACCCCTTTCCTCAGCCACCCTAGTGCCTGGGCAGAGTGGTTATGGTGGCAGTGATGGAGAGGGCCCAGCAACGTGGGCTCCTTTTCACTGTGACTGTTCTAACTGCTGCCACTGCTGAATACCCAACTTTCCAGCAGTAGAGACCAATGCTAAGCCCTCAAAATGGCCATTACTCTGGGGATATCAGCCAGCCAACAATATATCTTGTCAAACTTTTCCATTTTGCTTATCTTATAAGTGGGAAATGCTATCTCTATATAGTTTTTTGGTTTTGTGTTCTGAGACAGGGTCTTTCCAACTTGCCCAGACTGGCCTTGAACTTCTGATCCTCCTACCTCAGCCTCCTGAGTAGCTGGGATTACAGAAGTGCATGAGCACACCTGGTGTTTTAAATGGTATTAAGTTTCTTTTCTCTTACTAGAAGTGAATTTGAACATTTTCTTATCTTTACTACTTGATTATATGTTACAGATCTTTTTCCCAGTTTGTCATTTGTCTTTTCACTTATAATGCTTTTTACCACGCAAAACTTTTTGATTTTTATGTGATCACATTTATCCACCTTTTCCCTTATTGCTTCTGGGGTTTGAGTCATAGTTAGAAATGTTTTCCCACACCCAGGCTTTTCACCTATTTTTCTCTCATTACATATGTACTTTCATTTTTCATATTAAGGATTTTGATTTATCTGGAATTCATCCTAGTGTAAGGAATAAATCAGATTTTATCTTTTCCCACATTGCTATTCAGTTGTTCCAGTGCTACTTATTAAAAATTGCTTCTTTTTTCCACAGTTGAGATAAGCTTTTATCATATATTACATTTCCATGTGCATGTGGTTCGATTTCTGGCTTTTGTATCCTGCTCCATTTGTCAACTCATGTGCCGGTATCATACTGATTTAGTTATAAAAGCTTTATAATATGTTTTCATTATCTGTTAAAGCTAACTCTCCTCATTACTTTTATTTTTTAACAAATATCTATTCCTGCTTGTTTGTTCTTCCAAATGAACTTTATAATCTACATTTCTGGCTCCAAGAAGAAAGATTGATGAAATTCTATTAAGATTGTGTTTGCATTAAGCTTATAGATTAGCTTACAGAGAAATGACAGGTTTATGTTGTTGCTTTCCTCTCAAAGAATGTGCCTATCTACTTATTCAAATCTTTTAGGAATGTTTTATAGTTTCTTCACAAAAGTCTTTCACATTTCTTATGTTTATACCTAGGCACTCTATTTTATTTTGCTGTTATAAATGGTGTTTTCTCTTCTAGTATTTCTCCTAACTGGTTATTGATTATATATTTAAAGTCTGTTTATTTATTTGTTTATTTGATAGTGGGGATTAAACCCAGGGGCACTTAACCACTGAGCCATACCCCAACCCCTTTTATTTATTTTTTATTTAGAGACAGTAAACAACTTAGGGGCTCCCTAAGTTGGTTAGGACCTCCTAAGTTGCTGAAGCTGGCTTTGAACTTGCGATTTTCCTGCCTTAACCTCCTAAGCCTTTGGGATTACAGGCGTGTGCCATCACGCCTGGCTAAAGTCTTTTTTAAAATATGTGTTTTTCAACTGAAAATATAAAATAAAATATGTGCTTTTGTTTGTTTTTAACTGGCAAAACTGTGTGTATTTATTGTGTAAAACATGTTGTTTTGAAATATGCAGACATTGTAAAGTGGCTAAATTGAACTAATTAACATATTCATTACCTTACATACTTACCATGTTTTTATGGTGAGAATACTTAAAATCTACTCTTTTAGCAATTTTCATATGTATATTGTTATTAACTGTGTTCGCCATGATGTACAGTAGATATTTTGAACTTATTTGTACCCATTCCTCCTAACTGAAGTTTTGTATCCTTTGACCCACATCTCCCCTACTCCCCTCCCTGCAGTCTCCAGTTTCTGCCCCTCTGAATTCAGCTGTTTTAGATTCCACATATAAGTGAGAACTTGTGATACACGTCTTTCTGTGTCTGGCTTGTTTCACTTTACCTACTGTCTTCCAGGTTCATCTGTGTTGTTATAAATGAAAGAATTTCCTTCATTTAAAAGTCTGAATAGTATTCCATTGTGCATATATACTCTATTTCCTGTATTCATTCATTTTTTTTTTTTGAATCAGGGATTGAACTCAGGGGCACTCGGTCACTGAGTCACATCCCCAGCCCTATTTTGTATTTTATTTAGAGACAGGATCTCACTGAGTTGCTTAGAGCCTCACTGAGTTGCTTAGAGCCTCGCTAAGTTGCTGAGGCTGGCTTTGAACTCCAGATCTTCCTGCCTCAGCCTCCCGAGTCACTGGGATTACAGGCGTGCACCACCGCGCCCGGTGCATTCATCTTTTTTAACAACTTTTTTTCTTTTGGTTGTAGATGGACAGTGTACCTTTATTTTGTTTATTTTTTTTTTTTTAATGTAGTGCTGAGAATTGAACCCAGTGCCTCACACATGCTAGGCAAGCACTCTACCACTGAGCCACAACCCCAGCCTTCCATTCATCTCTTCATGAACGTTGATATTGATTATATTTGTTGGCTACCATAAATAATGCTGCAATGAATATGGGAGTGTAAACATTTCTTCAGCATACTGATTTCAGATGCTTTGGAGGTGTATCCAGAGTGGAATTTCTGGATCATGTGGTAATTCTTTTTTAGTTTTTCTGCGGAACCTCCATACTGTTTTCTATTATGGCTGTACCAATCATGTGCAAGGGCTCCCTGGACACCACACACTTTCCAACACTCATTCTTTCCTCTTTTTGATAGTAGCTATTCTAACAGGTGCAAGTTAATACCTCCTTGCAGTTTTAATTTGTATTCCCCTGGTGATTCATGGTTTTCAGCATTTTTCATATACCATTGACTATTTGTAGATCTTTTGAAAAATGTCTATTTAGATTCTTTGCCTTTTTCTCTCCAATGCTGGGGATTGAACTCAGAGCCTCACACATGCTAGGCAAGTGCTCTATCACTGAGCTACATCCCTATTCCTTTTTATTTACTTATTTAAAAATTTGAGACAGTATCTTGCTAGGCAGCTCAATTTACAATAGCCAAGCTATGGAACCAACACTAGGTGCCCTTCAACAGATGAATGGATAAAGAAAATGTGGTACATATACACAATGGACTATGACTCAGCCATTAAAAAGAATGAAATTATGGATAGGACTGTAGACTATCATGCTAAGTGAAATAAGCCAATTCCCAAAAATCAAAGGTTGAGTGTTCTGATATGTGAATGCTAACACACAGCAAGGGGAGGTAGAGGGAAGAATAGAAGTTCACTGGATTAGCCAAAGGGGAATGAAGGGAAGGGAGGGGAGTTGGGAATGGGAAAGACAGTGGAATGAATCAAATATTACTTTCCTATGTTCATATATGAATACACGACCAGTATAACTCCACATCATGTACAACCACAAAAATGGGAAGTACTCCATGTATGTATGATATATCAAAATACATTCTATTGTCTTGTATAACTAAAAAGAACAAATAAAATTATTTATTTTTATTTATTTATTTATTTATTTATTTATTTATTTATTTTTGCGGTGCTGGGGATTGAACCCAGGGCCTTGTGCTTGTGAGGCAGGCACTCTACCAACTGAGCTGTATCCCCAGCCCAAAAATTTTTATAAAAATCTTGATAGTCACCCAGACTAATCCTGAATTTGTAGTCTTCTTGTCTCAGCTTCCCATGGAGTTGGAATTACAGGCAGATGCCACTGCATCCAGGTCCTTTGCCCATTTTTTTATTAGATTATCTTATGACTATTGAATTTCTTATGTGTTTTAGATATTAACCCCTTGTCAGATATATGGTAACAAGCAAAACAAGACCAAAAAAAACCCAACAAACAAAAAACAAAACAAATCATCATGGGATATTTCAGATAAACAAAAGGTATACAAAACTATATAATAAACATCAAGCCTAAGAAATAAAATATTTCAGCTATAATTAGACCCCTCTGTGTACCAATTCTCTCTCTCATTCTCTCTACCCCTGACACAACCACAAATTTGGTACAGTATTATTTCCATTTGTGATTTCATTCTTTTATTATAAATTTATCACATATATGCTTATTATAAATCCAAAATGTGTTAGTCATTTTCTGGTTTTATAATGAAATATCATGCATCTGTAAATGTCACCAAGACATCAAAGTGATTTGGTGCAGAGTTGATCAGAGGGAATGGTATGAGGCTGCACTCAGCAGAGCTCAGATTCACCTTCCCAGGCTACCTGAGAGTCATCCAGCAAATCCCAGCTCGGTGAAGTGGCATTTTCCCTCCAACACACACATTTTCCCTCCTCCTCATGTCATCTGATATCTGAAGTCTTCCCAGATGAGGTGTTCATAGCATGAACTGTAACATGGTTCCCGGTTCCGGTGTTTACGCAAGTACTCCCAGCCATTTACTTCCGGTACAGATGAACAGCTTCCAAGAACAGACTAGAGAGGCCGAAGCAGGAGGATTTCAAGTTCGAGGTGAGTCTCGGCAACTAGGTGAGACCCTGTATTGAAATAAAAACTTAAAAGGGCTGGGGTTGAGGCTCCGTGGTAAACTTCCTGGGGCTGGGCTATCTATAAAGAAAAGAGGTTTATTCAGCTCACAGTTCGGGCAGTTGAAAGTCTAAACAGTACAGCACCAGATCTGGCGAGAGTGCCCCTGGCTATGGCACCACATGGCAGAGGGCACCTCAATGGAGCTACACACAAGAGAGGGAGATCACTGGGTGAGATAGGAAGCCAGAAGCCATCCAGAGGTCAGGCTTGCTCTTTTATAGCAACTTGCTCTTGCAGAAACTAAGTCAGGGTCCCATGAGAACTACCTTAATCCCTTCTAAGGACAGTGTTCCCAATGACCTCATCAACTCCCACTAGGCCCCGTCTCTGAAGGTTCTACCACCATGTAGCATCACCACACTGGGACCGAGTTGCCAACACAAGAACTCTTGGGTACACACTCAAATCACATCTAAACCACAGCACTCTGTAAGTTACATCCTATTATACTGATTTAGGGATATATTTATCTGAAATGATTTATAATATTTGAAATTATAATTAATATTTAAATATAAATATTTATAATATTTTAAATATTTTATAAATGGTAGCACACTCTATATATCTTTTTGCAGCTTCATTTTCTCTCTAGTCCATGTTGACAGTATAGATGTGGGGCATCCATTTTCTTTTTTTCTTTTCTTTTTTTTTCTTTCTTCTTTTTTTTTTTTTTTTTTTTGGTACCAGGGATTGAACCCAGGGGTGCTTAACCACTAAGCTACATCCCCAACCCTTTTTAATATTTTATTTAGAGACAGAGTCTCACTGAGTTGCTTAGGGCCTCACTAAGTTGCTGAGGCTGGCTTTAAACTTGTGATCCTCCTGCCTCAGCTTCCTGAGTTGCTGGAATTACAGTCTTGTGCTACCACACCTGGCTTACCTAGCTTGGGACATCCTTTTTAACTGCTATATAGCATTCCATCTTTTCTACCAGCCAAACTTAGGACCTGGCCATATACTCATTCTTCTTTTCTGTCTCACAGAGTTTGTTGTATTCTTAGTTCACAATCAAAATGACATCCTTGGGGCTGGGGATATAGCTCAGTTGGTAGAGTGCCTGCCTCGCAAGCACAAGGCCCTGGGTTCGATCCCCAGCACCAAAAAACAAAAAAACAAAATGACATCCTTTCCAAAGGGCAAAATTGAGTGTGATATTTACTGTGAGTTTTAGATAAAGGCTTTTGATGTCTACTTCTAATTTGTTATCCTGTTATTTAAATTTTCTTATTGTTTGTAGTAGCTTTTTTATTGACTCAGGTTTTTCCAATAAATAATAATATCAGCTACGAAAATAAAAGGTAAACCTACCTCTTTCTTTCCCATTATTATACTTCTACTTGACTTTTCTTGTTTAATTACATTGGATCACACCTCCAACATACACATGGAAAAGCAGAGGAGACAAAGGGTCTCCTTATCTTGGTCCTGACATTATTTATCCAACAAAAATCTGCTAATGTAGAATGTGACACATAATGATGGTGACATCATAGGCAAGTGTGTTTGTCCAGGGGAAGGGTGGTCACATTAGTCAATTACAGAATAATGCTAGGCTGTAGAGCAGGAACAGTAATAGTATAGTGATCCCTGAAAACAAAAACAAAAACAAAACTGACCCAGATTCAAGTTCTAACTCTGTAGCTGCGGTCTTGGAGAAGTCGCTTCTCAGGCCCTTCATTTCCTTTTATGTAAATGGAGACAGTGATTTCTACCCTAAGTATTGTTGTGAGCATTTAGTAATTGTCCCTGAAGATTTACTTCAGGACTAGGTACATAAAAAAAATGTTCACTAAATGGTAGCTGTTATTGTTAAATGCGAAAACAAGTGGTAGAGATAATAAATGCTACTCAGGATCTCTGGAAGAGATCATTTAACTCAGTTCTTTGAAAGTTGGGTAGGTTTTGAATAGACAAAGCATTGAGAAGGAAAAAGAGGATTTTCCAGGTAGAAGAGAAAAGATCTTCAGATTTTTAAAAGGTCATACCAAGACAGTGATTCATTTTCATCTGTATTTTTTAAAAAGGCCTAACTGCTTTTTTTGTCCAACTGCTTTTTTTTTTTTTTTTTTTTTTTTGTGTTACTGGGGATTGAACCCAGGGGCACTCCACCACTGAGCCACATCCTCAGTCCTATTTTGTATTTTATTTAGAGACAGGGTCTCACTGAGTTGCTTAGGGCCTCGCTAATTTCTGAGGCTGGCTTTGAACTTGCGATCCTCCTGCCTCGGCCTCCCAAGTGCTGGGATTACAGGTGTGCACCACCGTGCCCGGCTTTTTTGTCCAACTGCTTTTAAAACATCATTATTGGGACTTGGGGCTGGCATCCATGAAGCCCTGGGTTCAAACCTCAGCATAGGAAAAAAAGTTAAGTTGCATAAAAGCATCATTATTTAAAATTTGATTTGCTCTCATTACAGTTTGCAGGATACTTGAGTATGAATAGCACATTTTATTTTGCATATGAGAGAAAAACATTTTGAATCAAATTCCCTGCCATCTATCTTTAAGACTTCTCTGTCCCTTATAGGTTTTTGTCTAGCTGCTATTTTGCATTTAATTCGACCCTGCCTTTTATTTATTTGCACTTATTACCAAAATGCCTTTTTAAATTAAATATTTTTTTGTTTCCTATTCAGAATTTGGTGACTGTTTATTACTGTAATTCATTGTTCGGAAAAATGTACCCCATACCACATCCATCGTTTCACTCCCTTCTCCAGGCGTCTCAACCACTTCACAGAATCATTAAATGAATGTTATTTGGGAATTAAATGAATGGAAAGAAAGGGAATGGGCATCCAAAAGTGGGGAGGGGATGAGGGAGGCAGTGGTAGCTTCACGCAGAGCATCAGCTCCCTGGCAGGAAGGGAGTCATATACAGCCTCTGCCTGCCCCCAGCTCGATAATCCAGTGGAAGCTTCCAAGACAACATCTTCCAGACTGGGGTTCAGAACATAGAGGGTGGGGAACCCACATGTGCGCCATACCGATTGTCTTAGGCTGTATTATCCAACAATAAGACCCTGAGTCAAGATTTGGAGTGTCAGGAGTTTGGGAGGCGACCCAACAAAACGCCTGTGTGGGAAGGGAAAGGTGAAACAGGAAGGAAAGAGAAGCTAATAAGGTATGTGGTTGTCAAGAACTAGAAAGGGTCATTCATTCATTTAAAATATGAAAAATAAAAAATATGCTTACTGGAGAAATTGCAGAAAAGATATATTCATGTATCTTCACATACATATATTATACATATATAATATTACATGATATACATGTCAAGAAGTATGAAGATTTAGGTTTTTACCCTACTTGCAAGCCAAGAAGGCATTAGCCTGCCACAAATTCATAGCTGCAGGCAGATGACAGGAGACTTCTGGGTGAGAGGCATAGCAAGCAACCTGGCACATCCCACTGGGTGATGGGGAATGGCCATGATGGATGCTACATATGTAGGATTTGTCACCAAATTCCCATCCCTCATTGACTAGGGCTGCTCCTGGAGGCACTGACTCTGTAGCATTTCTGGTCCCCTGATAATTCCACCACACTCGGCTGCCAGTCTTGACCACAAGGAGAGGCGGCTTTCATTGCCAATCTCTCCTCCTCCAAACTTTCCCCAAGTAACGGTCATCTTCTCCAGGAGTAAATGGGTCCACGTCTTCATGTGTCTTGCTCTCTTCTTTTATTCCCAGTGAAATCTGCTCTTGTAAGCTGTTCATCTGTACCAGGAAGTAAGTGGCTGGGAGTACTTGTGCTAACATTGGAACTGGGAACCATGCTTATAGCTAATGCTATAAACACCTCATCTGGAAAGACTTCAGATATCAGATGACACAAGAAGGAGACTGTGTGTTGGAGGAAAAATGCCACTTCACAGAGCTGGGATTTTCTGGATGATTCTCAGGTGGCCTGGGAAGGTGAATCTGAGCTCTGCTGAGTGCAGCCTCCGAGGCCTCACACGCCTGCGGCCTCACACCATTCCCTCTGATCAGCTCTGCACCAAATCACTTTGATGTCTGGTAACATTTACAGGAGCCCAACAGTCTTCCTGCATTTATACTGTGTCCATTTTCCTCTTTCTCTTCTTCCTAAATGACAGCTTACTGGGTTAAAACAAAATTCACTTGTTTCAGATGGCTGGGTCACAGCATGACTAAAGTACAGAGACTCCATTCTTACTTCATCCCAGAACATTCTAGTGAGAGGCCCTGACCCCCCTTCTCCCACAATTCCCAGCCAGTCACTCTGGAGAATAGACAGCTCCGCATAGCTTACAGACTTGTGACCAGCTAGCACCACTGTTGGGGCCAGGGAGCAGCTTGGGAGGGAAGGACCAGGACCTGAAGTCCCTAAGAAACAGTGCTCCCTGGGACTTCGTTCCAGCATCCACAATTATTAGTGTGGTACATGCTGCTGAGCTCAGTATCTTTTCATCCTTGCTTAGGTCTATCTGAATTTAATGTATTCCACTTTTCTCTAGGCTCAGAGTGCGCAAATGAAATATTCATATACATATATGTATGTATCCCATTTCCAGTGACTTTTCATATCCATGAAATAATTATTTATAGAGTATTTAGCACTTTGTTATTATGGTTGTTACTGTATCCTATGACTGTTCAGAAAAGATCTGGTAGTTTCCCAAAACATGTCCTTATTTTATGACATTTACTTTCTCCAACTGTCACTACTTGTCTATTGACATTTGTAATCATTTCTCGTAGACTATCAGATATCAAGTCATACATCTTTATATTCCAGGCAGTACTCTTGATTGTAACTTAATAAGTACTCAATTAGCATTCAGTTAGTTGAATTCATATTTCTCAAATGAGGTTTAGAGCACCTAGAAAAGGCTAGTTTGGTTTCCAGTCAAAAAATATACAGTAAATATTTCAAGCCAAGAAGGCTTTAATACAGGATATTCTTCACAAAGGTGTTGGGAGTGTAAGAAGTCAAGGATTTGGGGTGTCTTAGATATAAGCACAAAACAAAGGATGCAGACCTCAACAGATTCAGAGAAGTCATTTATTCATTCACGGACTCAAGCACCTTCGGGGCTCATTTTCTGTGTGCGAAAATGGGCATCGGTTACAGAGGGGATTTGAGTTTTAAGGGGTACAATGAGGGTGGTTTAATCATTGGAAACTGTGGACTTGCAGTTTGGACAGTCAGGGGCTAGTTGTGCGGGTTAAAACTTTAACTTAGGAAAATGGTTGTAGAAAGGTGGAAATTCATTGTTATCTGGGGAGATAGGTGTGCTCAAATCTTGCCCATTGCTTTTCTTTCTCTGAGATTCATTGTTTCCTAGAGTTTTGGTATTTGTGGTGCCTCTATTTAGGATGAATTTGCAATGGGGGACAGGACCCTGCATTCAGTATCTACTCCTTTCCTTCGAGGCCCATTGTTATTAGGAAAGAATTTTTTTTTTTTTTTTTTTTTTTTTTTTTTTTTTTTGCTGTGCTGGGGATTGAACTCAGGGCCTTGTGCTTGACAAAGCAAGCACTCTACCAACTGAGCTAAAACCCCAGCCCCAGGAAAGGATTTGATGGGAGGTTAATGCTTGGCTAGTTCCCCCTCCCTCCTCCCAAGCTGCCTGTCTCTCGGCTTTTCTTTGGGGGCTATCTTGTAGGAGTATTATTTTCCATAACCCTTCAGTAGACACAAGAAAACTGCTACTGTTCCAAGGGGGGAAGATGTTGGCCAGATATGAGGAGGTCACTACTATCCAGGGACTGAAGGTCACACTCCCGTACCAATTACTAATGTTGCCTACACCACTGCTACTCCACAAACAAAATTTCTTCTTCTTTCTTACTGCCTTCTAATCTGCCATGACAGTCTCCTATGGCAAGGGAGCCTGGGAAATGTAATTTGTAGACATTCAGCTCCAGTGATCACAGATACGGTGAGTGTGGAGCTGAAGTTCAACAGACAACAACTGAGATAGATGATTGAGACCATGCTGATTCCATAGAACCCCTTACAGTGGAAGAGGTTTACAGGAGGAGAGCTAATCTCCATACCTGTTATGGTTTGGATGTGAGGTGTCCCCCAGAAGCTCACATGTGAGACAATGCAAGAAGGTTCAGATTAGAAATTATTGGGTTGTAGCCTTAACCTAATCAGTGAATTAATCCCTGATGGGGTTAACTGAATGGTGACTGGAGGCAGGTGGGGTGTGACTGAAGGATGTGGTTCATTGGGGGCATGGCTATGGGTATATATTTTGTATCTGGTGAATGGAGTCTCTCTGCTTCCTGATCTCATGTGAGCTGCTTCCCTCTGCCACACTCTTCTGCCATGATGTGGTGCCTCACCTTGAGTCCCGAGGAATGGAACCAGCCACTTATGGACCGAGACCTCTGAAACCGTGAGCCCCTAAATAAACCTTTCTTCTACAGTTGGTCAGGTTGGGTCTTTCAGTCACAGCAGCAAAAACGCTGACTAAAACAATACTAGAACTTTGCTGCAGACCCACCTCAGGGTCTGAGGAAGCCATTGTCTAGCTGCTCTCAGTCCTGACTCCCTGGGAGGAGCAGAGGCAGATAGAAGCAGAGTTCCCCAGCCTAACCCGTAGTCAGTGATGCCTCCCTCACCTGAGAACCTGGGACTCTAAGGTGAGTTGTCATCTCTTTCCTCACAAAAATGGGAACACAGCAGGTACAGCAACCCCAACCTACCGAGAGTGTAAATTTAAACTATTTAGGAATTTGGACCAGAGTGATCTTTTACTTTATCTCCTTTCTGCCATTTCTGAGATTGCAAAGTTTGGCATTATGGAGAGGTTCTGGGCTGTGGAGAAAGCCAGATCGGATCTCACACAGATCTATGAACCAAAATTACCCAGTCTGTTTGTCCACACAGCTTGATCTTGTCTGATAATGGTACTGTCCTTGACACTGCTCATATGGCCATGGCTTTGTGGAACCAATTCTCTCCTGCTGAGGTTGGGACAGGGAAAGCAGAACTAGGAATGGTCACCCTGGCATTTCGAGCTGAAGTGGTTGTCCCTCTCTGTGCCTGCCTGCTGCTCTAGCCTTAACCACAGGCTATAGTGCCCAAAGAGGTCATGATAATGATTAGAGAGCAGTATGTGACAAACACAGCCATATTTGTCTTTGGCATAAACCATCTTTGAAATAAATGAATGAGAAGAGATCTGAATTCCCTTCATCTCCAAATATTTCCCACTCTGGTTTGTCTTAAGAGGAAAAAAAGATGCATAAATTTATTTGCTCTTGTCTTTAGTCTTCCTGGAATTGATTTTTGTGCGGTGTGAGATAGAGGCCCAGTTATTTTTTCCCCACTTTTATTTTTTGTACTAGGGATGGAATCCAGAGGCACTTTACCACTGAGCTACATACACAGTCCCCCTCCTTTTTAAAATGTTTTATTTTGAGACAGGGTCTTTCTAACTTGCTTAGGGCCTCACTGAATTGCTGAAGCTGGCCTCAAACCTGCAATCCTCCTCCCTCAGTCTCCTGACTGGCTGGGATTACAGGCATGTACCACCACACCCGGCTCCCTAAATGTTTTTATTGGTGCATTATCGTTGTACATCATGATGGGATTTTTTGTTACATATTCATACATGCACACAATATAACAATATAATTTGGCCAGTATCACTTCCCAGCACTTCCCCCCTCCCTTTCCTTCTCCCCCCTACTGGTCCCTTTCCTCTATTGATCTCCCCTTGATTTTCATGAGATCCACCCTCACCTTTCTTTTCCTTTTTCCTTTCTAGCCTCCACATAGGAAAGAAAACATGTTACCCTTGACCTTCAGAGTTCAACTTATTTCATTTAACATAATGGTCTCTAGTTCCATCCATTCTCCTGCAAATGACATAATTTCTTTTTTCTATGTGGATGAATAAAACTTCAGTTATATATTTTTTCCCTTTTGCACAGATAGCCAATTGGCTCAGACAAGTCATTGAAAATTTCATCTTTTTTTCACTAATCTGGATACCACCTCTGCTGTATATCATATCTAGGCCTATTTTTAGTCATTTTATGCTGTTCCAATAGTCACTTTGCCTGTAGTATAATACCATTCTGCCTTAATTATTACACTTTATATTGACTTTTTATCTGGTTGGGCCGTTTTCCTTGCTTTCTTCAGGAATAACTTGGATATTCTTATCTATTTGCATTTCCACATAAATTTTGGAATCAATTTCTCAGGTTCCACACAAATGTCTCTTGGGGTTTTAATTGGGTGTACATTGACCTATAGATTATTTGGAGGAGAAATGACATCTTTACAATATTAGTTTTCTAATTCACAACATGGCATATTTCTTAATTATATAGGTCTTTAATATCTTCGTGTGTGTGTGTATGTGTGTGTGTGTGTGTGTGTGTGTGTGTGTGGTACTGGGAATTGAACCCAGGGGCTCTTGCATGGTAGGCCAGGTACTCTACCACTGAGCCCCAGCCCTAGATCATCAATATCTCTTAATAAAATTTTATACTTTTTCCTTAGAAAGTCAGAACATTCTTCTTTGATGTTCACTGAAGTCGAGGTGCACTTCTTATTCACCTTTACATTAAAGGAATAAATTTTAGGGGTGGGCCTTCATATTGTTTTACTCCAGAAGATACCATTTATATTTTCAGTGATTATATTGTAGACTGTAATATCAATGGAGTTGCCCCTAGCTGGGCGTGGTGGCTCATGCCTATAATCCAAGCGGGCTGGGGGGGTAGGTCAGCAGCAGAGTGCTTGCTTAGATTAGCATAACATTTTGTGGAGGAAGTAAAATAGAATTATAACTTCTAATAGAAAAAGGAACAAAGTTTATTCAAGTTTTTAAAAAATGGATAATGGCAGATATTAAATCACTGTAGAATTTATCATCCATTGGATACATTTGATACAATGATGTGCATTTTATTTTGAAGGTCAATTTTAATAGTATGTTGGAAATTATATCCTGTGATGGAAATTGCCAGCTGTCCACAAAACTCTGTTCTTTCCATTATTATAACAGATACTGCTACTCAACCGGGGCCTAAATTTCCTCTCTCCTGAAATTAGATGCAACCAGAGGACTGAGCTCTTAGCAATGGAATTTAAGCAGAAGTAATGAGGGCAAACTTTTGCTTAAGGGACAATTTTTGGCCCTCGATGATCTTTCCATCTTCTGTCCCACTGGCTGGATTGAAAATGACTATAGTGACCTTAGAAATCTCACATAATAGATGGCAGATCTGTCACAAACCTGGATCTCTAATTAGACTGTGTGGAAACCTAGAACCCTCAGCTCTGAATGTGACATGAAAGAAATAGACTTCTTTGCTTATTAAGGCTTTAAATTTTTTTTTTAAAGCTTTAAATCTTAAGGGACCTCTTTGTTACAGCAAAGAGACCTACCTTAACTGATACCTGCTAAGCGAGTTTAAGAAACACTATGGACCAATGACTCTTAGTGTTTCTAATTCTTCCTTTCTCCAAATAGGACTTTCATTATGTTTATCCTGTTCTCAAATCGCCATTGGATATTGAGTAGAGAGGGAATAAATAATTTGTCTTTTAGTTTATAGATCTACAGACCATGAGGGGGTCATACTAAAATTCACTTGCTGTTCTTTTTTTTTTTTTGCAGTGCTGGAGATTGAACTCAGGGCCTTGTGCATTCAAGGCAAGAACTCCACCAACTAAGCTATACTCCCAGCCTTGCTGTTCTTCTCTAACAATAGAGCTGTAGCTAGGATGTGACTGTGCGACCTGGATCTACATTTCCCAGCCTCCCTTGCAGCACAGCTCTGCTCTAAGTGACAAAGATTTTTCCAAGGGAATGTGAGCAGAAGTGATGTAGCAACTTCATCTTCACTTCACAATTTTTTTTTTTTTTGGTCCTGGGATTCTGCTCTTTCTCTCAGCTGCCTGGAATGGTAACCACTAAAACAATCTTAGAAACCATGTACTGATGAACTGGCCTGAAACTAAAACCATAATATGAGAAAGAAAAAAACGTTTTTATAGTTTAAGGCTCTAAACGTTGGCGCTCTCTTTGTTACAGCATGTGACCTTTCACCATAATGATTGCACATAATTTGCAACTGTTTAAACTTATAAAGTAGATTAGAAAACTTCCAAAAGCATGAAAACATAAAACAGCTGTTTGAGGTTTTCTGCTTTATTTGTGGTATTGGAGACCAAACCCAGAACCTCACACATGCTAAGCAAGCACTCTGCTGCTGACCTACCCCCCCAGCCCTTTTTAATTTTTTTTGAGACAGGATCTTGCCAAATTGCCCAGGCTGGTCTTGAACTTGTAATCCTGCTGCCTCAGCCTCTAGGGTAGCTGGGATTATAGGCATGTACCGCTGCACCTGGTATTTGTTTTTGTTGTTGTTGTTGTTTGTTCATTTGGGGTATTTTTTGTTTTGTTTTATTTGTTTGTTTTTGTTTTGTTTTTTAATTTAAGCGATTTACAGGCAAAAAGTTTCCAAGAGGGATGGGGATGTTGCTCAGGGATAGAGCGCTTGTCGCACATGTACTTGAGGTCCTGAGTTTAGTCTACAGCACCACCACCAAAAAAGAAAAAAGTTTTGAAGGCACCTGGAGTAGTTCACACTTGATACTCTCTGCCCTTCACCTTCTGGTCACCCACCAGCCCATTATATTCCCACTCCTCTCCCTCCAGAAAGAAAGGACGCAGGTTCTAAAGAGTCACTCACTTGCTCTACCCACAGCAACCTCTCCATATGTCCAGGACCTTCTCTACCCTTAGTTTCTTCCAAGGGAAACTACCCCATTTTGGACTCCTGTTGAGAGAGCTGCTCCATATTTTACTCCATATGACCCACTGTGCCCTTTCCCCCAGCCATGACTTTGGCAGATTTGACCAGGATGGGCACCTGACCAATGAGCATACATTCCATAGGCAGGCCAGGAACCCATGACGTAGCTTAGCCTCAAAGCCAAACGGACTATGTCGTATTACCTCTGTCACACCAGAACTGGAAAATATGAAACAGATGGCAAAGAAAGCTAAAGATTAACACATACCTAGAGAGAGGCCATGAATTAGTGCTGGGACCGTTAAGGGTCAGAGCAAACTCAGATTATAAAGCAGAAACTGAATTCACAGAGGCTAAGAGAACTGTATTGAAAAGAGGGAAGACGTAACCAGAGAGGGCATTTCTGTTTCATGGCAGTTTTTCGTTTTTGCTTATTGGTACTGGGCATTGAACCCAGGGGTGCTTAACCACTGAGTCACATCCCAGCCCTTGTTTATATTTTATTTTCAGACAGGGTCTCAATAAATTGCTTAGGGCCTTGCTAAGTTGCTGAGGCTGGCCTCAAACTTGCAATCCTCCTGCCTCAGCCTCCCAAGCCACTGGGAATACAGGTGTGCACCTGGCTCATGCTAGTCATCTTAAAAACCTTCAACTACAAATACATGTCACTTTGAATATAATTAACATGCATAGCTGAGATAAAATAATTAAATGTATAATGGAGATAGGACAAAGGAAAAATTGAAATCCAAATGGCAAACTTACAGAAATGTTTTGGTGCCATGGGGTAAAAGCAACCAAGAAGCATGGCAGGTATAAGAGGTAGAGTCCCTGGGTGACAGGATGGACTATTGTCCTCCCCACAGGCAAGGCACATCATAAGGATTCTTGTCGATTTAAGACTGATAATTATTTTTCTGCACCCCCAAGTGTGACCTATGTCATTTGGGGAGCACATTGTGTGTCCAATATGGCCTTCTTGGCACCTGGTACACCTTAGGGTTCACAGTTCTGTTTGAGTAATTGAGCCAGCCCTGATTTTTAGAGAGCTTGAGTAAGGACCATCAGTCCAGCCTGTTCTGTTTGTCCACACAACCAGCTGGATGGCATTAGTCTACCCCATAGAATGACTGAGTGATGACCATGGAAATGGGATTGGGGAGACATCTGGAGGGACTGACAGGTTATTTTTTGTTTGTTTATTTTGTTTTCTAGTCTCAATTCTTTTTTTAAATTTTTAAATTCTTTTTAGTTATACATGACAGTACAGTATATTTTGACATATCACACATATGTGGAGTATAATTCCATTCTTGTGGTTGAACATGACGTGGAGTTTCACTGTGGTGTATTCATATATGAACAGAGGAAAGTTCTGTCTGATTCATTCCACTGTCTGTCCCATTCCCATCCCCCACCCTTCCCTTCACTCCCCTTTGTCTAATCCAGTGAACTTCCATTCACCCACACACAGAGACGTGTTATGAGTCAACATCCACCTATCAGAGAGAACATTTGGCTTTTGGGTTTTTTGGGGATTGCCTTATTTCACTTAGCATGATAGCCTCCAGTTCCATCCATTTACCAGAAAATGCCATAATTTCATTCTTCTCAATGACTGAGTAATACTCCACTCTTTACTGCCATATTTTCTTTATCCATTCATCTGTTGAAGGGCACCTAGGTTGGTTCCATAGCTTGGCTATTGTGAATTGAGCTGCTATCTACATAGATGTGGCCACGTCACTATAGTATGCCTGCCTGACAGGTGTTTTGTACGAAAGCTTGTCAGCTGGTCCCTCCTCTGCTGTTTCTGATAGGCTTCTCAGTAAGATAAAGGACAGAAGTAATCAAATTGTGGTCAGGCTGTCTGGCAGAGGACATCAGGCCCAGAAGTCAGTTTCATTTAAAGTGAGCCAGCAAAACAGTTGTGGAGAGCCACACCAGGGCATTTTTCCTTTATGAGGAAGGCTGTGGGGTGACTCTAAAAGATAAAAGTCACTAGTGTCCCTCCCTGCTCTGCTTATTTGGCATCTGAGGTGTTCTCCGCCAGGTACTTGTGTTACCATGCTCCCTCCATCTCCAGAAAATTGGTGTGGCCCATTCCAGCAGCTGCAGTGTCACCTTTTCCCATTGGTACATTACTCATACCCAGATTTTTTATCCATAAGGGTCAGATGTAGAAGGGACAGGGTATTTTTATGAAATTTATGGAGACCTATTATGTCCCCCACTTTGGTCCATGGGATCATTGTGGGGGAACTCATTAAATGGTATACTCAACAAAATGGCCATTATCCTTATGATCCAGACCAGGGCAGTCCAACAAGAGAATGCAGGTGGCCTGATTAGAATTAAGTTCCATACCCTAGGCCTTTTGGGGACTGAACTGCCACCCAGAGAGTGCACCAACCAGGCTGGCTTGCAGTTGCCATTAAAGGAAAGAAAGACGGGGTTGGGGATGTAGCTCAGTTGGTAGAGTGCCTGCCTCACAAGAACAAGGCCCTGGGTTCAATCCCCAGCACTGCAAGAAAAAAAAAAAAAAAAAAAGGAAAGAAAGAAGCCATATGCCTAGAAATAGCCCACACAGAATCCTGATTTTTCAAACTAGATCTCTATAAACTCTATTCTTTTTGTCTTGATCATTACTCAGGAAGTAACTGAGAAAGGCTGATCTATTTCTGGGGACAGCTCCATTCAGTGACCATGCTGCCTTACTAAGGCAGGAGGAGGTAAGGAAAGTAGAGTCTGAACTCTTTTTATTTATTTATTTATTCTTTTAATGCGGTGCTGAGAATCAAACCCAGTGCCTCACACGTGCTAGGTGAGTGCTCTACCACGGAACTACTACCCCAGCCCTGAACTCTTTTTAAGCAGATTTTTTTTTTTTTTTTTTTTTTTTGGTACCAGGGTTTGAACTCAGGGGTGTTTTTCCATTGAGCCACATCCTCAGCCCTTTTTAAATACTTCATATAAATACTTTTTTTTAATACTTTATATAGAGACAGGGTCTCGCTAAGTTGCTCAGGGCCTCACAAAGTTGCTGAGGCTGGTCTTGAATTTGCAATCCTCCTGCTTCAGCCTTCTGAGTTGCTGGGATTACAGGCATGTGCCACTGCACTTGGCTTAAGCAGATTTTTGAGGAAGGTGGTCAAACTCCACAATGCCAGATGTCTGTGGATGGTAGGGAGCTTGGAAGAGCCATTGAATACCTTGACAATCAGCCCATTGTGTGTTTGTGAAAAAAAGGGGCATTATTGTCAGACTCTGAATAATCTAGGAAGCCGATCACATGGTACAGATTGATCTCAAGGGTCACAATGATTTGTTTAGATTCAGCTGATCAGACTGGAACAGCAACACAGTAACCCGAAAAAGTGTCAGCAGTGAGGCCCCACTGAGAGGCCCAAGAGGATGTCCTCAAAGTCCATTGTGGCCAATCTTCCAGGAACAGGGGAAGTGATTGCCCCTTCAATATGGTCTCCCTCACTGTGAGACGGAAGTCACACATTCGGTGTGCAGTGGTAACCTCTGCATCAGAAACATAAAGTCTTTTATTTTGTACCCAGTCTATGGGAGTCTGGCCAGGTCTGATTCAGATAGCAATAGTGGTAATCTGGCAGAGCAGGTTTCATGAGCAGCTCAATTAGTGGCTTCAGAGAATGGGCCTTTGCATGGGCATCTACTTGAATGACCCAGAGGGTTTGTTGAACCACCATGATTTATTTCCACAGTACATGACCCCAAAGAGAGACGTCTTTAAACTGTCAGTCTGTATTTTTCCATGTGGCAAACCACACAAATAAACCATTGGCAATAGCTGACAAGTTAGTAGAAACCTAACAAGGTTCATCAGAGGGAGTATTGGTCGGAGCCATGAGAACAGCCTTGAGCTCTGCCCACTAAATGGCGCCACATTCGTGTTTGGTTTCTGGTAGCTGGTGGCGAGGTTGAACGCTGCAGCATTCCCATGGACACCACTGGGTTTCACTTCAGTTGGGCCCTCAGAGAACGACGCCTGGGCTTTAGAGGGACTTCTGTGAATCCAGGGTCCCACTGAGCCAAAGTAGCTTTGCTTCAGGTAACAGAGCAGGGCATAAATTATCCCCCTAAGGGATAGCTGTCACCTTTTCCTCCAAAGTCAAGATGCTGATTGGGTCAGGGCAGCTACTTTCTTCAATACACTTCCTGTCAACCAGTGAAACCTTAATGGGTCCATGCTACCCGCATGTGATGTGTTGACTCCCCCCAAAATGGGACTATCAGCTGGAGAGTCACAGGAACCTCCATGAGTCAGGTGTTCCAGTTTTTGTTTGTTGTTGTTTGTTTGTTTTGTCTTGTTGGCAGTGCTGGGAAAGGTATTCCATTTTGACAAGAGCCCAGTAGCAAGCTAATCGTTGCTTTTCAAAAGGGTTATTTCTAGTAGCTATTGTCAGTTAGGCAACTTGTTCCAAACCCCGAGGGGCATTTCTGGGTGGAAGCTGCCTCCCTTTGCCAGAGTCTTCAGTCAGCAAAATCATCCATTGTGATCATTAAGTTTGCAGAACCCTAAAGGTGAAAAGCATGTCACAGCCTGCAAGGACATCTGCTAACACAGCCTGTTGGTTTAAGCCCCACTCAAAGGATGCTGATACGCCAGGTTAACTGCCGCAAAAGACCAAGGAGCATGGCTGAATGAGGTACGCGCTGTCTCCAGTACCCAGAGAGTCCAGTAAGATTCTGGGATTCTCTTTTGGTTTGGCAGGGGAGGCGGGGGTGCAAGCGGATGTTTTCTATGACTGCCAGAGGGATTGCTGTCATAAAGCCATCTACATGGTCCCAGGAAACTGCTTGGTAAGCAGGTTCCTGAAATTTGTCAGGGTTTGTTAGCCACTACTGTTGGCTACCCCTGTGGTATGTTGGTACCTTCTTCAAGGTCATCAAGACAGGCTTCTTGCTGGCCCACAAAGCATTGTCTGTATAGTGAAAGATTTGCTAAATCCTGACTCACTCGCTGACAGTCAAAGGAGCTTTACTACACTTCCTGTCGACAAGCAGAACCTTGTCCCATTTTGGGGTGAGTCAATTCAGAATCAGTGGGTGGTGTGGACCCACTTAGGTTTCACTTTTCCAATGGCATCCCTGAGGGAATTTGATAAACGTACCTTGGAGGCGTTACTACAAGAATGCAAACTGATCTTGACCTTCTGGTGTCAGAAAGACAGCAAAGAAGGTGCTTGCTGGTAATGTCTGGGATAGCAGACCAAGTGCCACCAGCCTGTGTGTAAAGGATTCAGTTGCAGTCACAACGTCTGAACAGCCTGGACTATGAAAGTAACAACCCAAATCAGTCGGCAATGATTTGCTCTAAGCCTTTGGCACAGGTCATATTGGGGTGCTGTGTTGAGTTATTGCATTACTTCTCACCTCTAATGCCTTGAAGTCTTCAGTTGAGGCTGTCATTTCCCTTTGTCTTCTTGGGTGGCTTTAGCTTTTGTGGGACCACCAGAGAGGACATAGGGAGATGGATTGAGGAGCAATTTATACTTCCCACCAGCATCTATCTGCATGCCATTCTTCCCCAAAAAGCCCTGGTACCTACAGGATGGGACTTAACACGTTACATTCCTATTGTACATTCGGATACAAAAGTAACAAGCCCAGTACATGGAATAGGCTCTACGGACCCCATTCACAACATAGATTATGCTCCCCACTGTGAACCTTACCTAAGTAGCACTAGCTAGATCTTCTGGCTTTTGGCCTTCCCCAGGTCCAGGTGAGGTAGGGAGTTGGGCCTCTCTGTATCAGCAGACCATAACATTTTGACTCCTTCACTTCTCCCAATTCCCCTTGAATGAGTGCATATAGTTTTCAACTTCTTTGTGGGATCAGAGAAACCTTGGCCTCCACCTCTAATCATCTTTCTTTTCCTGTTTTTTTCTCTTTTCTTTTTTTAGGGGAGGGTCCCAGGGATTGAACCCAAGGGCACTCAACCACTGAGCCACATCCCCAGCCCTTTTTTGTATTTTATTAGAGACAGGGTCTCACTGAGTTGCTTAGGGCCTCGTTAAGTTGCTGAGGCTGGCTTTGAACTCGTGATCCTCCTGCCTCAGTCTCCCAAGTCGCTGGGGTTACAAGTGTGCACCACCATGCTCAGCTCTACCCTGCTTTTTGACCCCATAAATATCACCAAACCCTATCCGTGGGTATGCAGGTTTGAGACTTGGTATCCTGTCTCCTCACACTTAGCCACCTCATGAATAAACTGTCCTATGCAAAACTCATCCTTTCAGCAATTGGCATTCTGAGTGGCAGGCAAAACAGGCCTGCTTCGGGTGACAGTAAGAGCCTCAGCGGTAATGAATGGCTCCTCTGTGGTTTCCCATGGGAGGGTGTCTCAGGGGAATCTCCTGGGAGACCCACAGCTCACTTACAGCAGCCTAGATTCACTGTGTAAGACTCTAAGACCTTTACTGCGTTCTCCCAGTGGATCAAAGGTAGGGTAGAGCATAGTAGGAGCTATGGCATAAGATGGCCCACTTGTCACCATTCTTCTGTGACAAGCCTCACTAGGCGCCACTCCCTCATCCCCCAAGTGAACCACTTAAACTTCTGAGGATGTACCTGGTTTCTGCCCTGTGCGCTCATGAATTTCCCCCGCTTCGCACATCTCTGCAACTCGTCTAAAGAGGCACAGAATCTCCTGCGCATGCTGGACAGTCCTTAGTCTTGGTTGTTACAGAGGCAGAGACCTGAGGCTAACTGCCAGTTGATAAGGAAGTTCTTTACCTGGAGGAGAGTGGGCAAAAACCACAGCAGTATTTGGACACTATTTCCAGTACTCAGCCTGCATCCACCTCCTCAATCCTTCCCATCAAAAGGCAATAAAATGAAAGACCACATATTACCTAGGAGATCAGATAACTTGGTCAACATATTTACTCCCAATTCTCATGAACTTCCCTCAGCTTCTATTAGTTTATATGCTTATCCCTCCCCTTCTAGAAAGCCATGTCAGTCCGTATCCCATCTTCCTCACTAAAACCATCAAGGACTGTGAAAGTCTGAGATTTTTTACCTGACTCACAAATAAGCATGTTAGCCCATCATGGTTTCATGGATTCTGATAGAAAGCACGGGTCTACTAGGTCACAGATGAAGAGCTTATTACTGCAGCAAGAATAGAGACTGGATATTAATTTTTTTGTGGGGGGGGGACTGGGGATTGAACTCAGGGGTACTCGGCCACTGAGCCACATTCCCAGCCCTATTTTGCATTTTTATTTAGAGACAGGGTCTCACTGAGTTGCTTAGGGCCTCGCTAAGTTGCTGAGTTGCTAAATTGAACTCGTGATCCTCCTGCCTCAGCCTCCCAAGTGCTGGGATTACAGGTGTATGCCACCGCGCCCAGCGGGATATTAATTTTTTAAAAATAACTTCTATTTATTTATTTAGGTGGTGTTGAGGATCAAATCCAGTGCCTCACACTTGCTAGGC
The DNA here is from genome assembly GCA_020662805.1 of Glaucomys volans. Classification (NCBI taxonomy): domain Eukaryota; kingdom Metazoa; phylum Chordata; class Mammalia; order Rodentia; family Sciuridae; genus Glaucomys; species Glaucomys volans. Next base: position 58,139 of record JAJEJO010002118.1, on the reverse strand, counting down.
AAGTGCTCTACTGCTTAGTCACAATCCCAGCCCCCAGATATTAATTTTTGTTGTTTCTGTTTATTTGTTTGTTGGTACCTGGGATTGAACCCAGGGTGCTTAACCACTGAGCCATATCCCCAGCCCTTTTTATTTTTTATTTAAAGACAGGGTCTCACTAAGTTGCTGAGGCTGGCCTCAAACTTACAGTCCTCCTGCCTCAGGCTCCCAAGCCACTGAGATTACAGGCATGCATCACCACATCTGGCTCAGATATTAACATTTTGGTGTCAGTGTTACTTATCCGTTCATCAGTTGATGAACACTTGGGTTGTTTCCATCTTTTGATTATTGTGAATAATGCTATAATCAACATGAGCATACAAGTGTCTGAGTCCCATTCTCAGTTTTTTTGGATGTACATCTAGGTATAGAACTGCAGGGTCATATGGTAATGCTATGTTTAGCTTTTTGGTGAGCCGTCAAACTGTTTTCCAAACGTAAGCATTTATATTCCCACCAACATTATATGAAGATTCCAGTTTTCCCACATCCTCACCAACACTTGTTATTTTCAATTTTTTTGATTATATACATCCTAGCAACTGTGACATGTACTTCCTTGTGGTTTTGCCTTGCATTTCCCTAATAACTAGTGATGTTGAGCATCTTTTCATTCCTATGTCTTCTTTGGAGCAATATCTATTGAAGTATTTTGCCCATTTTTTAATTGTGTTGTTTCTATTGTTATCATAGATTAGTTGCTTTTTGTTTGCTTGGTTATTTGTTTGTTTGTTTTTGTACCAGGGATTGAACCCCACGGTGAGTCACATCCCCAGCCCTTTTTATTTTGAAACAGTCTCACTGAGTTGCTTAGGGCCTCACTAAGTTGCTGAGGCTGGCCTTGAACTCATAATCCTCCTGCTTCAGTCTCCCAGGATGCTGGAATTACAGACGTGCACCACCACGCCTAGAGTGCAATTATTTTTGTTACATTTCTATCTTAAGCTGGATAGTTGGCACACACAAGGTCTTACATAAGTCAGTTATTTTTTGTATGTCTAAAATAGTTTAAAATTTGGGGCTGGGGTGTAGCTCAGTGGTAGAGTGCTTATCTAGCATATGCGAGGCCCTGGGTTTAACCCCCAACATTGCACAAATAAATAAAGATATTTTAGTCAGGCATGAAGAATTGCAAGTTCAAGACCAGCCTTAGCAACTTGGCAAGGCCCTAAGTAACTTAGTAAGATCCTGTCTCACAATAAAAAACAAAAAGGGCTGGGGATATATCTCAGTGGTAAAGCGCCCCTGGGTTTAATCCCTAGTACCAAAAAATAAAAATATTTTTAAATTTATAAACAACAGCAAAAAGAAGAAAATTCATAAGTGATGCTTCTAGCAATTACATGCAGAGTATGTGTATCACATTCATGGTGAAGCACAAGAGGGAGGCTGCTCAGACTCAAGCTGCTGGAGTTCCTGGAGTCTCATGTCCTGGAGTCTCATGTCCTGGATTAATGCCCAATCCCTTGAACCTGCTCTGTTCCTTCCTGCCTCAGGGCCTTTGCTCACACTGCTCTTGCTGTCTGGAATACCTTTTCCCTACCCTACCTAGTTCATTCCTACCACACTGCATATCCCAACTCAACTCTCAAGCCTTCAGTGGAGAATTCTGTTGTAGCTGCAGTTCCTTTCGGGGAGTTTTCCAGAAAGCGGAAGCTGTAATACAAACTACATTTCCAAGGCTTCCTCAGTGTCAGAGTTCTGGATGAGAAATAGGTTCCCCCAATTCGATGTACTTCCTGGGGTTTGAAAGATGAAGGTGAGGGAGAGGCCGTCTTCTTGCTGCCTTTGCTGTTTCTGCTGGCAAGCAAGGTCATAGGGACATTTGTTTTGTTCTGTAGTAGCTCTGCAGTGTTAGCCTCATGATTGTCAAAAGACTGTTGTGGTGCTGACAGTGGTTCCCTGATCTCGGCTTCTCAATCCATAAAGCATAGCCAAAGCAGTGTTCTCGAACTCTACCGACGATCAGGGCCTCCTGATTTCTCCACCTTTCTGGATGTAGCAAATTAGCAGCTTCCCCAGCACATTAGTTCACAAGGGCATTCTGGGAGTAATTCTGGGGGGCCTAGCCTAAAGCTTCCAGTACCTTCAACTATTTTGAGAACACCTAATTCCCTGTATTAAATGCACATGTTTTTTTTGGATTTTTTTTTTTTTTTTTTTTTTTTGGTACCAGGGATTGAATCCAGTGTCGCTTAACCCCTGAGCCACATCCCCAGCCCTATTTTGTATTTTAGTTAGAGACAGGGTCTCACTGAGTTGCTCAAGGCCTCACTAAGTTGCTGAGGCTGACTTTGAACATGCAATCCTCCTGCCTCCGCCCCCCAAGCTGGTGGGGTCACAGGCGTGCGCCACCACCCGGCCAGAGTACACTCTTATTTCCTGTACTGAACCCTGAATGATAAATGTTCATTGACCCCTTAGGCTCATTCACTTCCCCATATCAGTGAATTGCATGGCATTAGGTTCCTTCCCTACAGCGCATATTTATACATTTGTTTTTCATGATTCTTGATTAATGTCTACATCTCCCTGTAGACTTCAAACAAAACAAGAGCAGGAAATAATTCCAAGTTGCCTGTTATATGTGGATGCTCAACCAACAAGTATTTAGTAAGTGAAAATAAATAAAATTAAATACCGTACTATGGTCGACAAAACAGTGGCCCTGCCGGGCGTGGTGGCGCACGCCTGTAATCCAAGCGACTTGGGAGGCTGAGTCAGGAGGATCGCGAGTTCAAAGCCAGCCTCAGCAATTCAGCGAGGCCCTAAGCAACTCAGTGAGACCCTGTCTCTAAATAAGATACAAAAAATATGGGATGTGGCTCAGTGGCCGAGTGACCCTGAGTTCAATCCCTGGCTCAAAAAAAAAAAAAAAACAACAGTGGCCCTCCAAAAATGTCCTGGGCTAATCCCCAAGGACCTGTGAGTATGGCACTTTGCTTGGCAAAAGGATTTTGCAAATGAGATTAAAGTTAAGGATCCTGTAATGAAGAAATTATGCTGGATTATATGGGTGTGAACAATCTAACCCTATGAGTCCTTAGAAGTGGAAGAAGAAGGCAGAATAGTAGATCAGCACAATGGGGCATGAGAAGGACGGGACCTGCCATGCTTGGCTTTGAAGATGGAAGAAGGCCACCAGTCAAGGAATGTGATAGCCTCCAGAATCAGGAATGGCCTTCACCTTATAACCAGCAAGAAAAATGGCGAAATGGGGACACAGTCCCACAACAGCAAGGAACTAAATTCTGCAAAGAACACAAATAAACAAGGAAATGGAATTCTCTGGACATCCCCCAGTAGGAAGGAAGACATCCCTGCTGACACCCTCATTTTAACCCAGTAAGACCCATGCTGAACTTCTAACCTCCAGAGCTATAAGATAATAAATCTATGTAGTTCTAAACCATTCAGTCGTAATTCATTGCAGCAGCAAAAGATAACCAATACATGCACTTTAAATGGAACCCAATATTCAATTTTCCTTGCTTTTATAATAATTATAAATTAATCATAGTAAATGTAAATCAGAAAGTGAATCTTTTCTTATATCTCTAACCTTTTTATCTACTTCAGAGAAGCATCTATATTTTACGGAGGATATAAGCTTTAAATGTTGTCATGGGATGGAATATAAATTGATACAACTTCTTGGAAGGGAATTTTGCAGTAGCTAGCAAGATTTTAAAGGTGAATATTCTCTGGCTCAGCAATGTATCTTGAAGAATTTGCCCTATTGATTGTCTTCCACAAATTGATAATCAATATATGGATAAGGATGGTTATAAGAATGTTGTTCATAACTTAAAAATTATAAACAACTTACATGTCTATCAAAAGGGATTGGTAAAGAAAGAGTGTATAGCTGGGTGAGGCGGCGCACGCCTGTGATTCCAGTGGCTGGGGAGGCTGAGATAGGAGGATGGAGAGTTCAAAGCCAGCCTCAGCAACTTAGCAAGGCCCTAAGCAACTTAAGGAGACCCTCTCTCAAAATAAAATATAAAAAGGGCTGGGAATGTGACTCAATGGTTAAGCACCCTGGGTTCAATCTGTCGTTCAAAAAAAAAAGAAGTGTACAATGGCATTTTATATAGAATTAACGACATCTGTTCATGCTAACGTGCCTGTAATACAGTAAGTGAAAAAGCAAAGCAAGTAAAAGGCTGGGGGATGTAGGTCAGTGGTAGAGCCCTTGCGTACCATGTACAAGTCCCTGAGTTCACTCCCCAGTGCTGAAAAAAAATTTTTTTTAATATTTTTATTAGTTGTTGATGAACCTTTATTTATTTGGATGTGGTGCTGAGAATCCAACCCAGTGCCTCACACATGCTAGGCAAGCGCTCTACCACTGAGCCACAACCCCAGCCCCATAAAAAAAAATTTTTTTTAAATTAAAAATAAAGCAAGTAGGGGCGGGAGATGTAGCTCAACAGTAGAGTGCTTGTGTAACATTCACAAGGCCCTGGGTTCCATCCTGGTACCCAAAATATAAAGCAAGTAAAAAGAAACAGTGAACACATCCACTCATTTTTAATTCTCTGCATGTCAATTATATTATAGTCATTAATTTTTTTGCAGCTGTGATATAAAAGTTTTAGCATAAAGTGAAAATCTAAGAATTAAATGTTTTGTAATGAACCATGAAGCAATTTAATACTCTTGTTTGTGATTAGTCGTTTGTCTATCTCTAATTGCCAACTGGATTACTAAATTTATGAATGACCACGATGATTCACAGTAGCCAAAAGATGGAAGCATTCTTAGTGGCCATAAACAAAATGTGGTCCCTCTATACAGTGCAGTGTTCCGCAACCTTAAAAAGGAAGGAAATTCCAACACACGCTCCGACAGGGAGAACCTCAAAGGCCGTATGCTGAGTGAAAGAAGCCAGACACCAAAGGCCACGGGCTGTGCCATTCCACTTATCTGAGGTACTGGAATCTTCTGACTCACAGCAACAGAGAGTAGGGCTGGGGGAAGGGGACAGGGAGTTCGTGTTTAATGAACATGATGAAGTCCAAGTAGCCCTAAGTCCAAGAGTCCTCTTGGACTTGATCATGAATTTCAGTTTGGGAAGACTGATGAGTTCCAGAGATGGATGGTGGTGCTGGTCACAGTCATGTCAGTGTTTGTCCTGTCTTTTTTTACCATACTCCAAAAGATTTGGAACACTAAGGAAAGGCTCCACTGCACAGACTGTCCTACTATACCTGACACCAGAGCCAGCATCCTGCCGGTTCTTTCTCATCCACCGCTCTTTCTTCTGAGCCCATGTCACATGAACTGGAGCCAGATGGGGCTCTGACCTATGGGGACCGTGGGCCTTGGCTGGGTCTGCTTTTGACTCCATCCACATGGTGTCCTCCTTGGCTACGTGGGCTCAAGACCTCTCTGACCCCATGGTGTAGACAGTAGGGTGTTGAGTAAATGAGTACAATTGAGTAAATGTATACAATTATGCAGGGGTGAGCATAATTTGAGGGTGGAGCTTCCAGCCTCCTGACATCAAAAGGTCACCCCTCTGGCATTTAAGCAGGCCCAAGTGAAGAGTCGGTGCTTTTGACAAAAGTGACCTTCAACTCCCTGTTGAAGTAACCCAGGCAACCATTATCATTACAGCCCAAACATCAGGGGTGTCATCTACAGCAAAGCTAGTGGGAGACCCACACACCGCTCTGCCGTGACCTCCAGAATTGGTGATTTTTAGTCAATTAAAAACAAATGGCTACAGGGCGCAGTGGCGCATGCCTATAATTCCAGCAGCTCTGGAGGCTGAGGCAGGAGGATTGAGTTCAAAGCCAGCCTCAGCAATTTAGCAAGACCCTGTCTCTAAATATTTTTTTAAGGGGTTAGGGATGTGGCTCAGTGGTTAAGCACCCCGGGTTTAATTCTCAGTACAAAAAACCATAAACCAAATTGCTGGAGTTGGAGGGTTTTCAGGTTTTCCCTCAGTTATAAACTCTGGGGGCAGAGTCTGCTCTGATTTCTGGGGCCCCAGAAGGGTGGAGGTCATTCCCCAATCTCCGTTAGTCCCTGTCCTTTTACATTTCTCCATAGTACTTTTCTCTTTTTTAATAGATGAGATCATTTACTTATTTATTACATTTATTCCTGGGAAGGTCTACTCTGTGGAACAGAAAACTGTCTGCAACCCAGGTGGTCTTCTTTCTGACCTGCATCTTTTCCTCTCTGTGCTTGGGATCTTCATGCCAACTCTTTCTGCAGACCAGCTAGTCTACTTCCTGCATACAGGTTAGATTATGGCTGCCCATGAATTCCCAGTTATCCAGCTATGGCCATAAAGGAGAAACTGACTCGCTCTCATTCCCAATTCCAAAATTAAGATGAAATGATTCTCAGTGGCTCAGCCTGAGTCAGGTGACCCCTTCTGAACCGATCAACCATATGGGTATAGGAGCAGAATGCAGGTCACAGCTTGGAGGATTGTGGAGCCAACGTTCAGCATTCACGTGTGGCTACCAGGGTCTGTGGGGAAGGTTGGTAAGGGGTCATTGTTATCTATTGTGGATGTTTCAGTTTGCCATGGACAGCAAGAATTTGTGGAAAGTGGAAAGACATGTAAACTCCTATTTTGTATAGCTTTTAAAATTGCACAGCGAATACATGTTTGCAAACTCGTAAGAAAAATAGCCGGGTGTGGTGACACACACCTGTAACCCCAGCAACTCGGGAAGCTGAGGCAGAAGGATCACAAGTTCAAAGCCAGCTTCAGCAACTTAGCAAGTGAGGCTCTCAGCAACTTGGTGAGACCCTGTCTCTAAATAAAATATAAAAATAGGGCTGGGGATGTGACTCAGTGATTTAAGCACCCCTGAGTTCGATCTCTGGTACCAAAAAAGAAAAGAAAGAAAAGAAGAAAAATAAAGAAAGTTGGGGTACAGTGCAGTGAGTGGTAGAGTGCTTGCCTAGCATACCCAATTCCCTGGGTTCCATCCCCACAACTGCAAAAAAATAAAAAATAAAAAAATATTTTTTTTCAGCCGGGCTTGGTGGCGCACGCCTGTAATCCCAGTGGCTTGGGAGGCTGAGGCAGGAGGATCTGGAGTTCAAAGCCAGCCTCAGCAACTTAGCGAGGCCCTAAGCAACTCAGTGAGACCCTGTCTCTAAATAAAATACAAAATAGGGCTGGGGATGTGGCTCAGTGGTCGAGTGCCCCCGAGTTCAATCCCCAGTATCAAAATATATATATATATATACATATATATTTTTTCATATATATGTATATTTTTAATATATTTTTTAATATATATCAACAAAGAATGTGTGCCCCATGTACTTTGAAGCATCCATTTTTAAGTCTTATTTCTGAGAACGGCTCAGGAAGTACTTGGTCTAAATAGCGTTCTGCCCTGGATACAGCAAATATAGCAGCCACATCCTAATAATCTGCTTGCTGACTGCAATACTGCCACAGCAAAGTAACTGTCCCCCTCTGTAGGTAGAGGAGAAATCCCAGATGCTGCGGTGATGAAGTCCATAAGGAGAATAAACTAATGCTGGGAAGAGCAGTTTACATGGATAGGGTGAACAGCTATATTGGGCCTTATTTGGTTTTTTTTGTTTTTTTTTAAACATTTTTTAGATGTTGATAGACCTTTATTTTATTCATTTATTTATATGTGGTGCTGAGAATCAAACCCAGTGCCTCACACATGCTAGGTAAGCACTCTACCACTGAGCCACAACTCCAGCCCTATTGGGCTTTATTTGCCTGCATAGGACTAAGGTCCATATTTTCTGAGCTGAATACTAAGAAATGTCGTGTGCAAATGGGAAACACGATTGGAAACAGAGCTGTCCACATTTAGACTGTCTGGTCGCAGCCATAGTGAACCAGGGATTTAGGATAAAGAGACATGCTTGGTCTTCAAGGAAACGTCCTTGAGCCATTGAAATGCAGAAGCACTTTTGAGCAACAGGCCTTGACCCAAGCCCTTAGAAAATGAGGAAAATACCAAGTGCTGGAAAAACAGACTCGGAATTGTGCAGGCCCCTAATTGCAGCCCTTCTATAAATATTGGACCCCCCAGCCCAAGGTGGGGCTTTTCACTCTCTAGGTGGTCCACATTCTGCCTTGAATGCGTCTCTACTTCCTAAGTAAACCTTTGTCTCTGCCTTTGTCTGCTGAAATTCTTTTTAGTCACGTATGCCAGGAGCCCCGCTGGTCCTGAGTTGAGTTCCCCCTCCCCTCTGGGACCCATCTGGAGACATCTCTTCTCCCATGACAGTAGCACAACAGCCAGGGAAGGCAGGGGTGGGTGCCTCAAGCCAAAAGTGGGGCTTAAGTGGTGCAGAAATCTAAGTGTTGAGTCTTGGCTGTGGAACTTTCAGGATGAGTTTGGGCGAGTCACTTCACCTCTCTGAATAAATTTTCTTATTTTTTTTTAATATATATATGTGTTGTTGAAGGACCTTTATTTTATTTATTTATATGTGGTGCTGAGAATCGAACCCAAGGCCTCACACATGACAGGCAAGCACTCTACTACTGAGCCACAACCTCAGCTCCAAGTTTTCTTATTTTTTATAGAGAATAATGATCACACCAATAGATGTGGATAGTTCTAAACTGAGCTTATTCATAGACTGTAAATCCACATGTAAAAGCTGAAATTTAACTGTACAGTGACAGAATGACCTTGTCCATTCCCCTGACTCTTAGTCAAACAGCACTTAATTCCCCAGACATCTTGGTCCTCTGCCCTCCAGGATTTCCCGGAACTAGGGTTGTTCTTAGTAACTTGGTGACTTTTAAAAAGTAATCCTCTGTCATTTTGTCTTGGCTTCTGACCAAGAAATTCTTCCATAACCATAACTTAAATGTTCCATGTGACAACTTGAATCCCTTTGTCCCTGCAGCCCTGTTCTCTCTTCAGAGATGGAACAGCTGCTGGTCACCACTCTGATGGCCTTCAGAGGCTTGGAGGGTCATGAGGTCACCCAGCCAGATTTGCAAGCGCTCTACTCCTGCACGACATCTCCAGCCTTCGGCCTTGGTTTCTTGAACATTTCAGAACTCCAAGACCAGATCACTAGTCCTGACTGTCTAACTCGACCCCTACTCCAAAAAGAAAAAGTAAACTATGGGCTGAGGGTTCAGACCTGCGACTGCACACTTGCCTAGTATATGCAAGGCTTGGGTTCCATCCGCTGCGCTGCAAAAGAAGCAGCAACCGCCTCTGAGTAACAATGCCTAAGAAAGGCTCAATAAATTTCTCCATTTGATATATAAAACTTCTCCACTGTTGAGAAAAATGTTCCCTGCCCAAAGTCACATGCCAACACTTTGCAGAAAATGAGTTGCCAAAAGATTATCTGATATCATACTTTACTCTCCAAACAAAAGCCCTTGATGTTTGAGTGAAGGAGGAGAAACGAAACATTCCAAAGAAAACATCTTACTAAAACATCTTCCTAATACCCTTCTGCTGCCCAGCACTTTGGAGATTGTAACAATGTTTTCCATCCATTAAGGGCTTGTGAAATCAACTTAACAGGTGGCACCTCCACTTAAAAAAAAAAAAGCAACGAAGACTCAAAGAGATTTGAGTAGAAGGGGAACTATCAAAGAGCCCTGCAAGTAGCAAAGGCAAGTATACTGTTTTGCAAAAGTTTTGCCACATACTTGCATGTGCATTGGTTTGTTTGTGGATCTAAGATTCACTTTAACAAAGGCCTTCAGAGTGTGGTCTCTGGAACCAAATTCCCAGGTTTCAAAATCATAATATTGCCATATACTAGCTGTGTGACGTTGGACTAGTTATCCTCTGTACCAATTTCTCCTCACATGTGAAGGTAGGGATAATCATAGTACTTTCTCAAAGGGTTGTTTTGAGGATTAAACAAGATAGGATATGTGAAACATTTAGAATAATGTACATGACAAATGGTAGTTAGGATAAAAACGTAAGTTCTAGCAAAGTACCTGGAAATGTCAACGAATTCATAATTGTGCCTACCATTTTGATATAAACTTTAGAATCAGTTTGTTTTCATTTCTGGTTCACAGGTCTTGCACGTATTTGTTAAATTTATCCTCAAGTATATCAGGTTTTAGATGCTACGGTAAAAGATATCGTGTTTTTAAATTTCATTTTCCATTGGACTTTTGCTAATAGAACTGCTAGTAACTACAACTGATTTTTGTATATAGACTTTGAATTCTGTGACCTTGATAAACTCGCTTATTAGATCTTATTCCTTATTGGGTTTTTTTATGTGTACAATTACACTGTCTGAGGCCGGGCGTGGTGGCGCACCCTGTAATCCAAGCGACTTGGGAGGCTGAGTCAGGAGGATCGCGAGTTCAAAGCCAACCTCAGCAACTTAGTGAGGCCCTAAGCAACTCAGTGAGACCCTGTCTCTAAATAAAATACAAAATAGGGCTGGGGATGTGGCTCAGTGGCTGAGTGTCCCTGAGTTCAATCCCTGGTTCCAAAAAAAAACACAAAAAAAACAAACAAAAAAAAACAATTACACTGTCTGCAAATCAAGACAGTTTTAGAGCCAGGGATGGTGGCACATGCCTGTAATCCCAGTGACTCAGGAGTCTAAGGCAGGAGGATCACAAGTTCAAGGCTAGCCTCAGCAATTTAGCAAGACCCTGTCTCAAAAATAAAAAGGATATAGCTCAATGGTAAAGCACCCCAATTTAAAAATTGTAAGAAACAATTTTTAAAATTTATTTATTTATTTTTTTACTTTTTCCATTCTGATCTGTATTCCTTCCTTTCTTACTGCATTTGCTGGAACTTTGGGGGCGATGGGGGGGTAACTGGGGATTGAACCCAGAGGTGCTTAACTAGTGAGCCACATCCCCAGTCCTATTTTGTATTTTATTTAGAGACAGGGTCTCACTGAGTTGCTTAGGGCCTCGCTAAGTTGCTGAGGCTGGCTTTGAACTCGCAATCCTCCTGCCTCAGCCTCCCAAGTGCTGGGATTACAGGCCTGCACCACGCCCAGCCTGGAACTTTTGAGTATAATGTTGAATGGAAATGATGAGAGTAGACATCATTTTCTCGATCCTGAACTCAGAAGGAAAGAATTCAGTCTTTGACGATTAAACATGTTAATACAGGTGTTTAGGTGCCCTTTACCTTGCCCAAGAAGTTCCTGCCTATTCCATTTTGTTGAGAGTTTTTGTCATGAATGGCTGTTGAATTTTGTCAAATGCTTTTTCTATGATTATTCCAGCCACTCAGGAGGCTGAGGTGGGAGGATCACAAGTTCAAAGCCAACCTCAGCAATTTACCAAGGTCCTGTCTCAAAATAAAAAATAAAAAAGAGCTGGAAGTGTAGCTCAGTGTTTGAGGGCCTGTGGGTTCAATCCCTGTAACCAAAAAAGAAAAGAAGAAGAAGAGGAGGAGGAGGAAGAGGAGGGAGGGAAAGAATGAATTAAATGTGTGTGTGTGTGTGTGTGTGTGTTAACTTGTTGATGTGGTGAACTGCATAGATTGGTTTTCAAATATTAAACCAACCTTGCACTCTTGGGATAACCCCAGTTGGACATGTGGTAATATCGTTTTTATGTATAGTTAGATTGGTTTTGCTTATATTTTGCTAAGTATTTCCATGTGCCAGCAGGTCTTGAAAGATGTTTCTGTATAGTTATTTTTTCTTGTAATATCTGTCTGGTTTGGGTATCAGGTAATGCTGACCTCACAAAATAAGTTGTGACCCGGAGCAGTGGCATACACCTGTGATCCCAGCTACTCCAGGAGACTGAGGTAGGAGGATGGCAAGTTCAAGGCCAACCTCAGCAGCTGAGTGAGACCCTGTCTCAAAATATAATTTTAAAAAAGGATGGGAATACGCCTCAGTGGTAGGGCACCTGCCTAGCCTGAGCAAGGCCCTCGGTTCAATTCCCAGTACCAAGAAATTAAAGTTATGAAATATTCCAATATTCTCTGAGTTTGTGTAATATTGGTATTGTTTATTCCTTAAATGTTTTCTAGACTTCACCAGTGATGCTATCTAAACCCAGAGTTTTCTTTGTGGGAGGTATTTAATGATTTATTTATTTATTTATGATGCTGGGTATTGAGCCGAGGGGCACTTTACCACTAAGCCACAGCCCTTTTTAATCTTTTATTTTGAGAGAGGGTCTTGCTAAGTTGCTGAGGCTGGCCTTGAACTTTCAATCCTCCTGCCTCAGCCTCCCAAGTCACTGGGATTACAGGCATGTACACTGTGCCCAGCAAATTTATTATCTTTAACACATATGGCCTATGAAATTTGTTTCTTGTTGAGTATTGTTATAGCAACAGAAAACAGATTAAAATGTTGGTGCTCCCCAGGGAGATTCTCCAACCATGGGGAGAGTCAGCCCCACCCAAATCCCAGATCCCCTCCCTATTGCCTCCCCCATCCCTTCCCCTCCCTATAGCCCCACCCTAATTCCTTCCTGCGCTCTATAAAGGTTGGCAACAAAAGAACTACCGGGCGCGATGTCCGGGCACACCGCTTTTAGGAGTAAGGGAGGTCGTCGCTGGCCAGCTAAAATAAAGGCTTCTTTTGGCTTTGTGTGATCAGCGTGGATGATTTTATTTTCTTTGGGTACAACAGTATAAGCAATCTGTCTTTCAAGGGATTTCATTTAAGTTGTCAAATTTGTAAATGTGACATGTTTTATACCATTCCTTTATATTCCTTTTAGTGTCAGTAGGATCTCTAGTCTTTTCATAACTGATATTACAGTTTATGCGTTCTTTCTCTCTTTGTTTTTCTTGATCAAGCTAGCTGAAGGTTTATCAGTGTTAATGGTTTTTTTAGACCTAATACTAGTTTTATCGATCATCTCTATTTTTGTTTTATTATTAATTATTTTGTACTCTTTTCTGTATTATTTATTTCTGCTTACTTATTTTGAACTTAGTTTACTTTTCTTTTCATTGCTTCTTAAAATACACTATGAAGCCAGTGGGGGTGGTGCACACCTATAGTCCCAGCTACTTAGAAAGCTGAGGCAGGAGGATCACTTGGCACAAGAGCTCCAGCCTGCAGTTTACTGTGGAGATAGTTGTCATGTGAAGTTGGGCATGTGTCCACATGATGACTTCTTGGGAGCAACGAACCATCGGATGTACATGCTATATCAGTGTGGGATGCGGTAAATACGCCACTGCACTCCAGCCTGGGCAATACAGTGAGACCCCATCACGTTCAATAAAAAAATAAATATACTCTTAGTTGATTTGGGGCCTTACTACTTTAATAATAATATAAACATTTAAAACTTTAACTCTCTCAGAAATTTTTTAGCATCTCACAAGTTCGGAAATGTGTTCTTATTTTCATTAAATTTAAAAGGATTGCAAGTTTGGATTAAATTTCATTAAATTTAATTTCATTAAATTTAAAAGGATTGCCAGCCTCAGCAACTTAGTGAGGCTGTAAGCAACCTAGTGAGACCCTGTCTGAAAGTTTAAAAAAGGGCTGGGGATATGGCTTGGTAGCTAAATACCCCAGGACTCAATCCCTGGTACCAAAAAAAAAAAAGTTTTCTGATTTCCTATGTGACTTCTTTTTGATCTATCAATTACTTATAAATTATTTTTAATTTCCAATTATTTGGAGGTCTTTTAGATTTGTTTGGTTATTGCTATCAAATTTAATTCCATTGTGATCAGATATAATATCTTCTATGATCTCAATCATTTTGTATCTGCAAGGACACACATATGGTCTACAGAAGATTCTATATTTTTCTGTTGTTGGGTAGAATGTTCTATAAATGTTAATTTGGTCAGTTTGGTTTTGCCATGTTGTAAGTCTTCTTGTCCTTGCTGAATTTCCACCTACTTGTTGTATTAATTACTGAGGAAAAAGTAATGAAATGTACAAACATGATGGATTTGTCGATTTCTTCTTTTAGTTCCACTAGCTTTTGTTTTATTCATATTAAAACTTGTTGAGTGCATACATATATAAGAAAGATATTTCTTTCAGATGAATTGATCCCTTCAATATTATGAAATATTTCCCTCTTTCTATGGTAAAATTCTCATTATTTTGAGGTTAGTGATTATATAAGCTCTCTATATTTCTTTTTTTTTTTTGGTACTGGGGATTGAACCCAGGGGCACTTAAACCACTGAGCCACATCCCTAACCCTTTTTTGTTTTATTTAGAGACGGGGTCTAAGTTGCTCAGGGGCTCTCTAAATTGCTGAGGCTGACCTCAAACTTGTGATCCTCCTGCCTCAGCCTCCCAAATTGCTGGGATTCCAGAACTACAACACCGCATGTGGCCTTTTCCTCTTTACATCCCCTTTTTTTGGTGGGGGCTGAGGGTAGGTGGCTACTGCAGGTTGCAGAGCCCTCATTAGCCCTGTCACACTGTGGGGTTGCTACAGCCTCAGCCATAGCCAGCCACAGCCAGCCACCTTCTGCTGACCAGGCTAGCCCTGCAGAGCACACAGTTATATACAGTATTTGAGTATATTTTAGTATTCCATTTTATCCCCTCTCCTATCTTTTTATCTATAGCTCTTATTTTTTAGTGGTTATTATGGGCTACAACATGTACCTTTAACTTATCATATTGTACGTTCATCTGATGTTGTACCACTTCATGTGTAATGTAAGATCCTCATAAAATATTTTCTTTTCCCATACTTTGTGATATTATTAACTTGTTTTACTTCTCCCTGAGTTATAAATCTCACAATACATACCTATTATTTTTGCTTTAAATAGTCAATATCTTTTCAGTAAATTAAAAAATGAGGATGAAAGTGTTTATATTTATCACATATTCACCACTGCTGTGCTGTTTATTTGTTTATATTGATTTAAGTTCCCATCTGGTATTATTTTCCTCAGCATGAAGAAATTCCTTTAATATCTCTGTAGTTCCTATCTGCTGGCAACAAATTCTCACAGCTCTTTGTCTGGAACAGTCTATTTCACCTTCGTGTTGTAGCTATATTTTCTTTGTGTGTAGAATTCTAGGTTGATGTTTTTTTCCTCTGTTTTACTGGTGTCATTTCATATTTTTCTGGTTTACACACTTTCTGATAAGAAGTCTATGGTATCTTTCTGATTTTTTAAATTGGGGGCTTCCTCTGCAATCTCCTCTCTTTAATATTTTCTCCCTATTGTTTTATTGGAATTTGATTATAATTTTATTTGGTGTGATTTCCTTGAGATTTATTTTACTTGGGTCCACTGAACCTCTTCTATGTATACATTTATAGTTTTCATCCAGTTTTAAATTTTATATGTGTGTGTGTGTGTGTGTGTGTGTGTGTACTGGGGATTGAACCCAGGGGGCTTAACCACTGAGACACATCCTCAGCCCTATTTTTTATTTTATGTAGAGACAGAGTCTCACTAAGTTGCCTAGGACCTCTCTAAGTTGCTGAGGCTGGCTTTGAATTCTCGATCCTCCTGCCTCAGCCTCCCAAGACATTACGGACATACACCACCACACCTGGCTGTATATTAAATATCCTCAAAAGCTCACATGTTGAAGGCTTGGTCCCAGGGTGATGGCATTCTTGGTAGGTTGTAGAAACGTCAGGAGGTGGGGCCTAGCTGGAGGAAGTATGCCATTGGGGCTATTATACCTTTGAAGGGGATATGGGCACCCTGGCTCCTTTCCTTTTCTTTCTTTCTTTTTTTTTTTTTTTTTTCTTTTCTTCTTGGCTGCCATGAAGGGAGCAGCTCCTCTGCCACCCACTCCCTGCCATGATGTTCTGCCTCACCACAGTCCCAAAAGCAATAGAGCTGGTTGACCATGGACTGAAACCTCTCAAACTGTGAGCCAAAATCAACCTTTCCTCCTTGAAGTTGTTTTCCTCATGTATTTTATCACAGTGATGGAAAGCTAACATATTTCTCTTCTATAGACTCTAACCTATTATTAAGTCCATCCTGTGAATATTTCATTTCAGATATTGCGTTTTTCATCTCTAGAAGTTCCATTTGGTTCTTTTCATTGAAATTTTGAGAAAATATACTTAACATTTACAGTTTCAACCATTTTTTAAATGTACTTCCACATTGTTGTGTAGTCCTCACCACCATCCACCTCCAGAACTTTTTCATCTTTCCAAATCGAAGCACTGTACCCGTTACACAGTATCTCCTCATTTCTGTCTCTCCCCTGTCCCTGGCTCCCATTCTACTTCCTATCCCTATGAATTGGCCTGTTTTAGACAAGTCAGATGAGTGGAATAAGATAGTACTGATCATTTGGTGCTTTTTAATGTCTTCCATTTTTTTCCTTTTGTTTGTTTTCCTCTAGGTATTTTAACATATTTATCATAGCTGTTCAAGGTCCTTGGCTGCTATATCCCTCACCTCTGTAACCTTTGGGTCTGCTTCTATTGGCTATGATTTTGTGCTGAAATGGGTCACATTTTTATGCCTCTCAGCAAGTTTAGTAATTTTTTTTTCTTTTTGTATGTGTGTGTGTGGTGCTGGGGATTGAACCCAGGGCCCTGTGCATACAAGGCAAGCACTCTACCAACTGAGCTATATTCCCAGCCGAAGTTTAGTTATTTTTATTGGATGCTGAACATCACAGATATCAAATTGTTGAGGTCTGGATTTTATCCTCTTCTTTAAAGAATGCTGAGTCTCCCCTCCCCCTGTGAGTGTGTGTGTGTGTGTGTGTGTGTGTGTGTGTGTTACTGGGCTTGAACCCAGGGGTACTCTATACTGTGCTACATTACCAGCCCTTGTTATTTTTTTATTTGAGAGAGGGCTTTGCTAAATTGGTAAGGGTGGCCTCGAGCTTGTTATCCTCCCACCTCAGCCTCCCAAGTCACTGGGATTAGGCATGTGCCACCACGCCTGGCCTGAGTCTTTTTTGACAGGCAGTTTAATTACCTTTAGTTCAGGCCGATCCTTTCAAGGTTTGTTTTTCAGCCCTGTTAGGGCAAGTCTGGAATGGCCTTTCATCTAGGGCTGGTCGAAACCTATTACCAGAGATTAAACCTCCCGGGCCCTACTGCACACCCCAGGCGTTTCTACACAAAGTGGTCAAAACCCAGACATCTCCCAGTCCTGTGAAGGCCCTGGGAGTTGCTCAGCTAATGGCTCCTTTGTAGCAGTTCTTTCTGAGGCAGCTATTTTTTCCCGCAGGCTTGTGGAGTGTTACCCTGGGTACGTCTGCTGTGCTTGATAGCCAGCCATGCGAATTTCTTGAACTCTTTCCAGTAGTCTTCCCCACAAACTTCAGACATGTCAGCTTTCCTGAGCTCCAGTCTCCATCTCCTCAACTGAGCAAGTCTCTCTGTGCCCTGCTTGAATTTTCCTGCTCTTACTGTATTCTGGAAAGTACCTCCAATCAAGTCAGTTGACTTTCTGTTATTATGACAAAATACCTGATATAATCAACTTAAAAAGAGGAAAAGTTTATTCTGGCTCATAGTTTCAGAGGTTTCAGTTCATAGTCACTTGGCTGTATTGCTTTGGGTCTGAGGCAGCATAAGACATCATGACAGCAGAAGCAGAGGAGGCCTATTCATCTCAAGGCAGCTGGAAAACAGAGGGAGAGAGAGAGAGAGAGAGAGAGAGCACAAGCTGTGCATGGTGGAACACACCTTTAATCCCAGAGGCTCAGGAGGCTGAGGCAGGAGGATCCCACGTTCAAAGCCAGCCTCAGAAACTTCGCAAGGCCCTAAGTAACTCAGTGAAATTGTTTCTAAATAAAATATAAGAAAGGGCTGAGGGCTGGGAATGTAGCTCAGTTGGTAGAGTGCCTGCCTTGCAAGCACAAGGCCCTGGGTTTGATCCTCAGCACCGCATTAAAAAAAAAAAAGAGCTGGGGAGGTTGCTCAATGTTTAAGGCTCCTGGGTTCCATCCTGCTACTAAAAAAAAGAGAGAGAATGGCAGGGATCCCCCATCCCCTTCAGGGGCATGCCCCCCAGTTACCTAACTTCCTCCCACCTCTTAAAGGTTCCACCACCTCCCAATAGTGCCACTGGCTGGAGGCCAAAACCTTAACACCTGAACCTTTGGGGGACATTTAAGATCCAAACTATAGTGAATCAGTAGGAATGTCTTCCTTTGATTCCTTTCAGAGTCAGAGTTCCATCCTACCTGGTGTTGAATGTCTGGAAAGAGTGGTTTCATCTGTTTTGTCCAGCTTCTAGCTGTTTACACGGGGAAGGCAAGCGTGGTACCAGTTGCTCCATTGTGGCTGGCAGAGGAATTTACCCCATCTTTTTTTTTTTTCTCTCCCTCTTGGTTTGATGCTAGATTATGTGGTAGCTGTATATCCAACTTTTTTTTTTTTTTACTTTTTAAAATTTATTTTAATTAGTTATGTAGGACAGTAGAATGTATTTTGACACATCATACATAAATGGAGTATAATTCCTCATTCTTCTGGTTGTACATGATGTAGGGTTACACAGGTCATGTAATCATATAATCACATAGGGTTATAATGTCCAATTCATTCTACTATCATTCCTACCCCCATGTCCCTTCCCCTTCCTTCACTCCCTCCTATCTAATCCAAAGTACCTCTATTCTTCCCTAGCTACCCGCCCCCCTTATTATGAATTAGCATCTGCATATCAGAGAAAACATTCAGCTTTGGTTCTTTAGGACTGACTTATTTCACTTAGCATAATATTCTCCAGCTCCATCCATTTACCAGCAAATGTCATAATTTTGTTCTTCTTTATGGCTGAGTGATATTCCATTGTGTACATATACCACAGTTTCTTTATCCATTCATCTGTTGAAGGGCACCTAGTTTGGGTCCCTGGTTTAGCTATTGTGAACTGAGCTGCTACAAACTTGGATGTGGCTGCCTCACTGTAGAATGCTGATTTTAAGTCCTTTGGGTATAAACAGAGGAGTAGGATAGCTGTTACCCCATCTTTTTTAGAGAATGCTAGCAATTCAGTTCCTCTTGCACCTCCCTTCATGTTTCACAACCAATTAATCACCCATTCCTGCCATTTTATCGCCTACATCCATTTCCTGTCTCCAACTGCACTGCTGCCTCTTTAGGTGAGGCAATCCACAGTTTTAGTTTGTAGTGTTCCAGAGTTTTCTAAGCCTTCACCTCTCTAGCACTGTGCCTCTCTATACCATCCCCCATACAATAGCCAGGAAGATCTGCATAACATAGAAACATGACCCTATTTTTCTGCAACCTAAACCTTACAGCAGCTTCTTACTGCTTTTGAGAAAGTCCATTCTTCTGAGCTTAGTTTACAAGACCCTTCCTGTTGAGCCCCAGACTCTATGCAGACTCCTTCCTGCCCCTCCCTTCTCTTTACCCTCCAGCAACACTAAACTACCAGCCATCCCTTGAACACTGTGTTGGTTCAGAGGTTCTGCAAAGCAGAGGCTAAGACAGAATTAAATGCATGTGAGATTTATATCCAGGGAGGTGCCTCCGAAGGATAAAGGGCAGAGGGAGCAGGCACTCTGCATTCTGAGGGCTGTGAAAGGGGCGAGAAGGAATGAAGGAAGAATGGGACAGGAGGAGCCCTGAATCGGAGTGCAGTTCTCTGAGAATCTCAGTCCTGATCAGGCCAATGGAGCCCTCCAGGGGAAATATCATCCATTAGGGAATTCCACGTCAGAAAGAAAAATGGCTCGGCTCCAGTGCTAATGCTGTGCTCTGTCATTGGTTGAGAACAGACCCAGAAACTGTGTAATATATATGCAATGGTGGATCCTGAACGTGAGGGATCTGGAAACTGTCAGCCAACTACACTCCTTGTGGCAGCCTTTCTGGGAAACGTGCATAGCACAGGCATGGCCATGGCCGCCATGAGCATGGCACTCCCCACCCCCACCCTGTGTCTTTGTTAACCCAGTTCCTGCTCCCGGAGACCTCCCCCATCCTGTTCCCCAGGACTGGCCTGCCTCTCTTTCAGGTCTCAGCTTACAGGTCACCTCTTCCAGGAAGCCTACCCTGACTCCCTGCCTCAGCCCCCATCCCCTGGTCCAGCACTTCCTGTTTATGTTTGAATTGCCCTCCAGTCCTCTGAGTCCCTGCCCCTTATTCTGGGGAGCCATCTCTGTCTCTCCAGTACCTAGTTCCTTAGAGGCAGAATTGAGCTTCACCTGAAAATTATTGCACCTTAACATCATTGCATTTTCAATCCCCTTGCAAATGCCGGAAAGGCGTGGCCGAGTGCAATGATCCCGCAGCCACGGGGTATGGTGGTCCCGGTCCCCAACACAGGCCTGCAAGGATACAATTTTCATTTGGGGTTAGATTTGTGCAGGAAGTCACTGCTAACCCCTGACAAACCGAGAAAATTGCACCCCACCCCCGGGTTATTTGCATTTAAAAGTGAAGGCTGAAAAGGAGAATTCCTTTTGCCAAAGAGGAATTTCAAGCATCTGGGGCTGGCCGGCGAGGTGAATTTTTTTTTAAGGGGCCAGAGGCCCATTCGGGGAGCAAATACCAACCATCCCTTAGAAGGAGGCCATTTTATTCGGGTCCTAACTAGCAAGGAGAACTCTCCTGAAGACTTGAACAAAGTCCCTAAGGAGGCCCGAATTTGGAAAGACAATGCGAGCGAACGCTCTCGCATTTAAAGAGACATTTCCATTTTCCATGCTCTGCCTGCATCTCCGCCCCTTCCCCCCATGTTTTTGTCTGTGAGAGAAATTATGCTTCTGCCAGCAGTGCCTGGGATTCTGTCCAAACAGCATGCTGTCAGCAGCATCAGCCAGCAGGAACGCATAATCCTCCCACCCTTTGGTTTTCGAGGGTAATATTAGCTAAGAAAATACTCCAGATTTTTCTCGTTCGTGCGGTGTAACTCTCTCGCTTCAGACATGCGCCTTTCTCCAGTAATTACCTCCCACGCTTGGGGAAATTAATTTATTTCTTTCTTTCTTTCTTTCTTTCTTTCTTTCTTTCTTTCTTTCTTTCTTTCTTCTTTCTTTCTCTCTCTTTCTTTTTTTTCCATCCAGTGTCCAATTCACTTAACTAGTCAGCGTCTCCCAGGACAAAAAGGCAGCTTTGCAGACTGCAGTGTCACTTTTCTTTCATTACCACCCTTCCTCCAGTCAAAGGGGCACCGTGACCTCAAGTTTTAACATTTCTGCAATCAGACAGACTAACCGATTCCTTTTTTTCCACCGTCTTAAGCTGTAATGAGATTGATGGTCAACTAATGACTCACAGCATCTTCCAATGGAGGAAAGACATGTCACAGAAACGCTCCCCCCACCCCTTGTCATTGCCTTCCTCCTGGCAGAAGGATGCTGCTGGGAACCGGAGCCCTCCCCATCTCTGCTTAGACACAAAGCACAAGGATAATGCAGACTCGAGACCACCGGAGTGCAGGCCAACGAAATTTATTGAAGATTTATCAGATGCCAAACTCCGTGTCGTACATCGACCTGAATAATTTCATTCAGGCAAAGCATATTGACGCTTGCACTGGGGCTTCAAACACTCAATCACGACCCTACTTTGAGTAGCCCAGCGTGGTCTGGGAGACAGTCTACACACAACGATGAAACAATGGCCCGATCAGGAGCAAAGGATTGCAGAGGAAGAACCAAGAAAATTTCCTGTGGGGAATGGAACTTTTAAGTTCCTTAGAGACCACTTTAATAGCTTGCAAACCCTCGGCTTTGTTCTACAATAAGGCATACATTATTTTTTTTTAATTTGTGCATATTAATTTTACAGAATAGTGGGTTTCATTGTGACACATTCAGCCTGCACATAACACAGTGGGATTCATTTCACTCCCCAGTATCTCCTCTTGCCGTCCCCCCTCCCCATCCTTTTCTGTCCCTCCTGGTGTCCCTTCAATTTTCATGAGATCCCTTTTCTCCCTTTTTTGCTCTAGCCTCCACATATGAGAGAAAACACACGGCGCTCATCTTTCTGGGTCCGGCTGACTTTGCTTAGCATGATGTTCTCCAGGTCCACCTATTCTCCTGCAAATGACATAATTTTGCTCTTCTTCATGACTGAATAAAACTTCATTGTGTATGTAGAACACAATTTTTTATCCATTCATCTGTCAACAGGCATCAGGGCTGGTTCCATAACTTGGCTATAGTAATACATATTTTTAATTGATGTTTTTATTGAGATCATTTTGGATTCACATGTAGTTGTAACAAATAATCCAGAGAGCCAGGTGCGGTAGTGAGCACCTGGAGTCCCAGCTATTTGGGAGGAGGAACCACGAGGATTACTTGAGCTCAGGCGGTCCAGGCCAGTCTGGGCAACATAGCAAGACCCCATCTCTTGTTTTGGTACTGGGACTTGAACCCAGGGGCATTTAACCACTGAATCATATCCCCAACCCTTTCTGTTTTTGAGACAGGGTCTTGCTGAGTTGCTTAGGGCCTCGCTAAATTACTGAGGCTGGCCTCCAACATGCAGTCCTTCTGCCTCAGACTCTCAAGCCACCAGGATTACAGGCTGGCACCATCTCACCCAGCTAAGACCCCATCTCTTAAAAATAAAAACTAAAGGAAGAAAGAAAGAAAAGAAAAAAGAGAGAAGAAGACCTCACACACTGCCCAGTTCTCTGCAATGGTAACATTTTAAGAGAACTATATTGTAATCTCACAACTAGAATGTGGACACTGATATAATCCACCCAGGTTATTCAGATTCCCCTAGTTTTACTTGTACTAGTTGTAAGTATGTTTGTGTATATTATTAGTTCTCCACAATTTCGTCCCTGTGTAGGCTCCCATATCCATCACCACAGTCGAGGTACAAAACAGTTCCATCACCACAAATCCCCCTCCTGTTACCCTTTAAACCACACCCACCTCTCTCTCACCTCTCTCTCCAAGCCCACTACTAACCTGTGCATTTCAAAAGTGTTACATAAATGAGATCATACAAAACTTTGGGGTTTGGTTGGTTTGTTTTCACCCAGCATAATTGTCTAGAGGTTTATCTGTGTCGCACATGAAGCAATAGTTCTTTTCTTTCGACTGTTAAGTAGTAACAGAAGACTAGAGGGTCTGGAATTCCATCATAGGGAGTACCAGGTTCTTTAACCATTCATCTGTTGAGGAACAGCTGGGCCAATTCCAGTTTTAGGCTATTGTAAATAATAGGACCACTTGAGCTATGAACATTTGTGTACAGGTTTCGTGTGGGTATGAATCTTCTTTTCTCTGAAACAAACAGGAGTGTAATTGCTGGGTTTCATTTTTTCTTTTTTTTTAATGGTGCTGAGGAATGAACCCCCCAGGGTGGTGCATGCTAATAAGCACATGCTCTGCCACTGAGTTGTACCCAAACCCACAAATTGTCCAGAGTAGCTGTATCATTTGACATTTCCGCCAGCAATGTATGACAGATCCAGTTTCTCTTCATCCTCGCCAGCGTATGAAGTTGTCACTATTTTTTAATTTGTAGCCATTCAGATATATGGAGAATGATACCTCATTGGGGTCTTAATTTGTATTTCTCTAATGGCTAGTAATGTACATCTTTGCATGTATCTGTGGGCCATCCATATATCATCTATGGTGAAGTGTCTCTTCATGTCTTTTGCCTATGTTTAATTGGATCATTTGTATTTTTATTGCAAGGTTTTGAGAACTTTTAAAAAATATACTCTAGCAGGGCGCGGTGGCACACGCCTGTAATCCCAGCACTTGGGAGGCTGAGGCAGGAGGATCATGAGTTCAGAGCCAGCCTCAGCAACTTAGTGAGGCCCTAAGCAACTCAGTGAGACCCTGTCTCTAATAAAATATAAAAAAAAAGGGCTGGGGATGTGGCTCAGTGGTTAAGTGTCCCTGGGTTCAATCCCCAGTATTAAAAAATTAAAAATTAAGGGCTGGGGATATAGCTCAGTTGGTAGAGTGCTTGCCTGGCAAGTACAAGGCCCTGGGTTCAATCCCCAGCACGGTAAAAAAAAAAAAAAAAAAAAAAAATTAAAAATTAAAAAAAATATATTCAAGATGGTGGTTCTTTGTCAAATATGTGGTTTGTAAATATCTTCTCTCAGTCTATAGTTTGTCTTTTTATTGTCTTCACCAGAGCTTTTGCCATGCAAAAGTTCTTAATTTTGATAAGTTACAGTTTATGAATTTTCCTCTCATAGCTCATGCTTTTGGTGTTAAGTCCAAGACCTAGCTCTAGATCCTGAGGATCTTCTGTGTTTTTTTCTCCAAGTGCCTCTTAGAAAGCCTTTACCAATTTTAGTGAGATCATAGCAGAGCTTAATGGAATCCAGCTGCTGTAACAGATACCACTGGCTGAGGGGCTCAAGCAACAGAACTTGATTTTCTCATGGTCGTGGGGGCTACAAGTCCAAGATCAAGGTGCCACCAAGGTTGGTGTCTGGTGAGGGCTTTCCTCCTAGCTTGCAGACAGCCACCCTCTTTCTGTATTCTCACATGGCCTTTCTTCTGTGTGTATGTGCTCAAAAAGAAAGAGGCAGAGAGAGGCAGAGAGAGGGCATCTTTTCCTCTTGATGAAAGTGCACCAATCCTTTGCAATCACGCCCCGCTCTTACGACCTCATTTAACCTTACTGCCTCCGTAAAGACCCTGTCCCCAAATATCCCTCACACTGACGGTTCAGGCTTCAGCACATGAACTGTGGGAAGGGGAAGCAGACCCAATTTAGTCCATGACGACACAGTCCCAGCACACTGAAAGAGCTGCTTTGGCTTCTGTGGCTCAACCTGTGCTGGTCGCTACAGCCAACATTATGTGCAGGCACAGGTGCCAAAATAGCCTGGCACTGAGTGGGTGACCATTGTGTACTGGTGTGTTTAGTGTATTCCTGTTCCCCTCCCCCTCCCTGATTTTCTGGGAATCCTCCTGTCCCTCCCATTTTGGTAATGAGGTTATATATATATATATAATATATATATATATTATTTACAAACAGGGTCTCACTGAGTTGCTTAGGGCCTCACTAAGTTGCTGAGGCTGGCTTTGAACTCGCGATCCTCCTGCCTCAGCCTCCCAAGTGCTGGGATTACAGGCGTGCGCCACCGCGCCCGGCAAGGTTATTACCCTGAGAACTCCTTAGTACAGCATGCCATGTTATGCTGGGCAGTTCATTAGTCCGGGAAAGGGCCTAGATGCAAGCTGTGCCCATCACAATTTTTCTCTAGAAATTTCGACTCTTAAGGTTTAAATTCTCTTTAGTTGTTTCTTTGTTTTGTTTTTGTTGTTGGTTTTTTTTGCAGTGCTGGGGATGGAACCCAGGGCCTCCTGCATGCTAGGCAAGTGCTCTCCCACTGAGCTATATCCCCAGTCCTTAGCTTTTTTATCTAACTAAAGAAATCTAAATTTGGGAGCCCTTGGTGAAGGCTATTTTCTATGTGACTAGGAAACAGAAACAAGGATGGTGCGTTTGTCATGAAAAAGAGAATGGAAGAGATGCAAAGAGAGAGAAAGAGACAGAAACAATGAACTGAGAGTATTCTAACCCCAGCCCCTTTCCCACTGTATCCTGTCCTTGGGTTCTATGAAGCACCTGAGAATAAATTGCCCTCTTTGCTTTAAAGAGGGAAGGAGGAGAAAAGGGTAGGGAAGAGAAGGCAACCCATGAATCACTGTCCAATCTCCAGTGCCTGCTTATCCCAGTGTGTTACTCAGCTTTCATTGCTATGACAGAATACCTGAGAAAAACAACTTAAAGGAGAAAGACTTATTCTGGCTCACAGTTTCAGAGGTTTCAGTCCATGGTCTCCTAACTTTATCCCTTTTAGGCCTGTGGTGGGGCAGAAGCATCATGGCGGAAGGACTTGGCAGAGAGAATGTGCTCAAGAAGCAAAGAAAGAATGAGAAAGGGGCTAGAGACAAGGTATACCTTCTGGGGTACACCCTGGGTAACCCACTTGTCCAAACTAGGCCCTACCTCCTATGGTTTCCACCCCTTCCCAACAGTCCATTGAATTATGAACCCATCAGTAGATTGACCCATTGAAAAGATCAGAGCCGTCATGATCCAATCCTCTCCCAAAATCCCCACCTCTGAACACTTCTGCATTGGAGACCAAGCCTTCAGCACCTGTCTTCAGAGGGCATTCCAGATTCAAACTGTAACACCCGGTGACACTTTTAATACCTTCAGAATGGACCTAGTTTAGCATACTCTTCAGAGCACAGCTGCCCAATAAAATATAGTGTGAGTAATACATTAGTTTTCAATTTTCTAGCAGCCACATTTAAAAAGAAATTTTTGTTTTTTTTTTGTTGGTACTGGGGATCAAACCCACAGGCGCTTAACTACATCCCCACATCCTCAGCCCTATTTTGTATTTTATTTAGAGACAGGGTCTCACTGAGTTGCTTAGCACCTTGCTTTTGCTGAGGCTGGCTTTGAACTCACAATCCTCCAGCTTCAGCCTCCCGAGCCCCTGGGACTACCGGCATGCACCGTAGCACACAGCTTTTTAAAATTTTTTTATTTGTTCTTTTTAGTTATACATGATAGTAAAGTGTATTTTGACATATTGTATATACATGGAGTATAACTTATTCTAATTAGGATCCCATTCTTGTGGTTGTACATGATGTGGAGTTACATTGGTCATGTATTCATATATGAACATAGGAAAGTTATGTCCAATTCATTCTATTGTCTTTCTTATTCCCATCCCCTCTCCCTTCCCTTCATTCCCCATTGTCTAATCCAGTGAACTTCTATCCTGCCCTCCTGCTTATTGTAAATCAGCATCCACATATCAGAGAACATTCAGCCTTTGATTCTGTGGGTTTGCCTTATTTCACTTAGCATGATATTCTCTAGCTCCACCCATTTACAGGCAAATGCCATAATTTCATTCCTCTTTATGGCTGAGTAGTATTTCACTGTGTATATGTACCACATTTTCTTCATCCATTCATTTGTTGAAGGGCACCTAGCTTAGTTCCATACCTTAGCTATTATGAATTGAACTGCTGTAAACATTGATGTGGCCACGTCACTACAGTATGCTGACTTTAAGTCCTTTGGGTATAAACTGAGGAGTGGAATAACTGGGTCAAATGGAGGTTCCATTCCAAGTTCTCTGAGGAATATGCGTACTAGCAGCCACATTTTAAAAAAGAGACAGGTGAAATAAATTTCAGTATTGTAGTTTATTAAATCTAGTGTATCCAAAGCATTATCATTTTGACACGTAATTATTTCAACATGCAACTCTAAATTTTAAAAACTGTCCCAGGTAATTCTCATTCAAAAGGTTTGGGAAAATAAACTACCAGTTGCCTCAAGAGACTTAGAAATTCCCCTAGGAAGTAGAAGCTGAAGACAACCCCTGGACTTCACGCGGCTCCTCTGTGGCTGCTCTGTGCCCTGGGAGCCAGAGCAACCATGTTTCAGGTTGTCGACCAACTTGTCTGCTTCCCTGAGGCCCCTTCTAAATAAGTCTGTGATTCTAGCTGACCCCTTGGGAGCTAAGAGTAGGGACTCCCTTCCTCATCAGTATTATCTATCTAGCCGGGCACAGTGGTGCTTGCCTGCAATCCCAGCAATTTGGGAGGCTGAGGCAGGAAGATCGCGAGTTCAAAGCCAGCCTCAGCAACTTAGTGAGGCCCTAAGCAACTCAGTGAGATCCTGTCTCTAAATAAAATATTAAAAAGGGCTGGGGGGCTGGGGATATAGCTCAGTTGGTAGAGTACTTGCCTGTCAAGCACAAGGCCCTGGGTACAATCTCCAGCACCGCAAAAAGAAAAAAAAAAAAAAAAAAGGGCTGGGGATGTGGCTCAGTGGTTAAGTGCCCCTGAGTTCAGTCCCCAGTACCAAAAAAATTGTTCATACATCTGTCTATTCATCTGTCATCTCTCTTCAGGTTGGTTCTGCTATCGGAAGTTTCTGGACTCTGTGCCTCTTGGTAGCCATGACTTTGGGCAAATTATCTCAACTTCTCTGAATTCCTTTTTCCACACTCGTAAAATGGGGCTCATGATATTACCTGCTTATCAGTCATGGGATAAGGATTAAATACGATGAAAACTGTGAGGATGAAAAGCATAATGGTGTATGTTAAGTGTACTATAAATGGTGGCCTTTATTATGCAAGACCTGTTCTTTAAAGGATTAACAGCTTTTGGGGGGGAGGGAATTAGGGATTGAACTCCTCAGCCACATTCACAGTCCTTTTTACTTTAAGACAGAGTCTTGCTAAATTGCTTAGGGCCTCACTGAATTGATGAGGCTGGCCTCCATCTTGTGATCCTCATGCCTCAGCCTCCTGAGTCACTGGGATTACAGGTGTGTACCACTGCACCTGGCTAATTTCTGGGCTTTCTTTTGGACTAACAGCTTTCTAACAAGTCATAAGAACAGAAAAGCCATATATCCAGGATTAGGAAACAGACACTTCAAATTTTGATGTATTACTATAGCACAAAACTTCCAGTTTGCATTTGAGTTTCCAATTGAAGACCAAAATAAAATTCAAGCCCTTTCCTGTCTTAGCATCTATCCACTGTTTAAATTTTGGGTTCTTCAGAGGAAATTCTTGTACAGTAGGCCCTTCTCCTTCCCTTTCCAGTAAGTTAACAAATATCTGAGATCTTTTAACATCCTCATTGAACACAACCGCTTTCTATTCGCTTCTGTCATTCCAAGTGACTTTCCTCTGGAGCATACAGAGGTAATTTTAAACAGTGGCCCTGGAAACCGCTTTTTACTGTTAGAAAAAGAACTCCTAAGGTGATCTGTAAGTGGGTTAGCTGGAGTCCACCCACATCCCCACAGAGCTAAATGCCCTTGTTACAATAGAAGGAGGACTTCACAGAGAGACAAATAAATAGCGGAAAATTCATGCTGGAGGGAACTTTGGAAAATTTGCCATGCAATCTTTTTTTTTTCTTTTTGTGGTACCGGGAATTGAACCCAGGGGTGCTCTACCACTGAGCCACATCCCCAGCCCTTTTTATTCTATTCTATTCTATTTTTGAGACAGGGTCTTGCTAAGTGGGCTAGGTTGGCCTCAAACTTGCAATCCTCTTGCCTCAGCCTCCCAAGTAGCTGGGATTACAAAGGTGAGCCACCAACCTGGTGTGGACACGGTCTTTCTTAATATCACACCCCTGAGCACCTGCCAAGCCTGCAACTCTACCATGACCCTTACCTATTGCAGGGTGCTTGGTATGTGCCTGACCTATCTGCTACCCTCTGAGACTGTCTTCCCCACCTAAGTCCCCAGCATGGTACTAGATAGGTACTAGGTGGTAAGTTAATGTCTGGTAAATGCATGAGGTGCGTTTGCTCTTGTGACAGTCCACCGTGGCATGGTATCTGGCAATAATAAAAGAGCAGAGGGAGATCTTTATGTTACCATGGTTTTTGTTCCCAGGGTATGGGTTGTCTTTATGTTTTTGCTCTTCATGGGGCTGAGTTTCTGTAAAAGGTGGCTGACATTTTATTTATTTATTTATTTATTGTGGTGCTGGGAATTGAACCTAGGGCCTTGTGGTTGCAAGGCAAGCACTCTACCAACTGAGCTATATACCCAGCCCTGTGGCTGACATTTTAAATGACATTTAACATGTGGCTGATGAAGGAGGTCCCCAGGCATCATGTGAAACATAATTAGCTGGTGGAGATGTCAAAGTGCTGTGACAGTTAAAGATACTCAACTTACCACCTTTAAAATGGCCATTTTGACTACCAACTAGAAAAAACCTGCCTGTAGCCGGGCGCGGTGGTGCACGCCTGTAATCCCAGCACTTGGGAGGCTGAGGCAGGAGGATCTCAAGTTCAAAGCCAGCCTCAGCAACTTAGCGAGGCCCTAAGCAACTCAGTGAGACCCTGTCTCTAAATAAAATACAAAATAGGGCTGGGGATGTGGCTCAGTGGCCAAGTGCCCCTGGGTTCAATCCCCAGTACCGGAAAAAAAAAAAAAAAAAAAAAAAAAAAAAAAAAACCTGCCTGCAAATGAAGCCTAAACAAAGAAAATCAGTATTAGGTGAGGACATGACGAAGTCTTCTGATGACATCATCTGAGTACCTGGATCCAACCATACCTGAAGTCAGTATGCCTGCACTTGTCTCTCCTATGAGCCAATATGTTGACTTTTCATTTAAGCCAGGATGACTTAGGCTTCTGTCACTTGTCACAGAAGGAGTACTAGGGACTAGAATAAAGATCAAATAATTAGAGAACCATAAAATCCAATATAAAGTGTTATGCTGCATAATCTGATTAAAAATTTGATACAAGTCCAGAGGCACAATAGCTGAGGGAAGCTAACTGAGGTAACGGGACTTGGGCAGGGCATCCTCCCTGCTATAATCATGAAGGAATATAAAGAACTGTGTAGCTGCTAAACTGTCACAGTGTAGTCCAGTACGATATGAAATAGTATAGTACAGTGTACCATCCTCTCCTATTAGATAGGCAGGAAGAAGGATTTACCAAGGGCAATGCTAACCTTTATCCTCTTTTAAGAGTATCAAGAGGACTGGTAGAGGAGGGAAAATCAACATTGGATAAGATTGTTAGATTCAGGCCAATCCTGGAGCTGCTTGTGTACTCCTTTGGGTCAGACCTGGTACCTCTAATGTGAAGGGGCAGCTGAGGAGGCTTTGGTGCAGGATAAAGTCCAAGGAAGGAGTCAAGGCTGAGAACAACAATCACATTAACTTGAAGGTGGCGGGACAGGATGGTTCTGTGGTGCAGTTTAAGATTAAGAGGCATACACCAGGCCGGCCATAGTGGTGCACTCCTCTAATCCCAGTGGCTCGGGAGGCTGAGGCAGGAGGATCTCAAGTTCAAAGCCAGCCTCAGCAACTTAGCAAGGCCCTAAGCAACTCAGTGAGACCGTGTCTCTAAATAAAATGTAAAAAAAGGCTGGGGATGTGGCTCAGTGGTTAAGCACCCCTGGGTTCAATCCCTGGTACCAAAAAAAAAAGGCATATACCTCTTCCTAAACTAATGAAAGCCTATTGTGAATGACAGGGTTTGTTGATGAGTCAGATCAGATTCTGATTTGATGGGCAGCCAATTAAGGAAACAGACATGCCTGCACACTTGGAAACGGAGGATGAAGATACAATTGATGTGTTCCAGCAGCAGACGGGAAGGTCTATTAAAAAGGGACCCTGTTTGGCTGGGGATGTAACTCAGTGGGTAGAGTGCTTGCCTTGCAAGCACAAGGCCATGGGTTCAATCCCCAGCACCGTAAAAAAAAAAAAAAAAAAAAAGACCCTACGACTTTATTCCAGAACTCTGTTCTTATAGACCAAGCGTATATTCTCAGAAAACAGCAATTTGATTCCACCACATCCTGACTACTATGGTATAGTTTTCTCTATTCCTTCATCCCCACCCCCCCCAACCCTTTCTTTTATTGTACATGAAGTGATTG
>JAJEJO010002118.1:13789-25964 GCA_020662805.1 Glaucomys volans | reverse complement strand
TAACCACTGAGCCACATCCCCGGCCCTTTTTTATATTTTATTTAGAGACAGGGTCTCACTGAGTTGCTTAGTTGCTGAGGCTGGCTTTGAACCTGCAATCCTCTTGCGTCAGCCTCCCAAGTCACTGGGATCACGGCATGCACCACTGTGCCTGTGCCCGGCTCCACCATCTTGTTGTTTAAATAACTTTTTCTTTAATAAAAAAAAAAAGATTGTTAGCATACCTAGTCATTCAAGCATACCCAGCATGCGGACTGAGAATATTGTCTAGTCTAGAACAGTGGTTCTTGACCTTGGTTGTACATTTGAATCACGTTAAGGAGCTCTTAAAAACAATCCAGATCCACATGCTGCACCCCAGTCCAGCAGATCACAATCACGGAGGTGAGACCCAAGCATCAGTATTTTAAAAAATTCCTCAGGTGGTTCCACTGGGCAGCCAGGTTGGAGAACAAATACTCTGAGATAGTGCTTCTCAAACTTTAACATGCCTTTGAAGTTTGTTTTAACAAGATTCAGATTCAGTAGGTCTGGAGTAGGGCCCAGAATTTAGGGAGTTAACTGTAGTCGGGGGCGGGTGTTCTTTCCAGTGCCCCAGCCAGATTACCCAGAAATAACCTTTGGACAGCTAAGTGTGGCAAAAGGTCAATGAATCACATGACTGTCCCCAATCCGACACAGGATATAGGATGACCAACTGTCCTACTTTGCCTGGGACTCAGGGATTCCTGGGAGATGGGGCTTTGAGTACTAAAACAGGAAAATCCTGGGCAAACCAGGATGGTCAGTCACCCTACCAGTCCCTGACCTTCTGACCATTGTTACAAAAGTCTTTCCAAGCAAAGAGGCACCGTGGATTAAGTGGGAGCAAACAGAACCTCAGAGGACAGTCCTGGGAAGAGAGAAGGAAATCCTTGGCACGTAAGCCTCCTTGAGGCCGTCAGCAGATCCAGGGACAAGACAAGGAAAACCCGTGCTTTACCTGGCTTACAGGCACCGGCCAAAGAACAAGCATTCAGCGAATTAAAGTATTACATATCTAATTGGCTTCTAGTGGACATTCATGAACTGGGCAGCATTCCGTCTATTATACAACAGCTCTTTTCCGAAGTGGCCCAGACAAGGGTGAGAAAGGAAAATCCTCCCACGAGGCAGAACTTCCTGTCACCCATTGAGTGGCTCATTTTGTTGGGAAGCAGAGTGGCCAGAGGAGCAGATCCACACTGCCTCATGGGCAGTGAGTAAAGTGTTGTCCACTGGGTCAGAGACTTGCCAGCGTACCACGCAGGCCCATTAGGGAAGCGGGCCAGGTCTTTTCCAAACTCCTCTATCGGTAGATCCTAGGGAGCGGGGAGGTAGCAACAAGAGCAGGTGCCACAAGGCTTAATGGAAAAATGCTATGCACGTCCAATTTTACAGCTTGGTACATCACCTAATCCCCAGCTCATAATGGCGTTTTTGAAGAATGCTTTAAGAGTAGCTTCTGGGGATTGAACCCAGGGCCTTGTACATGCGAGGCAAGCACTCTGCCAACTGAGCTACATCCCCCAGCCCTAGCCATTGACATTCATTGAATGCTGTTTCGTGATCTGCAAAGATGGGTGTCTGTTTTTTTTCTCTATTAATGCCATGTATTGGAGTAAAAAATTCCTGCACACTGAACTATCCTTGCATTCTTAGGCTAAACCCCACTTGGTGACAGTAATTCATTTTTTTTAAATGCTGGATTTTCTTTGCCAATATTGTATTTAGGATTTTTACATTGATATTTGTAATTATTATTGGTCTGCAGTTTTATTTCTATGCTTGACTCTGATATTAACTTTTTTTAAAGAGTGTTTTTTAATATTTTAAGCTGCAGATAGACACAATGTCTTTATTTTATTTATTTTTGTGTGTGGTGCTGAGAATTGAACCCAGTGCCTCACAGATGCTAGGTAAGTGCTCTACCACTGAGCCACAACCCCAGCCCCTTTGATATTAACTTAATAGAATACTTCCTCCTCCTCCTCCCCCCTCCTCCTCCTCCCCCCTCTTCCTCCTCCCCCCTCCTCCCCCTCCACCTCCTCCTCCTCTTCCTTCTTCTTTTTTTAAATTTGGTACCAGGGATTGAACCCAGGGGCACTAAACCACTGAGCCACATCCCCAGCCCCTTTTATTTTTTGTTTTGAGACAGGGTCTCACCAAATTGTGTACGGCCTTGTTAAGTTGCTGAGACCACCTTTGAACTCATGATCCTCCTGCCTCAGCCTCCCAAGCCTCTGGGATTACAGGAATATTTCTTTCTTTAACTATGCTCTGTCACTTCTAAGGCATTAAAATTATCCCCTCCTTAGAGATTTACTAGAATTCACTCCTGAAACCATCCGGATCTGCCGTGTTATGAAACTTGACCATCAGCTGTGGTTTCCACTGGTCTGGATCTGCTTAAGCCTTGGTTAGGAAAGTTGGTAACCAAACCTCTGGCACATGGCTTTCTTTCCATTCTTTTTATTTGCTATGCTCCATCTTACCCTCTGCTGTTCCCTCTTGTCCAAAGTTCTTTCTTGCCTCTTCTCCAGGTTAACACCTACTTTTGCTTCCCAAGTCACCCCAAGTCTCACCATTTCAAGGAAGTCCTCCACGAATCCGGGAAGTCATTTGTGGGATTACTTGAGTAATATTGGTCATCCCGGCTTCCGTTCACTGTGATGTCATCTTCAAGAGGGCAGAGGCCATGTCTGGGTTTGGTTATCACTGTATTCCCAGGGAGTCTGGCACACACCACCACGCACTTGGCACCTACTTATTCAATTAACAAGTTGATGAATCAGGCGTTGAGCTAGAATATCTCTAGAGTTCTCATCAGCCCTCATTTTCTGGGCTCCCTTTTTGGGTCCTGCTGGTGGGGCAGAGGGTGATGGGCAAAGCAGCCAGCTGTGGTAAATTTGTAGCCTCCACGCAGTCAAATCTGGTTAAAACTTGAAGAAGCCCTTTTCCTACTTCAAAGATCCTGCTGAGAATAATGTGGCAGGCGCCAGCACTCGGCTGGCCAGACAATCCTCAAGGAATGCTTGACACAGGCCAGAAAACTGAGTGCCAGAAATCTTGGGACAGAGCCTTTGCCAGGAGATTCCCTGCCTGGGTGAGCTGAGCTGAGAGGGAAATGGCTCTGAATGCCACTGATTAATCACCAAGGTGACACTCGGCCATTCCAGCACTCAGCTTCTGCTCCCTTACAAGCCATCCCGCCCCTCCCCGCCCTTCTAGAAAGACCCTGAGTGACTGTTGCTGTCTTGACATCTCCTCAGATGGTTTTCTTGGCTGGTGCCCAAATATCTTTTGTCTTGCATTAGGGTGTTGGGGAGGGAGGTAGGGACAAGGTAATCTAGCTCTTGCATTGTGTGACTCTCTTATTCCAAGTTCTGAGAATTCTTTTTCCTCTTTAAAAGAGTGAACTAATTACACTTTGACAGCATTACTTGGACTCCATCCAAGGGAAAGAAGGAGGGGATTCCAGGGATCTGAGTCATCTAGCCACTGGAGCTGGAGGCAGTTCTTTGGTCCTTATCCCCTGGCAAGGACAAACTCTCTGTCAAGGTCACATAATGTTCTGAATCCACACATGCCAAGTGGCCTGTTCTAGCCACTGGCAGCTTCTCCTGAGGCCCAGGATGAGGGACCTGAACAATTTTGTCTTTAGAATGGGATGTCACTCTGACTTCGAACTAAGAATCCACCATCCTGCATGAGGCAAAAGATGAGCACATGGCCGGGTCCTGAGTTTGGCTGGTAGAAAAGATGTGTCTATTTGGAAGATGGAATGCTATACAGCAGTTGAAAAGAATGCCCCACATCCACCCTGTCCACGTGGACTAATTTTGAAAATATAATGCTTGAGAGAAAAAGCAAGTTCCAGAAAGATAGAATGTGTTACCATTTATAAAATGTTAAAATATGCTGTGGTTTAGATGTGTTTTGAGTGAGTAGCCAAGGGTTCCTGTGTTGGCACCTTGGTCCCCAGTGTAGTGTTGCTACATGGTAGTAGAACCTTCAAGAGATGGGGCTTAGTGGGAGTTGTTGAGGTCACTGGGGACACTGTCCTCAGAAGGGATCAAGATAGCTCTCATGGGACCCTGAGTGAGTTCTTATAAGAGCAAGTTGCTGCAGCATGTGGTGCGCATGCCTGTAATCCCAGTGATTCGGAGGCTGAGGCAGGAGGATTGCAAGTTCAAAACTAGCCTCAGCAATTTAGCTGTTATACTTCCCAAAAAGATTCTCCAGTGCCATCAGGAGAGAGTCAGCCCCACCCTAATCCCTTCCTGCACCCTATAAATGCTGGCAACGAAAGAAGTATCGCACGATTTCCCAGCACACCGCTCTTAGGTGTAAGGGGGTCGTCCCTGGCCAGCTAAAATAAACGCTTCTTTTGGCTTTACGTGATCGGCTTAGATGATTTTATTTTCTTTGGGTACAACATTTGGAGGTCCCACCGAGATTTGATTTCTCCAAGCCCTTACACCTAAAAGCCTAAAAGGCCCTAAACAATTCAGCAACACCCTGACTCTAAATAAAATATAAAAGGGCTGTGGATGTGGCTCAGTGGTTAAGCACCCCTGGGTTCATTCCCCGGTACCAAAAAATAAATAAAATGAATAAATAAATAAATAAACAAAGCGCAAAACAACAGCAAAAAGGAACAAGTTGCTATAAAAGAGCAAGCCTGACCTCTGGATGGCTTCTGGCTACCTATCTCACCCAGTGATCTCCCCCTGTTGCGTGTAGTTCCATTGAGGTGCCCTCTGCCATGTGGTGCCATAGCCAGGGGCACTCTCGCCAGATCTGGTGCCATACTGTTTAGATTTTCAACTACCTGAACCGTGAGCTGAATAAACCTCTTTTCTTTCTAAATAGCCCAGACTCAGGTATTTCACTATAGTAACAGAAAATGAACTAATACATTTAGGATTTAAAGTATGTGTATATGCCGGGTGCGGTGGCGCACGCCTGTAATCCCAGCACTTGGGAGGCTGAGGCAGGAGGATCGCGAGTTCAAAGCCAGCCTCAGCAACTTAGCGAGGCCCTAACAACTCCGTGAGACCCTGTCTCTAAATAAAATACAAAATAGGGCTGGGGATGTGGCTCAGCGGTCGAGTGCCCCTGGGTTCAATCCCCAGTGCCAAAAAATAAATAAATAAATAAATAAAGTATGTGTATATGTGACATATGTAATAAAAGAATAAAATTACACATGGAAATAATAATATGGTACCAAATTTGTGGTTGTCTCAGGGGCAGGGAGAATGAGAGTGAGAATTGGTACATAGAGAGATCTAACTGTATCTGAAATGTTATATCATTGTCTGGGTATTCATTATATTGTTCTGTGTACTTTTCATATATCTGGAATATCTCATGATTTTTTTTTTGTTTGTTTGTTTTGTTTTGGTACTAGGGATTGAACCCAGGGTACTTTTCCACTGAACTACATCCCCTGCACTTTTCATTTTTCATCTTGATACAGGGTCTTGCTAAGTAGCACAGATTGGCCTCAAATTTGCCATCCTCTTGCCTCAGTTTCCCCAGTAGCTGGGATTATGGGCACACACCACTGCACCCGGCCCTTGATGCCTTTTTTTCTTTTTTGTACTGAGGATTTAACCGGGACCACTGAGCTACATCCCCCACCCTAAGTTGCTTAGGGCTTCTCAAAGTTGCTGAAGCTGGCCTCCAACTTGCAGTCCTCCTGCTTCCGTCTCCGGAGCTGCTGGGATTGCAAGCATGTGCCACTGTGCCCAGCCCCATGTTGATTTTTTAAAAGCAGAAAGAAAAGTTAGATTTCAGCAGGCTTGAGGATAATGTTAAACTGCTGATTTTTTCACTGACTGGGACAGTCCCTCAATTATGATCACTCAAGATGCTAATGTCACATGAGCAAAATTACCCCTGTGTCCAGGGACTTTCCTCCTGATTTTAGCCCAGACTATCAACACCCGCTTCTCCCGGTGGCTGGGCCACCCCTGCTTCTTTTCCCTTCCTCTTTCTGTCGCTGCTGGGAAGCCCCTGCCTCTGCTCACAGCCTTCTGGATGCCTTCCAGCTCCTTTTCCTGTCCTGTGCATGTCAATGCCCCACGCTGTAGAAACCCCCACTTCTGACAGCAAAAGAGAGTAGGGAGGAGACGGAGCGAGCTGTGTTTCTGTTCTCCCAAGGTGAAACTGAGGAGCGGATTTCACCAGGAAATAACACTCCCCAGTAACCTTGTCCCCCGCGTGCCCCCTTGGTACCAGGGATTGAACCCAGGGGCACCTAACAACTGAGCCACATCTTCAGCCCTTTTTATTTTTTATTTAGGGACAGCGTCTCACTGAGTTGCTTAGGGCCTCACTGCTGAGGCTGGCCTTGAACTTGCGATCCTCCTGCCTCAGCCTCCAGAGCCACGGGGATTACAGGTGTGCGCCAGCACACACGGCTGTAACCATGTTTCTTGACCATCATTAATACCAGAACCTCACTTTCTATGGGTGACAACAGCTCTGGTGGCCTGCTTGGGAACCAAAGTCATTCATATGGAATTGAAGAAAATCTGTTCTGAATTCTAAGACAGATTTTTCCAACCAACTTTTGGAACAGCCCCAAGTTTTCAGTTTGTCACTCCTCCACAAAGTCCTGGGGGGCGGGGGCGAGCTGAATTTTCCTTGGCCAAAAAGGAATGAATTCAAGGAACCAAGGTTTGCTGATGGCTTGAAATAAAACAGGGTACTTCAGGGCAACCCCAGAAAGAATTTCCTGAGAAATAAAATCACATCATGGCTCACCTGCCTGAGCTTCTTAGTGTCCACGTGTCTGCAGAAAAACCTTGTTTTTCTCTCTGCCGCCACGCATTTCAAATCTGAACGATATAATCACTAACTCCAGCCAGAAGAGCTGATCGTTCACCACACAATGTGATTTCTAATTGCTTGAATAATACTGCACAATGAAATAATTTCCTACCCAGTAAAAATGATTTCTCTTTGCCTGAGTGATAATATCCTGTTGAAATATAATGCCGTTCCAGACAGTGACTACATAATGTCTGGAGTCTTTTTTTTTTTTTCTTCTTTTTTCTATATATAACCTTTAAATGCTAAGCATTAGGAACAAGGCAAGACCAAGTGATAAAACAAGTTCCCAGATGAAGAGCAGAATTCTTTGGGTCTATGTTGGAATGTCTAATTACCCCCCGTCCTTGGATAAAATGGTGAGTCGATAAACTTATCATGCATAGATGGTCTTTGCTCTGTTCCTTTAGAGATCAGTCGTGTGACAAGAATGGAAATGGATTTTTCCATAAAGCTGGTGTGCTCTAGAGCATCTGTATTTGGACGGGCACACACACACCATGTTGTTAATTTTAATGCACCAATTTAATCCTCATTACGTGCATCACTAGACCTAAAAAGGCAGATTTTTCTATAGAAAATGAAATTGCGAGACATTTGTTGTCCAGTGGCTTACTGTGCTGGTAGGTGTGTAGAGATTTCAGTGCCCCCAGGACTGTGGAAGAAAAAGAAGGCGTGCCTCCTGTTCCCAGGAAGTTTAGAGCCCAGGAAATAAGGGCCAGAGAAGAGCCACTCCTCAGAAAGACAAGTAAAGTGAGGCCCAGAGAGGGAGAATGACCTTCCCAAGGTCACACAGCTAAGGAAGGAAACTGGTCAGGTAAAAACCAGGTGTCTAGAACCTGACCCTCACCTGTGTTGAGACGGCCAACACTGTGCTAGAAAAGAGTGTTTCTGTAGGTGGGCCATAGTCCTAGGGACGAGGCTTCTTCTATGGGGTTCATGGGAGGTTCCCTTGCTGGGTCCCTTTGACTATGGGTCTTACCATACAGACCACACTGTTCCCTACCTGCCCCTCCCTTTTGGCCCCTCTTGGGCTGAGGTGAGAGGGTGGCAGTGGAGTGTGGAATCGATACTCCTTCAACAAACCCTCTTGGGGCTGGGGTATAGCTCAGTTGGTAGAGTGCTTGCCTTGCATGCACAAGGCCCTGGGTTCAATCCCCAGCACCAGAAGAAAGATAAACCTCTTGGGAAAGGCTTAAACTGCTTCAGCTTTTACAAATACCATCCCCATGACCTTGCCATTTCACCCCTAGCTATACACACAAGACAAATACGTTAGACATGTGTTAGAATGTCCACAGACATTTATAACAGTCCCAAATCAGAAGCCTCCTGCCTTATTCCTTTTCTGTTGCTAAAATGGAATACCACAAATTGGATAATTTATAAAGAAAAGAAATTTATTTCTCATGGTTCTGGAGGCCAGGAAGTCCAGTATCAAATGTGCTGACATCTGGTGAGGGCATTCATGCCCCATCATTCCATGGTGGAAGGTAGAGGGTAAAAGAGCACAAGAACCACAAGAGGGGCAGGGCACAGTGCTTTAGGACATTTCTGGGAGCAATGGTGCAGGCCTGTAATCCCAGCAGCTTGGGAGTCTGAAGCAGGAGGATTACAAATCTGAGGTCAGCCTCAGCAACTTAGTGAGGCCCTAAGCAATTTAGTAAGACCCTGTCTCTGTCTCTAAATAAAAAGTAAAAAGGGCTGGGAATGTGGCTTAGTGGTTCAATCCCCAGTACCAACAACCACAACAACAAAAAAACACAAGAGGGGCAAACTGGGTTTTACAACCAACCCACTCTCCAAGTAACTGACTCCCTCCCATGATAATGACGTTAATCCATTAATCCGTTAATCCATCCTCTGCCTTCATGACCTAAACACCTCTTACTAGTCCGTACTTCTCAACACTGTTTTGTTGAAGATTTTTTTCCATTAGATGAACTTTGGGGAACACATTTAAACTGTAGCACTACCCAAATGTCTATCAATGGTAGAATGGATAAATCACCGCGTATATTTACTCAATGGAATGCTAAACAGGAGTGAGAATTAACTATGTACAACATACAAAAAATATGGATGGATCTCAAGAATATAAAGTTGAGAAAATAAAACCACCAGAGGGTGCGATGTATGATTCCACAGCGTGTGGTGGCACATGCCTGTAATCCCAGCTACTCCGGAGGCTGTGGCAGGAGGATTGCAAGTTCAAGGCCAGCCTCAGCAACCTTGTGAGATCCTATCTCAAAATCAGAAATAAAAAGGGCTGGAGATGTGGCTCAGTGGTTAAGCGCCCCTGGGTTCCATCCCCAGTACCAAAAGAACGAAAACAAAAACTGTATGATTCCAATTCCATGGAGAACGAAAAGAAACAAAAAGCCGGGCGTGGTGGCGCGCGCCTGTAATCCAAACGACTTGGGAGGCTGAGTCAGGAGGATCGAGAGTTCAAAGCCAGCCTCAGCAACTTAGCGAGGCCCTAAGCAACTCAGTGAGACCCTGTCTCTAAATAAATACAAAATAGGGCTGGGGATGTGGCTCAGTGGCCGAGTGTCCCTGAGTTCAATCCCCAGTACCAAAAAAAAAAAAAGAAAAAGAAAAAAAAGAAAAGAAACAAAAACTAAACTACTAATCTGTGCTATTAGAGTCAGGATAGTGGTTACCCTTAGAGGGAGCAGTGACTGAAAGGGAGTACAGGGGCCTTGGGATGCTGATAATTAATCTTCTGATTTGAGAAAGATGTTCAATTTAGAAAAAAAATCACTTTAATATCTTCCATTTCCTAAGAGCTTAACAAAAGAAAACTCCAGCCTGACTCCGCCCTCTCCCCCCAGAACCCCAGGACTCCTACACGTGGAAGTGCCAGCTCTTCTTGTTTAACCCCACAGCACAGGCTCCAGTCCTGGATCCCCAACCTCAGCAAACACATATTAACCTCTTTAAAGGACCCTCTTAATGCACCTTTTCAGGAGGTTAGAAGGCGGCCCCACCCCCACCCCTCAGTAGCCTTCTGGAACAATCCTCTTCCTGCTCCCTTCTCTCCATGCCTTTATAATCAAAATTGTTGAGGGCATTTGAGAATTTTGGAGCATGTCTTTGGTAACGTCTGCCTCTGTGGATCTGTCTGCATTCATTTTGGAATATGATACCTCGTGTGTTGGTATAAAACTGCACTAGGAAGGTCCCACTTTAATATCTTATTGTGTAGGCAAATAATAAATCCATCCATAATAATGACTTATGACATTCACATAGTATTTGGATCTTATAAAGAGAATTCAAATCTATTACCTTTCTTCATTTCCACAGCGATCCTCCAGGGTAGATGTTGTTATTCTCATGTTACCAGTGAGAGTATTAAGACTTGTAAAGGGGAGGTTTCCTGCCCTGCCTCAGGTCACACGGGTACCATCTGAGGACACAGGGATCCCAGGCCAGGTGTTCTGACTCCAGATTTATTCTCCCTCCAACCCCCATCCAGGGAAGGCCAGGCCGGGTTCAACCACAGCCAAGGGAGAAGATGCTTGCAAACCGCAACCTGCTGTTCTAAGAAGCAAGCTTTGAAACACGGGCTTGGTTTGAAGGGCACATCCTCTACTTCCCAAGTGCCTGATTGGGAGTTAGGTTATTTCGCCTCTCTGGACCTTGAATGATAATATCTGCTTCTTGTGGTTCTTATGAAAAATCAAATAAAATCACCCTGTGCATTGGCTCACTCCAGGCTTTAAAAAGATATTGGTTTCCTTCCCCTTTTGAATCAAGTCCTCTAGCCCCAGCGAGGTGGCGCACACCTGTACCAGGGGACTCAGGAGGCTAAGGTAGGAAGATCGATCGCAAGTTCCAGACCTGCATGGGCAACTTAGTGAGACCCTGTCTCAAAAAATATCCCCAGCACCACCAAAAAAAAAAAAAGTCATCAGCCCTAAGGAAGAGTTGACCAGGAGGGCCAGTAAGCATAACAAAAGAGGGAAAAGAGGGAGGGATCTGAGTAACTGATAAGGATCATGGTGGCATGAAGGGCAGAGTGAGAGAACAAAATGTGCACCCTCAGCCAGGTTGTGACTCTAATCCCAGCGGCTGGGGAGGCTGAGCAGGAGGATCGGGAGTTCAAAGCCAGCCTCAGCAACTTAGTGAGGCCCTAAGCAACTCAGCAAGACGCTGACTCTAAATAAACTATAAAAGGGGCTGGGAGCCAGGCGTGGTGGCACATGCCTGTAATCCCAGCACTTGGGAGGCTGAGGCAGGAGGATCGCGAGTTCAAAGCCAGCCTCAGCAACTTAGCGAGGCCCTAAGCAACTCAGTGAGACCCTGTCTCTAAAGAAAATACAAAATAGGGCTGGGGATGTGGCTCAGTGGTGAGTGTCCCTAAGTTCAATCCCCAGTACCAAAAAAAAAAAAAGGGGTGGGGGTGGGGGCCAGGGGGGGGGGTCCCCCGGGTTTAACCCAGGGGCCCAAAAAAAAAAAAAAAAAAAAAAAAGGACCCTCATCAAGTCAGGACAGAATTTATTCCATCTATTCTCCATAGCACAGACTGTTTGATCTGTGCAGGATTTGGAATAAATAATTTAACCTGAACTGCAAAACCAGGCTAGAGTTTAAGTTCTATGACCTAGTAGCCCCCTGTCTAGGGCTCCTAGTGGATGCCTGATAACCCAGACTGTACTGGACCTTGTATAGACTGTTTTTTCCTGTACATACATATAAGATAAAGCTTAATTTATAAATCAGGCACCGTAAGGGATTAACAACAATAAAATAGAATTATGTCAATATGCTATAATAAAATTTATGTGAATGTGGTCTCAAAATATCTCATTGTAGCTAGGCAAGGTGGTGCACGCCTATAATCCCAGTGGCTCAGGAGGCTGAGGCAGGAGGATCTCGAGTTCAAAGCCAGCCTCAGCAATTTAGGGAGGCCCTAAGCAACTCAGTGAGACCCTGTCTCTAAAGAAAATATAAAAAAGGGCTGGGGATGTGGCTCAGTGGTTAAGCGCCCCTGAGTTCAACCCCCAGTGGCAAAGAAAGAAAAGAAACAAAGAAAACAAGCAAGCAAGAAAGCCTTAAGCATGCTGTGGCAAAGGTACATGTGGTCTGTTTTCCCTCACATACTGAGCTCCACGGACCTTAAACTTTTCCAATGTACAGCATCAAACTGGGGGTGGGAGAACCCGAAGTATTAGTGAATAATCAATAATGTTTCTTATACTTAGTATTACTGAGTATTACTGAAATTACCTGTTTATTTCTCTTTTCTGGTCCTTTCTTTTTAATGGGACATTTTTTTAACTGGGAATGATTTTTTTTTTTTTTTTTT
>JAJEJO010002117.1:36828-215495 GCA_020662805.1 Glaucomys volans | reverse complement strand
GGGGACCCTGTGGTAGATCACAGAGGAAGATGATGCAGGATCATCAGAGAACCATGTTTCTCAACACTGCAGGTGCATGGCACCCTGAAGATTTTTCTTTTAATCATATCCACATACCACCTATTCTGTTTTGAGCTGCTATAACAAAATACTTGAGTAACTTGTAAAGAGGTTTATTTGGCTGGTGATTCTGTTGACTAGAAAGTCCCAATGGCATGGTACCAGCCTCCTGGCAAGGTTCCCTTCCGCCATGGCTTCATTACAATGTGTCTAAAGGGAACTGACTGCATACAGAAGGGATCATCACTTGGGGTTGCCTCACTTTATAACCCACTCTCAAGAGAGTTAATCCAGTCACATAGGACCTAACACACTCCTACTGGATAGGTATTAACCCAAT
The DNA here is from genome assembly GCA_020662805.1 of Glaucomys volans. Lineage (NCBI taxonomy): Eukaryota > Metazoa > Chordata > Mammalia > Rodentia > Sciuridae > Glaucomys > Glaucomys volans. The sequence continues at coordinate 215,095 of JAJEJO010002117.1, read as the reverse complement.
CCCAAGGGCAGTGACTTCATGATCTAATCATCTGTTAAAGATCCATCACCTGGTGGAACCATTACAATGGGGACCAAGCTTCTAGCATGTGAACCTTTGAGGAACGAACCACACCCAAACCGTAACACACCTGTACTGTTGTTTACTTGATAATTTTCTTTAAACTTGACCCACTTTTTATTTAAATGAATTAAAAAGAAAATTCCCTTTCTGTGAAATTATGGGTTTCACTTGCTAATTATATTTTTTTCTAATCCCCACTAAAATGAATATATCACTATTTCAGTTAAAGAATATTTCACTAGGACCACCTAAAATGAGCTCATGTACCTGATTGGAACTGCATAGCAGAACACCTGTGTAGGCCAAGGAAGTAGAGATGGGAGGAAAGAGGAGAGGAAGAACAAAGGAGCTGGCTGTTCTTTGTGACTGATTGGATTTAAGAGGGGAAAGAAAATAAAAGGGAAACCAGACTTTTTTTTTTTTTTTTTTTTTTTTTTAAAGAAAGCAATAAATGACCAGGAAGCTGGGGAAAGTGTAGCAGATGAACAGTTCTGTTCTGGACCAGCAAATGAGCTAAGCAGAGGGGTCTTGCAGGCACAGGGTGAATAGTAAAAGTTATGGGGACAGGTTGGAGGTCATCTATGCAGCAGTGTCAGTTGAGAACACGAGGAGCGTTTAGCTTTTTGTGCTTTATGTTCTGCGTCTCACAGGGGAACAGATGACTTAGGTTATTTTTATTTCCAGCAGATGGAGGGTCAATTGGATTCCATTGACTCTGAGTTCTTCTTGGGTTTTAAAAAACCTGGAGATTTGAGGTTATGATTGCTTGGAGATGGCTCTTCTGTTTGTTAGGAACAAAGGGTGGTTTAATTTTTGGATTTGTTTTATTAGTGTTTGCTTTGATTCAGAAGCTATTTTTTCTTGGTAAAGGACCATGATTTTGGTATCTATCATCAGATTCGGAAAGAGGTAGACTGTTGCAAGTAGCTGCACAAAGGAGGAAGACAGCTATGTAAATAGTGTGCATTTCAAACATCTGTCATATTCAGGGGAAAAATTATGGCTCAGGTAACTCATGCTCACAGTTAAAATCTCCATTTATCTTTCTACTTTAATCCATGATGGCTCCTCCAGGCCAAGTTTTCTCTTTTTGAAGATAAAAGAGATATTTGGCAGATGCCTGTGGGCACTCAGGGTAGCAGGACATATGCCTGGCCTTATCCTCTGATGGCCATAGTTTCAGAGGGAGGAACCACCTAGCTTGGCAGTTCACACCCTCACCTCACCTCTGCTGCAAATTCCTGTCTGATTGGTTCCCCTAAGACAGCTAATAGACTCTTCATTGCTTTCAGCACATCCGCCTTTTGCTTTGAAATCATTTCATTATTAGCTAAAATGAAGCCCCCCCCATAGCAATTGAGATGCATTGGTTATTTGTATTTGTATTTTTCTTTTTGCTACCCAGCATCTGAACCTCTCTCTTATGTCTGTATAGTCCCCCATCCTTAAGTATTGAATATGTCGCCCCAAAAGATACAGTGAAGCTCTAATCTCTGGTACCTGTGAGTATGCCTTATTTGGAAATAAAATATTTGCAGATGTGACCATGTTAAGATGTAGTCAGGGCAGGCCCTAAGTCCAATATAATTGGTGTCCTTATAAGCAGAAAAGAGATAGAGACACCCACCATGTGAGGATAGAGGCAGACAGGGCACACCTCGGAGAGAATGGACACACCTGTCATCATTTTTTTCTTTGACCCTCTTAGACTGGAAACTCTTTGAGGGACATGGCTAATGTCTCCCTTGGCTTGTATTCCAAGTGTCCAGCAAGTGCCCGGGTATAGTAGGTACACTATAGGAATGTAAACATATATATGTGGTCTTGCGACCTGACATTCCTCCTGGTTTCAGTGGGGTTTCTATGTTCCAGTTCTTTTTTAACTTTAGGCCTAGATGGCACCCTGGGGTTGAGGATAAGAGACCTGTGAGGTCATTTTCACTGTGTCTGTCATTACGCTGAACTCACATGGACTGAAGGAGCACACAGGTAAATTGGGGCAGTCTATGTACACTGGGTTATGCAAATGTAGGTTTCTGTCAGGATTTTTAAAAAAATCCCAGCCTGGATCTTTGGCGTAATCATAGAACAATATAACTTTTTCGAATCCACCAAACAGATTCTAAGATAAAACCTTCTTTCAGCTTAGATGCTACTTCTTGTAACTGTAACTGAGCTTCCTGTTAGCCTAGTGAAACTCATTTGAATTTTCATTTTGATTGGATTTCAAATAATTGAAAAGAAGTATTTGGACATGTTTTTCCCACATTTACTGACTGGCTGTTTATCAGACATATGCTGATAAACTTAAAAAGTCTGTTTAGTCAGAGAGTTAACAAGACCAGAAAAGCAAAACAATGAAGATGGTCATAATGTCAGATGGATCTTCCTACATTTGTAATAAAGTAGCTTCTGTCTTAGGTTCACAAAATGCCTTTATATGCAGCTTAGAACACTGTGATTTGGGGCTTTTTCATTTTATTTATTTTTTAAATTTTTTATGATGGTGTCTTAACAGCCGCTTGCTGGCTGGATAATCATGGCAGCATATGTGATCAGTCTATTTTGTTTCCTTATCTGTAAGATGAGGATTGTGTGAGCAAATGCATGCAGAATAACAAACACAGTGCATGACACGGTGAGAACGCAATCCACCTTCGCCATTTTATTATTATTCTTTTGGAACATAACAGTGCAGGAGTGGTCAAGCCTAAATGTTTTGCACCTGAGATGCAGAAGGAGGTAGCCAACTTGTCCAGGGTCAGATAGAGTTCAAGGCACCTTTGAGTCAGATTTTTAGCCTCATGCTGAGACTCATGTAACCACAAATCAGAAATTCCATTTCTTATTGATTTTGATGTGTGATCATCTAGGAAAACCCACAGAATTATTCATTTATCTAAGTGAACTCACTTATCCTTGAATTTCCAACTTCGGAAAAATGGTAAAGAATCATGGTGCATTCAATATTCCTGTGAAACTTAAATCTAAGAGAATTTGGCTTCATTTAGAATTGGAGAAATTGTACCCTATCTAATCAGACACAATTTAATCTGAGATACTTATTTTGACTTTCCAGTTGAAAGTAAAGAAAAAAATGCCTCTTGGGAGCAGGGAGTGTGTGTGTGTTTGTGTGTGTGTGCGCGTGCATGCATGTGCGTGTGCAATAAAAATGGGTCACAGAAACACAGTATGTGAAAGGAAAGCTACGCAGCTGAGGTGCCTCTTTCAAGACCAGTTTGGAAAGGAAAGCCCATTGAACTCTCCTCGAAACCAAGTGCATTTTTCTTTCTTTAGTGAGTTTTTAAAAGTAATATTGGTCCCAGAGGAGCCTCAGAGTTGTACAGGAAATAAAGAGAGGTGCTACAGTTTCGAGTCCACCTTTCACAGGTGTTAATGTTTCAGCCACTTTGCTGGGAGCAGATGGTTTGGCAGCCAGACTTGGGGCTCTGGGATGACAGCCTGAGCTAGGGGAGGAGAGGGGTAGCCCTCCTCTGCAGCTTTCAAAGTTGCCACCTCATGGAAACTCAGCTGGCCAGGACCTGGGGGCTCTGAGCCACCTATATTTGCTATGCCCACCCCAGTTTCCATTTTACCTAGTCATTTCAACATGTTGCCCCTCCCCATTTTTCCCTGAATTCAAATCTAGGAGAAAATACTTAAAGAAAAACCTGAGAAGTAGAAGAGATTTGCTTTCTATGGTTATGGCCAACTAATGAGACTTCAAAAGCCATCTCCACTTGTGACTCCACAAGCCTTAGCTTTTGCTAAGCATGGTTTCTGGAGAGCACAGCTCCTGTTTACCCTGCTTTATGGGGATGATTTAAACATGGGGAAAATTGTTACCAAGAGAGTGGGCTCCCAAAGATGCAGTAAGTTGTGGTATATACCCCTTCCATAAGTGCCAGAAGTGAGGTTGTCATTGTCAAACACAGCCATCTGGGTGGAACTCTTTCCTCTCCAGTGAGGCACTGTAGTGTCCTTATGCTGGGAAGGATGCTTGCTGGAGGTGTGGTCAGTGGTGATGCAGTGTCTTGGAGGCAGCAAGGCCTGCAAGGTATAGGCTAACCATGGTGGTGGGAAGCCAGAAGTTAGAGGGCCTGGGACATAAGCACTGGCTTTTTCTCTCAGTTGACAACATGCTTTTTATTTATTTTTAAATTATTTTATTTCTTCTAATTAGTTGTACATGACAGTAGAATGCATTTACATATTTTGATAGATCATACATAAATAGAGTATAATCTCATTTTTCTGATTGTACATATTGCAGGATCACATTGGTCATGCAGTTATACATGTACATGAGGTAATAATGTCTGTTTCACTCTACTGTCATTCCTTCCGCTTTCTAACAAGACAATAGAACTCTGGGGTGCTTCTGAGATTTGGATCCTACCAGAGGGAGCCTCCTTACCTTCAACTTACATTGCCCCAGAGAAGAGAACCATTGTTTACTGAGCAGGTACTTGAGGAATTGCGTAAGCATTACCTCCTGTAGGCCTCAGAACCACCCTCCAAGGCAGCCACTAGCATTGTAAGCAGCACAAAGGACAAAACTGAGGTTCTGTACATACAGGCACAAACTCATACACATACTTTTAATCAAAATGTTTGATTAGTATGCTGTTAAACATTAGTAAAATTAATTTCTTATTTTTGAGTAAAATACTTAATATTTTCTTTCATTTCCTCAGTGGTTTATCTTACATTTACCCTCAAGTGGGGGGCATTTTAGAGGCCATACTATAGAGAGAGGATAGATTTTTAAGCTTCTCTGCATATACTAATGAGTCTACCTTTAAATATTTCTATGCTATTTGAAAATAATCTCTACTCAGCCAGCCAGAGTTCTAGGAACTACCTTGTCTTACCCAAAGAACAAAAGAGCCTCCTCAAATCTGTCCAAGGGTGAGGAGGGGGACTTGCTAAAGTATTTCCCTAATGCTGTGTCTTACCGTTCCTCCTCTTGTCACTGTGGAGTGCCCTTCTGAGCTCTGCTGTCTGTTGTCTTGATGTTATCATGAGCTGTCAGTCCTGCAGTGAACATCCCTGATTCTTGGAGGAGATGAGATGGTTGGCATTGCATAAGTCCTAGGTCTTAACTCATTTTGCACGAAGTGCCTGGCAACAAAATGAGCAACTTCAAATGCAGAGAAGTCCCAAACATTCGCATGATTTCATTCATTTGCAAACCTTTTTTTTTTTTTTTTTTTACTACTTTCTCATTTTCTCTTGCACCGAGTATATGAATCTTGACTTTTTTAGTTTTGAAAAACTGCTGAAGAAACACTAGGTTTAGTGCTGTCTGGCTTTTACCATCTGTTGTAAGAATTTAGACTGAACATTATTCTGAAGATAACCATAGGCCAGGAATCCAAATAATTGAACAAGTTGACAGAACGCGGCACTTAATTTAGAATGACTGTGGCAGGGGGCAGAGAAGGAGGGGTCAGATGGGTCTGCCTGGTGTAAGATAAGATTAAGCCTGGATAATCAAGAAATTAATGCACTGGGAGTTTTGGTGAATATGATAAAAATATAGGTGTTTAAAATTGGGTGAATCAACCATATCTTTGATAAGAATCAGGTAACTGGTTTTGAGTACAATACATTAAATGTGTATTATAAAAACCTTCAATTTGGAAGGAAAAAAGTGTCCCTGTGACTCCCCATAGGAGAGTCACTAGATTTGAGAAAATCCTTTACAGTTTTTCAGTGGTCAAAGAGGATGAGTTCAGTAACCCATGGCAACATAGTGAATGTGGATAATAAGAAAGCCTAATCTTCAATTAGCTTTGCTAGTAGGCGGACTTGCAAAATCTAGCACCTACATTATCCGTGGAGTGTGTAACACTTAAAGTAATACAAATACAGCAAACTCCTGCTCTTTAGAACATTTCAGAATAGTCCTAATGCTTTAGGATATATAGTATATTTTCCAAAAAAGACCAAATTACTTTTAAATAATAGGTAATAGTAATAAATTCTTTCTTATTAACCCTTCCCTGGATATATGACTAACATTTCAGTTCTCTATAGTCCAAAGATACTTAAGAAGTACAGCATAAATTTATTTAGAATCAAGACATTAAGGTAGATGGACTTTCATAATGTAAAAGCTCAAATTCATCTGTAGCCAGTTTCCCAAGATTAGAATTTTGAAATTATCTCCATAGCTATTTTCTTTTAACTTCTCATTGCTTTCCTCTTTGTATTGATTTGCCAGGGACAGATTTAATTAGTCAACTACTTCTTTACAGAAAAGAGTTCAACAATATACAGTAAATTCAATGTGTGGAAACTACAGTTATCTGAGCTAGAAGACTTTCACAAATGGATTAGGCCTGGTCCTTGAGAAAATAGCGTGCTGCATAGATGCAAATATATTTCATTCTGCAGACCCATTCTTAGTCATCTGCTTTTGTTTTTTAACAATAATTCCCATGTCCCCCTCCTTCTAGGCCCTGGCAGCCACCATTCTGTTTCTGTGAATTTGACTAATCTAGAAACCTCATCTAAGTGGAATCGTACAGTATTTATTTGTGACTGGCTTATTTCACTTAGCATAATGCCATCAAGGTTCATTCACATTGTAGCATGTGCCAGGAGGGAAGTAATATTCCATGGGTTCCTTCCATCTCTCAGTGGACATTTGGGTTGTTCTGCCTTTTGGCTCTGGTAATTAATATTTCCATGAACATGGGTATTGCTGGCTCATATGGTACTTCTGTGTTGAATTTTTATGAGGAGCCACTAAGCTTTTCCACAGATGTTGTACCGTTTTACATCCCCACCAACAGTGTACAGTCGCACTACTCTTTTCTAAAGTCTCAGCATCTCTGACCATGCTTGTTATTTTCTAGATTGTTTTGATAGTACCAATCCTAATGAGGGGAGGTAACATCTTAGGAATTACGGATACTTGTAGCTTCACCGAATTGTTTCCCACACAGGGAAACGTGGTGAGTGTTGGAGGCTTTCTTTGCAAGAAGGCTGTAGTTGCCCAATAATCACAACAGTATCAGGTAAAAGCAGAGTTAATATGTCCAAAAGGGATCCTATTTTGTGTATGCTTTTACTTGAATACTGTTTACTTAGTTTTTTCCAAATGAGGGAAATATTTAAATATAGGCATAATAAACTTCTGATTATTCACATTTTATCTGGTTTGCAGTGATGCCAATGAGGTATGCTGTGGGTTATGATGCTGTGAGCCCTTAGCTCAAGTTGCATGAGACGTAGTTAAGAGCATAGAATGTACTTTGCCATGCGCTGCAGAAAGCAAAATGTTGGACTCGTGAAAAGTCACAAGTCCTTACCGAGGGTCTGTGAGAGGTGCGACATGAGTTGTCAGGCTACATTTGGCAGGATCAGCACTGAGTTGTTACCATTCTCACATTTTAGATAGACCCGCCAGGAAGTAGCCAAGACTGGAACATTCTGTGTAGACTGAAGTTCCTAGACACCATCTGTGGACCAGCCTTGAGTTGGTTCCTTCCGCACGATCATCCAGGGAGCTTGTTAAGCAGCCACACATTTTGGCTTCGTTCCCCAAGTATTTGTAGGCTTGGGAGGCGGCCCAGAACCTTATGTTTTTTAAAAACTGTCTTGATGATTCTGATGTACAGTCAGGTTTGGTGGCCACTGATTTGCCGTTGTCCAGTTCTGTGAGCCTTTCAATTCACTGTGCATTCATTCACTCATTCTCTTCCTCACACATTCAACCAGTTTTGATGCTTGTGGAAGATCAGGGCTTGCTGGAGAGATTGAAGGTCTGTTCTTGCCCCTAGGGATCCCACAGCTCCCTGGAGACAGGCAACAATTGCAGGGCAGTGGTCTGAGGGCGAGATGGGCTAATGGCAGTGCTGGGACACCATATAGCAGGAGCTCTCCCCAGAAGCCAGGAGATGGGAAGGGACTTAGAGGTGCAGTGAACTCTGATCCACCCTCAAAGGTTCAGTGAGAATCAGCCCTGCAGGTAGAGGCTGGAAGAAGAAGGGCTGAAGATCAGAGAGGTCCTACAGGCAATTCTGTCCCTTTGGAGACGAGATGGGGTGGTGAGAGAGGAAGACAAAAGGGAAGCCAGGATCTGGGGAGACCTTGTATTCCAAGTTGAGGAGCTGTAATTGTATCCCGAGTGTAATGAGTCACTCAAGAATTTTAAGTAGGGTGTGTGACGAGCTGGGATTTGCACTGCAGAGAGATTACCCTGGCTCAGGGTGGAAAATTGATTGAGAGCCTTAGAGGAAGAAATTGATAGGCAGAGAGTGGAGTAGATATGCTTGTGAAGATAACAGAGGCCAGAATGTCGAGGAATTCCTCGCTAAAGGTGTCTGTCTCCTCCTTGAAGCAGGACATTGGCCACCTTCTAGGAGAGGTGGAAGTCATGGAATCAAAATAACTGTGAGGAGAGCTGTATAGATAAGTGACAAGCAACTTACAGAAACCCGCTGAGATGGGCACCATGCATTCACAAGGCATCTGATTGGAATGATCGAGTGGTTCTCATCAGTTATGTTCCACGATCTGAGAGCAAGAGTGGAAAAACCAGACATTCGGATTTTTCCAGGATTGGTGCTTTGCCAAGTGGAAGAATCCAGAGCAACTTGAGGTTCCTTTACCTCCATGTGCTGTGACCTTCAAAAGAAGTCAGAACTGACAGAAAGTTTCCTTTTGGGGGTTTGTTCTTGATGGAAGAACAAACACAAGGTGCCTGCATGGGGAGGCCATCCATTGGCCCTGCTTAGGATGGCTTCTCAATGTGTTATTCCAAATACTCAGAAAGGAAATCTAAATGAGAAAGGAATACGGTAGGTGCAAATTTGAATCTTATTCTCAAAGTCAACCAAAACTCACCTTGAATCTTGTTTCAAGAATAATTCAAATAGCGTTGTGGCTCACTGGTAGAGCGCTTGCCTGACATGTGAGGCTCTGGGTTTGATTCTCAGCACCACAAAATAAAATAAAGACCCATCAACAACATATTTAAAAAAAAAAGAATAATTAAAATAGGACTATATTATCATTAAGAATTATTTCTTAAAGATAATTGGAGCCCTTTTGTAGCTGTAGTCGAGAAAAATTGACTTCTAATTATAAGCCTTTGTCAGATGCCTCTATCTATCTATCTATCTATCTATCTATCTATCTATCTATCTATCTATCTAGATATATCTCACTAGCCAGTGTAAAAAATATAGCTAAGACTAAAATCTCACCAATTTGGGATAATTGGAGGAAGACCTAAGTAAGTGAAAGATTTAAACTTTATAGAATGTTTAATGAAGTGGAATCTTATTACTTGCATTTCATCAGTCTCATTATTTATAATTAGCAAATCAACTGTTTCCATGTAGGAGATTGCCCCTTTAGTATTTGAGAATAGGTTATTGTTTCCATCTTCAATAATTGATATAGTCTTGTGAGTTATTTATATCACTCAATTGCATCAACTTAGGTAAAAGGAACTTTCAACTTGGTCTTGTCCATAATTCCCAAACTCCAAATTGGTAGATTTCAAATTAAATGAGATTTTGTTACATAGAGGAATGAGGTAATTCTTTAAAAACGAGTGGTATTATTTTTCTTTCTTTTTAAACAGAAGTATGTGTCCCTTCAATCTATTTGATAAAAGATATAATTTTAAAATTCAAGAGGGGGTAATACATAAATAAATATTCAAGATAAACTAGTAAAATATTCATGATAAATTAAAAAGAAGTTGAAAAATTAAGATAAAATATTCGAGATAATAATAAGCAATAAAATTAAAAATAAATAAAACATTCAGGATGATAAATATCCAAGAAATAAGAAACATGTTTTTGTTCAGGACCCTTTTAGATTTCATGATAATAATGTTCTTACTTTATTGAGGGCCTATTAGGTACCAGATCATATTCTTTCATTTAATAGAACAGCCAAGCCTATGAGGTGGGTACTATTTTTATATGAATTGATAAGGAATTCCTGGTTGAATATGGTTAATCAATGGCAGAGCTAGTATTTGAATCCTGATCTGTTAAATTTTTTTTTTTTTAGGTTATACCTTTCGTGCTGCATCCTCCAGTTTAGAGTTAGAAAAAAGCAAGTGGAATTTTAAAGCAAATCTGTAGGAGAAGTAGAAGTTGGAAACTGGGCAATAAGGATCAGTCAACTATTAAGAGAAAGAAAAAAAAGTGTCATGTGGCAAAAATGGCAGCGGGTGGTAAGAATCCAGACAGTGCACCCCATGATGCAGGTCACTCCTTGACTTGGATGGGTTCTCTAGTCAGTTATGGAATCTTTGCACACATGTAGACTTTTCAGTTGCTTTACTAAGAGTAGAGCTTAACAGTGACTCTGGCCCAGTAGAGAAGGCAGCCTGAGTTGGGGCAGGGACCCGGCATGTAGCCAGCTCTGTACCCTGACCCTGGTGCCTGACCGCTCTGTGTCACCTGTGTAAAATGGGACAATCATTGCACCTACTTCCTGAGGTTGTTCTGATGATTAAATGCCTTTATAAATTAAGACCTTGATGATAGCAATTGGCACATAATTGGTGCTCAATAGAAGTTAACATTTAGTATTATTAATAAACTTACAGTCTGAGCATACCAAAAAGCAGTTTTGATGGTGTAAAAAGGGGTCATTTATTTCTGAGAACTTTTTTCTCTTTTTTTAGAGGTAGAAAATACTTACCTGCTGGGTGATGACAATTCCCCTTGACCTGTAGGAGTAGTTTAAAAGAGAGTTGGAAACAGACTGGCTTTGCAGGACAGACGTGGTGCTTTCTCAGTGCACGTGACTGATCTGGAAGTAGCAATTAAGATTTCATAGTCATGAGGTTGCCAACCAGCGTTCTCTGATGGGAGGTAGGAGTGCGCGTGTGTGCTGGTGCGACATCCTAATTATTGCCTTGTTTTGCCCTTTCGGGGACTTACCCAGGGCTCCACATCTGTGTGGCGCTATAATCCGTCTCTTCTCTCTTCTTCCTTAGGAGATACCCTGCTCTATTTGCAGGTAAGCAAACCCCTCAACAGGGCGCATAAGATCCCCAGAGATGAACTTGGCTCTGCACCTCCCCTTGCTGTTGAAGGATGGTCTTGCTGTGACAGTACCAGCATGGTTGTCAGGGTGTTCTGCAGAGGGGACTAAACTGCAAGCTCATGTCCAGTTGAGTCGGGGTCCAGAGGAGGCCTGCAGTGTACTGTGTGAGTGATTCCATTTGTTGATTTGCTCTGTGGCGGCCTCCTGCCCGTAGACTGGTTTCCAGTTCAGGTCATCTGTCTTTGTGCATTTGTGCCTTTCCCGTGGGTAGGAAGGGGTGCGGCAGTATGATGGGCCATTTTTGTGGCTGGTGTTGCCCTCCTGTTCATCTCTCCAGCTTCCCAGAGTTGTCCTCAAACTACTGGTGGCCTCACCGAATGCCTTTATGGGAAGAAGAGACCCTGTTGGGATTAAAACCAAACAGAACCAACGCATACTTAGGAGGCTACTTCAGTGCCTGCAGGCGTTTGGATTTTGTCCCTTCAAGGTAGTTGGGAAAGTAATGTTCATTGGGAGAATGCTGTGGAGTGAATGGAGCGAGGCGTGGCCCAAGGGTGTCTTAGGGATTGCACTTACTAAGGGGGGATCAGGAAGGAGGTGTAGGATCAACTTGTAGTTTTGCAGAGCCAGATTTTAATCCTATGTCCTGTTACAGTGGGCGTGGTCCAGTGACCAGTGAGTAGGCGGAGCCTGTCACTCCTTGTCCAACCCACTGTGGCTCTGTGGGTCTGCGCTCTTAGGTTTTGGGACAAGAGGAAATTAAAAATTTGACTTTTTGGGAAATGGTAATGAAAAGAACACCAACCACTACTGCTGGTGCATTTAAGAGAAGATGAAGACATCTAAGAGGGTTGTAGTTCTGATCCAGAAAAAGGAAAGCTTGGGATAAAGTATGAAATCCAAAATTAGCTCATGGTTTGTATCACCAGAAAAAAGTAACTTCTGTAACTGTTTCGCCCATACTCAAAAGAATGTGTTTACTTTCTGTTTTAAGGTGTATATACACAGTCTTTAAAGATGAAGAAGGGTAACTTAAAATTTTTCATTTTGGGGAAAATTGCATAGGATATTGGTCATAATTGAAGATATGGAGATGGGCCCAGAGCTTGGGACTTCTGCCTTACTAATGGCTAGTTTCTTTTGTGCAGCAGATAGGGTGAGACTCAAAGAGTTCAGAGCTGTACCCTGCACATCAAGTGCAGAGCTATAATTAAGTCAAATGTGTTATGCTATTTTCGATTCCATGGTGTTATTTGCCTTCCCTTGCATACTCTGGCACAGATTTAGATAAATGTTTGGGGAATTCAAGGAAAAGAATGGTCCTGGTCTGGTGAATTTGGAAGAAGTACACATTCCGTTTGTACTACACAGAGTGTAATCTGTTGGGTTTTTGCCATACCTGAGTGCATATTGGGGACACAGTTTATATCAATTACCAATTAATTGTTGGGCATAATTCAAGTATTTTATAAGAGGCAGAGAAACTGGTTGACTCTGTGGCCATAGATCACACTAGGTTCCTCTTTTGTAAACATTGAAACCAAATAAGCAATGAGGCTCTGGTTAGGGATTCATAGCTCCCTCTTCTCATGGCCACCCCCACACATAACCAAGGTTGCTAAAGTGACGTTGTGTGCTGCAGCATTGATGAGCTCTCAGTTAAGTGTCTGTCTGAGGTACCACAGCTATCTTGTGGCATTCTGTTCACTGCTCAGTGATTATTTTTGCACAGCTAGAAAATATTACAACTAATTATCCTAGCTCCATAACTTTTGTTTTTCAGAAGGAGATGAGTTTTCAATATTCACTTACAAAATTTACTCAAGCAATACCAAGCTATACTTCTTTTCTTTTTGGAGGGAGGAAGTCATATGTTTTGGAGGCTGCAAGTTGGTGTTTTTGAATACCTGGCTCAAATATACTGATCCAGATCTGCAATGTTTTCTTTTTTTCTTGCATGATATCCCCAGAATCCCATGTGGCTTCTCCCGATGCTTTAGATCAAAGAGACTGAGCATAAGCCATACTGATTAAAATAGAAATTTCTATTGGGGGATAATAAAAGTGAAATAGCTCTTTACAGGAAATATTTGTGTAGAAACCATAGAGTTTATTAGTAGTAGTACTGTTGTTGTTGTTAAAATGGTTTTAAAACCAAACTCTAGCTTCTTAAGTAACTTTTCCTTTTATTTTTCAAAAGGTGTTTACTTATCTTCTATTGCAATGTACCAGGAATAGGTGGCTCCATTATTAGTACATCTTCTGTTGATTGACATCTAATGCCTATATGCAAGCAGTGGGTTAGGTGCCAGATGTCTAGGGACAGTGAAAGACACAGTGTACTGTTCTCATAGCGTGTACAGACCACTGGGATAGAAAAGAGTGGAATTCCCTATGCGTGGAAAGTGGTACTTGCTATAAGGGAAACTGAGTCTGGAGAGAAAGGCAAGTCGAGTAGCCTTGAAGGTAGGGTGACCTCAGAAACTAGAAGACTTAGGCTGGTATAAGGGGTCTCTGGGTAGTTCCACCAGCTGAGCAAGGATAAGCTGCAGCAGCCCCAAACTGAGACTTATGGTTGCTATACTATTAGATTAAGGACTCTGTGTGTTATTTCGAGACAGTAGAAGAAAATCATAGAACGTTTTAAATCTAGACAGTGATGTAAGAAAAGTTGGTTGTGGAAGGCAGACGTGGGTTGGAGAGGGCTAGAGGGGAGGCATGGAGATCAAGTGAGGTCTGTTGCAGGATCCTAGCATGAGAGGGTGACAACCTGGAGCAGATGATGCCAGTGGAGGGAGATGATGATGTTGTGGAGAGGTCCGGAACATAACTGATAAAGGTTGGTGATTGATAGGATATGGCAGATGAGAAGGGAGGAGGAGTCAAAGGTGACTCCCAGATTTCTGGGTAAGAGAGAGGTGCCATTTACTGAGAGGGAAATGCCTGAAAAGAGCAGTTTGGAATAAGTTTGGGGTAGGGAATGTTGGTTCCATTTTGGACATGTTGAGTTGGAGGTACTTAGGCAGACATACAGGTAGAAAAATTGGATAGACCTGATTTTTTTCCTTCATGCATTAATCTGAAAATCAGCCTGCACATACCAGTATTGTTGTTTATGGCTTTTAATCTCCATTAAGATCTTGAGGGCATAGATTTGTTGTGATTCACTCAAAGGATCATGTCAGTCTTGAATAATTTGTTACTGTTTGAAGCCTGGTAAAAGGTAGCATGGCTGCTCCTCTGGAAGCAGCTTAAATTTGGCTCTGACACAGGGAACCCGGCTTCCTACAGAGATAGCATTCCCAGTTTCTCTGTCAGAACCCTGAAAATGTAGGCGTTTTTGCAGTTTTAGGACTCAAGAAATGTCCCACATGAGAGCTCCTCACTTGAACGACATTTATAGCTTTTTGCAGAATACTACTTCAAAAATACCTTGTATTTACAAAGCAGTTATTCTAAAGAGCTTGCTTGGATTTTTCCATTCACCTTAGAACATACATAGGAAGTTTGCAAGAGGCAGATTCTTGTTCTAAAATGAAAAATATAGAAAGATGGCATTGCTTTCTGAATGGTCAGAACATGATTAGGTTAATGTTCACATTAGCCTACTGTTTACATTTTTAATGTGCATCAATAGAAGAACTTGACCTTAAGGCTCTTGGGTAGTTTCCCTGAAGAAGATTAGCAGGTTGGCTTCCAACATTTATTTGAGTGTGTAGATAGAGAGAAATATCCTACTATCCCCGATGTGTTTTAAATGATACTGATTAAATTTGATCCTGTAGACTTAGCAAGAGACCTAATTGGGAGTGGCTTCTCTTAAGCATGTCTAAGTCTCATGGAAGCTAACGTGTTTGCATAAAAATCTATGTTAAAAAAAAATAGGGAAGATTTATGGCATAAGACATTGTGCCCAACTCAGGTATTACTGATGATTTAAATTATGAATGTGGCAGTTAAAATGATAATATTCTATTACAGTTTGGAAGGATGTTTGTTATTCACTTCCATTCCATTCCAACCTCCCTCTCCCTGAAGGATTTGAGTGTCTTAAGGAGATACAGAAATACAACATGATTTTTTAAAATTAAATAAATAGAAAAATGGACAAAGGGAGAATAAATGTACAAAAGTAAGGTGAAGTTGGGGTCGGGAAAAATCTAAAAAAAAAAAAAAGATATGCTGGAAGGTATAAGAGATTCAAATCTGATTATGACCTCAAAGTTAAAATATGAATATGGTACTTAATTTAATATAAATTAATAATTTCCTGAATGCCCTGCTGCACTTCCCTTTCTTTTAAATCAGGAAAAGGGAGAATTATTCAAGCACATTGATCTGTGTATATAACCTTATAAAAACTTTCAGTCCATATTCTTAGATAGCTTATCTTTATTCTTGTCTCCTTAACTGACTTATCCAGTTACGCAACAGTTAGTGACAGTTAATTAAAACAAATATCCAAAATCCTTTATTCAACAGTTCCTTGATACCAGACCTCCTTTTAATTTAATTAATTAATTAATTTTTTACAACAAATACTTTGGTAAAGCTTCTTTACCTAACCTTACCTACACACGTGACTGAAAAAAAAAAAAATCAGATGTTCTTGGCAAGGGCTTCACTTAGGAGACACAAGGAGGTTTGGTGGTTGGGTGTTTGCACCTGTTGGTGCGACACCATGAATGCAAAAGTGGGCTGATCCAGCCTGGTTGCGGGGGATGGAGCCTCAAACACCATGATCACCTTTGCCATCGATCACCCAGTTTTCTGAAATGAGAAATCAGTGGAGGCAACGTTGCAAACAAAACAAAGTTTAGTTTGGTCCATGTCCAGTTGTAATCCTGGAAAGTTCAGCTTTTATTAAAACCGGGCAAAGCAGTTTGTGTTTATATGCAAAATGGAGCTCTGTTCTAAGTGCAGATAATTGCAAACAGATATTTTCTAACGTGGAAATCCAACAAGAAAGACACTGGGAAGCCTGCTTATCAGCATGCATCCTGGGGGTCTGTCCTAGGCGTGGCAGAGTCTGCAGCATCCCTGGAACCTGCTACCAAATACCAATGGCAATGAAAGCAAAATTGCTTTATGCATCCTACACCTCTCCAGTATGCTTGGGACTAAGGATGTGCTTTAAAACTGCAAGTTTCCTGTGCTGCCTTCTTCTAAAAAGATTTATAGTAATGGTGTTGGTGTTTGCATTTCAAAAGGGGAGATGTGAGAGTGATAATCATGTGAAAGTTTTTGTTCTTAATTTTTAAGGTAGAAAACTTGATGCCCAGTGCATTATGTACCCTTTTGGAATGAACCCTCTGCATTTTGGATTTGGATTTTATGCTGCTTCAAAACACTTCTTGGAGAAAAAAAAAATAACCTTTTAAAACTTACAAAATAAACACCTTTCCTTTAGGAACTTCAAACAGTATGTGTGCAACTGTATTTCAACCCGAAATCCTCACCACTCTCATCCATCATCCTAAGAGTAACCAAGCTATTCATCAAATTTAAATTTAAGTCTTCTCCAAGTCTTGGCAAACTGTTTTTTCCCTTTGCAGTGTGTAAGTGAGGCCTTGTCTCTCGTCTGTTCTGATGAAGCCAAGTTAGCATAAAATGCCACCTGAGTCTACTCATTCTAACTGCTTCAGCACAGATTTTCCTTCTTTGTAGGGCTGTGATTGATATACATCACTGAATATTTTCCCTGTAAGCTTTTCTACATATTTTCCTTTTTCTTACACAATGAAACATGAGTTGTTTTTTTAAACAAAGTATGTTTTGTTTTATTCTAAGGTCTCTGTATCTTTTTTTCTTTTATAACACAGTGCTCAAAATGGAAAATACTGATGAAAGTGCTGGATTGTGATTATACATGAATGTTCTATAGACAGAACTGTGTCTTCAGATGATCAATGAAAAACTGGATTTTTAAGAGACTAAGAACTGTTTTGAGCTTACATTATTTGAGCATAATCACAAATAAGCTTATTCAAATGAAATGTGGAATTTTAAAATATTTTGAATTGCCAACCTGCTTACTTCTTAGAGGCTAACATGACCAGTTGTGTGCTGTGTGAGAATCTGTCTTATTTCCTAACCTCATGCAGTATTATCTATAGTCACCACTTGCATGTCTTGCCAATGCTGGTTCACCTTATTTCCATTAATTAATGATTGAAAAGGTTTGTAAGAGTGAACAACTCTTAAAACATTTGGAGATGTCATTTGGTGGCTAGAGGATTGAGACTTTTGTGTATTACGAGTTTTCTTTACAAAGGCATTTATTTTACTATAGCAAACAAAATTTGAAATGGTCACTGGATGTGTCTGGGAGGTACAGATAAAGCACCCTTTGGTAGGGACTGTGATGATCTCCATTCCATTTGACAGACGTTTGTTGGGACATTTCTTCCTTGTGAGTCAAGCCTATCTAAGAGGAAGCTTAGTAACATGGGAGGAATGTTCAAAACACATTGAACTGTTTAATGCGTGTGATGCTTCAGCTGAGATTAAAAACCTGTCATTTGGGGCTGGGTTGTGGCTCAGTGGTAGCGCACTTGCCTAGCATGTGTGAAGCACTGGGTTTGATTCTTAGTACTGCATATAAATAAATAAAGGTCCATCAAAAAAAAAAAAGAAAGAAAGAAAAAGAAATAAAAATAAATGAATTTCCAAGTTAAAAATTGTTTCAAAAAAATTATGAATCCAGAATACTCCTAGTTAATTTCAGTTCCCCATTTAGACATAGCTCTCTTGAAAGGCTGAAAGAGAGGTTCCAATGGAGAGAAGTCTGCTTCCTTCCTTTCCAACACTCAAGAGCTGCATGTCCTTCTCTATTAGAGCAGGCCAGGGGACTTGCATATGGATGGTTCCCACCCCCTCGGAGTTGGGTGGGTGGACAGGTCCACGGCCCATACATAAATTAAAGGATCAAGAGTCGGCAGCAAAAAACTGCTGACAGTTTGACATTTCAGCAACATCCAGGCGCATGATTAGCGGACCTCGTGGTGCACAGGTGTGGTGTGAGCTGCAGACCACTCATGCTCAGTGGGACCTTGTTTCGGCATTCCACATCTTAGCATTAGTTTCCATGACCCAAGAGGCTGGTACCCAGAAACCTGGAGACCATTGATTTCCTCAATAGATGATGGAAACTTACTCTAATTTGCAGGATAAATTGTTGGAGCTGACTACCAATAGACGATTAAAGATGAGTTTTGAAAATACAGTATCTCTACCTTTATTTTGAGTGAAAGTAAAATTAAAAGAAACAAATAAACATCCCCACCCAGGCTGGGCATGGTGATGCACATCTGTAATCCCAGCAGCTAGGGAGGATGAGGTAGGAGGACTATGAGTTCAAAGCCAGCTTCAGCCCTAAGAAACTCGGTGAGACCCTGTCTCTAAATAAAATACAAAGTATGGCTGGGGATGTGGCTCAGTGGTCAAGTGCCCCTGAGTTCCAAACCCCTGAACCCCCTCCCCAAAAGAAAACCAAAAAAAACCCCCCTGAGTTTGCTAAAATTGCTTTTAAATTGTCTCCCATTCTCAATAACCTTTTGTGAGACTGGGTTCTCTATTACTCTTGTTAAAACAAGTCATAGCAGCATTTTAGATATATATCATCCCCTGTAAGTAGCACTGTCGTCATCCACGTTAGATTAGTAAATTAAGGGGCAGGAAGCAAGCCCATTGGTCACATTAAAAACTTTATTGATATACTTTGTTTGAGGTATGCATATAGGAATTTATTATGAAGAATTCTACTTCTCATAAATTTTATTTCATTACAATTACAAAGAGACAAATAATTATGGGTATAAGAGCATTTCCCTAAATTGATCTATGAACACACTTTGAGCAATGTCCTTATTTGTATGTCTTTAATTTCTCCTGTTTTATTTGATGTGATTATATTTATTGGTATTTAATTTTATATCTGCATATAATAACAAAAGTTTGGAGAAATTAGGCTTGCTTTTTTTTTCCATTTCATTTTTTATTACATATTACAACAGTATCCTAGATTGCCATGTGTAGTGATTTTTAAAATTTCTTTTTATATATTTTTATTTGTTCTTTTTAGATATACATGACAGTAGAGTGTATTTTGACGTATTTCACATACATGGAGTATAAATTATTCTAATTAGGATCCCTTTCTTGCAATTGTACAGGTTGTGAAGTTACACTGGCTGTGTATTCATATATGAGCATAGGAAAGTTATGTCCTATTCATTCTTCTGTCTTTCCTATTTCCATCCCTTCTCCCTTCCCTTCATTCCCCTTTGTCTAATCCAGTGAATTTCTATTCCCTCCCCCTGCTCTTATTGTGTGTTAGCATCCACATATCGGAGAGAACATTGGGCATTTGTATTTTTGGGATTGACTTATTTCACTTACCATGGTAGTCTCCAGTTCTATCCATTTACTGGCAATGCCATAATTTCATTCTTCTTTATGACTAATATTCCATGGTGTATATATACCACATTTTCTTTATCCATTCATCTGTTGAAGGGTACCTAGGTTGTTCCCATAACTTAGCTATTGTGAATTGAGCTGCTATAAACATTGATGAGGCTGTGCCACTGTAGTATGTTGATTTTAAATCCTTTTGGTATATACTAAGGAGTGGGATAACTGGGTCAAATGGTGGTTCCATTCCAAGTTTCTGAGGAATCATACTGTTTTCCAGAATGACTGCACCAATTTGCAGTCCCACCAGCAATGTGTGAATGTACCTTTCCCCCACACCCCTTACCAACATTTATTGTCATTTGTATTCTTAATAATCACCATTCTGACTGGAGTGAGATGGAATCTCAGTGTAGTTTTTATTTCCATTTCTCTAATTGCTAGAGATGTTGAATATTTTTTCATATATTTGTTGACCAATCATATTTCTTCTGTGAAATGTCCGTTTAGTTCTTTTGCCCTTGTATTGATGGGTTATTTGTTTTTCGAGTTCTTTAAATATCCTGGAGAATAATGCTCTATCTGAGGTGCAGCTGCCACGTGTATTTTGAGAAGCACTGGAAAAATGAATTCATCTGAAGTTGATGAAACAAGAAGCCCATTTGTTTTATAAGCACATCTTACCAACACTCTTTAGGAGCTTTTAGTAAGTGCATGGACCTTGTTGATTTTTCCATGGAACATGTAGGGTACTCAACTTTTTTTCTGTTCCCTTTAAAGAATGGCAGTTTACTTTTCCGTGTTATTTTTGCACCCATTTTTTAACAGTCAAAATCAATTTGATTCCCAAAGTTTGCTCTTCCAAATGCTAGACTTCCATGCAATCACTTTGGTTTTCAAAACTCGTCATTTTGGAGACAAAATTCTGCTTAAGTTCAGGATTATTGCTCTAAGGTGCCGTTTCCATTTTTTTCTAGCCTTGAGCCTACAATCATATCAATTCTGATTAAAATGTTCATCTTTTAATAGGCTGCTAATTATAAATGTTTCTTTTTAAATGGATTATTTTAAAAATGAGAACCATATGATAAAACTGATCAAAAGAAGCAGCTCCTTGGTTTATACTGAGTGGAAGACTGTTTTCTGATTCTGGATTTATGAAAGGTGTAAGTAGTTAACAAGGTAATTTGGATTTTTTGAGTGGCTTATACCAAACTTAGTCATTTGGTGACTTGAGGCTGTCAGTTTCTTCGGGCTTCTGTAACAAAACACCATAATCTGGGTGGCTTAAAGTCACAGAAGTTCATTCTCTTACAGTTCTGGAGGCCACAAGTTCATGATGAAGGTTCCATCCCTGGGAGAGGATCCTCCTTGCCCCTGCCGGCTTCTGGTGGCTCCAGGCTCCCCTTGGCTTTGATTGCATAGCTCTTGTCTCTGCCTTGGTCTTCACAAGGCATTTTCCTCCTCTCTGAGTCTTCTTTTCTGATCATAAGGACCCTTGCCATTGGACTTACCCCCAACACGCACACAAGTAATGCAGAATGCTCCTCTCATCCTGAGATCCTTAACTTAATCATATCTGCAAAGATCCTTTTCCCAGAAAAAGGCCACATACACAGTTTCAGAGGGTTAAGACTGAGATGTATCCTTTGGGGGGCCCCCGTTCAACCCCCAGCAGGTAGGAACATATGTTTTATTATTACTGAGTGTTTATGGAGTGTTCTCTGGAATTGGATGGAAGGGTGTGGGTTGAGAGAAGAGTGCCAGCATGGGTTGAACTGTTTGGGGCTGCATTTAGGCCCAGCATTCTCCTAGCTCAGCAACCTGGGGAATGTTGTTTCACATTACTGCAGATCAGTTTCCTCATCTGCAAAATGACGTCATGGTGACAAGATCTAATATGCTTGAAAATTCTGAACATTGCTGGGCATGGTGGCAACACCTGTAATCCCCCCAACCCAGTAGGCTGAGGCAGGAGTTTAAAGCCAGCCTCAGCAACAGCGAGGCCCTAAGCAACTCAGTGAAACCCTGTCTCTAAATAAAATACAAAATAGGGCTGGGGATGTGTCTCAGTGGTTAATAGCCCCCTGGGTTCAATCCTGGTACAAAAAATAAAAAACCATTCTGGACAGTGTTGATACATCAGGAGTGATCACCATCACAATGTTCATTTGGGAGGTACACATTCCTACTATTTCTGAAATCATGGTTCCTCTTCAAATCAATCATTAGTTTCTTGACAGTCAGTTCACAGTACTTTTCTGCCTTAATAAAAATTTTCAGGGCATCGCTAGGGCAAAAGAATGTTTAGCAGTCCTGTTTAGTTATTAGTAAGACCCATATCACTAAATAAGCATTTATGTCCTATCAACTTAGTAGCACATTGAAAAATATTTTATTTTATTCTTATATAAGTCTAGTTGCTCATTAAGGGGGCCGGTGTGCCTGCTGAGCACTGCTACACTTCTCAAATCTGGGAATTGGATGGACCGTCGCATCCTTATTCCTGTTCCACACCGATATTTGTACAATGCAGCTTTTTATCATAGGAGGCACCAAAAAATCAGCTTCACAGAGATGTCATTAAAAGGAATGTAGCATGACCTATTTGGAACTCCTAAGATAACCCATGCTGGTTGTTCCCACGATGTCCAACAGAGGTTAAGTATCATTTTCTAATTTGGTTGTACTAAATTTACCTCCTAATCAGCAAAGTTTGGAGGCCTGACTTCCTTTTCTTTAAGGCAATTTCCTGGTCTTCATTGAACTACATATTTGATATATTTTATTCTAAACCTGTTGCTCTTTCTAAATTTCCAACCCCACTGATTTTAATGTTTAAAAATGTTATCCTCTCTTTCCTTTATCAGTTGTCCAGTAAATGCTTGTCGATGAATACCTTGTCAAACTCCCCCAAAAAACAAAAAAACCCATGTTTCATTCAGCCTGACACAGAGCTAAAGCATTCAGAAAACACAAGACTTGCTATATTGTGTGTGTGTTTTTTTAAAAAATCTGGTGTGCTTAACCATATTTAACCTGTTTATGAAACAAGTTCAGATCTTGTGCCTTTCGTAGAAGGTCAGAGATAAGGATGACAAGTTAACATTAGGTCATCTTGAGTTTGTTCTTTTGTTCTTTTTAAATTTTTTTTAGTTGTAGATGTAGACAATACCTTTATTTATTTATTTATTTATTTATTTATTTATTTATTTATGTGGTGCTGAGGATGAAACCCAGTGCCTCACATGTGCTAAGCTAGCACTCCACCTCTGAGCTACAACCTCAGCCCCAAGTTCGTTTTTTTTTTTAACCATGTCACATCGTGTATAAGATGAGTAGATTTGATGATGGATTCCCTGTGCTGATGGAGTCTTAGACTAATATGGATTCATTCATAGTATTTATTCTTATTCTTCTGGTTCTCCTGCTACTCTTCAGTTCTTTCGCCCATCCCAAAGCTATTTCTTGAATACCCCAGTATTTGCTCACTGTACACCTACTAAGCACAGTGCACTCGTGGTGATAAGACGGACCTGATGTGCTTACAGTGCACATAGTAAGTCATCAGTACATTACGGAATTAATGCCAATACTACTAAATTTACGTATTATACATCAAAAGTTCTACTGCTAGGAACACATACTGAAATAGAAATCAATAAATTGTGAATTTTTTATCTTACACTTTGACTAGAGGAAGGGTATGAGATTTCTCTATGATAGGAGTCAGTTATTCTGTTGACATTTGTCACATTGTTCATGCCTGGAAACCTACTCTTACTCCTCAGTTATTAGGTTGCTCATGTGTTGAAGGCTCTTTCCTCAACCCATTAAAAAGTATGTATGGTCCTCAGGGGTATTTAGTGCCTGAAATGTGTTTAAAACCCTCAAGGATTAGTAAGTAATTAGCCTTCATGCCTAATGTGTAAACAGCAGAGGGATCTTTGATTTTGGTTCAATCAATGTAATTTTAATGTTAACAGCTCTGAGATCAGCAGCCAGCAGTTAAATAAACTTTGACACTGAGAGCAGACCTGTCAACAAAGGCATTATCCAATTTACTATTGATTGATCAACCAGCTAATTTACTTTTGGTTTAGACATTTGTAAATCAGTTATTTCACACGTGTAATACGCACATGTGCAGTGCTTCTTGTTAAAAAAATAAATTTAAAAAAATTGGATCATTGTAGAATGAACACTCATGACTCACCCTGTAAGACCAAATTTCTGATTATCAGATCTGGATCCCTTCTGGTACTGAAGGTTCACTAGGAGACTCTCCGGGATTTCGTATCTAGAAGATACTTTCACTTCCTCCTTCCATTTTAATGTGAATCTCTAGTCCTCAGGCTCCCTTTCTGTTGTATTCTTCCTTTCCCTCCCTCCCTTCTTATTTTTTTTTTTTTTTTTTTGGTACTGGAGATAGAACCCAGGGCCACCACACATACTAGGCAAACACTCTACTATTGAGCTACATCCTTGGCCCATATTATGCCTTTCTTAAAAAAAAAAAAAAAGTCATATCATTTTGCATGATTGACATTTATAAATTGTTTTGCCACTCCAAAAGGAGACTTAAAAATGCTCTTGCTTGTAAAATGTGGGCCAACTCATGTTTCAACTTGAGGAGGCAAACAGCAGTCAGAACCTTTTTGCAGAACCATAAGGCTAGTGAGTGCACCTTCATGTGAGAAGGGGGAGGAGATCCTATTTGTAAAGATTTTCTTTATAATGTGGTTTTTTAAAAAAGTTCAAGTTTCATTTTGTAAGGAAAAAGGCCTGTGCTTTGTATGGCTATATAAGCATTATTTATCAGTTCATCTGCTTTCTGGGGCCTTGAATTCCAGTTCTGGCAGCAGTGAGTTAAAAGGTTTCTACAATTTTTAGGATGTAGTCGGCTTTCAGAATGACGGGACTGTGACGTTCCAGATTATTAAGATTCCTTCATTCAGATGGACTTTGAGGACTGGAAAAGGACACTGATCTTTCCTTAGTTATCATATTGTATCATTTAACTAGTATTAATTTTTAGTATTGGATAATATGGGACAATGACCTTGTGTTTACAGATTTGACAACATAGGGACATTTCTTCATGAACAGGACTGGTAACTAGTTGTTCAGTTGATAAAAGTTAGCTAGAGTGAGGAATCATTTTTTTAAAAAAAATCTCAGATATCTTAACTGAAATCACCTTTTTGATGTAGAGCCAAGGACTTTTCTTTGCATATGATTTTGCAGTTTTCCTTTAATAAATCAGGCTTACCATGTATCATCTGATTTCTAGTTTCATTTTTTGTGAAGAGCAATGAAAATGTGCAATTATTTTTTGAAATTTTTTTAGATGTTGAAGGACCTGTATTTTATTCATTTATTTATATGTGGTGCTGAGAATCGAACCCAGTGCCTCACACATGCTAGGCAAGCGCTCTACCACTGAGCCACAACCCCAACCCCTGAAAATGAGTTAATTATCAAAGCTACATTTTAGGAACATGAGGGTTGAGAATGTTTTTCTGTGAGTGTTCGCCTGGGTTTGAAATTTTCCCATGTTAAAAAATATTTTAAAATAAATAAAGCAAGAAAATGATCAAGAATTTAAAAATCTGAGGAGAAATGGAAGTGCAGAATCATTCTTGAGATTTATGTTTGTTTTTTTTTTCAAATCTGTCCAGAGGGTGTCCCTCCAGAACATGGTGCTAAGTGTTACAGATTCCAGATTGTTTAAAAATCAGTCCCACCCTTAAGAAGCTCATAGGCTGGAATCATAGAAGACAGACATGTAAATCTAAAAACATACGTTACAGTTTCATAAAGACTCTTACTTAGTATATATAGAAAGTATATAAATCTTCTGGGAAGCTTTGGAATACTTCATAGAATTGCTGGCAATACCAGAGCAGGGTAAATTTATCATTATTCTTCATCCTTATTGCTGAATTTCTTGGCCAGGCTGTGCGGAATAAAGACAGGTTGTGCTCTCCTTCCATGTTCTGGAAAGCCTGCCTTTCTTTGCATACCACTGCTTAACTGGAATAGTTCACGTGTAACTGATACTTGAGTTCTCCAAACTCTTGTGTGTAGCATTCAACTACTATGTTAAGAATATATCACGGGATTGATCACGGGCTTGGGAATATAGCTCAGTTGGTAGAGTGCCTGTCTTGCAAGCACAATACCCTGGGTTCGATCCTCAGCACCTCAAAAAAAAAAAAAAAAAAAGAATATATCATGACTCATCCTATGTTTATTGAGCATGCATTTAAAATATATAGGTGAAAAAGTCCTTTAGGTATAAATTCTCTGTTTGCGCTTGAGAACCTTAAGACGACAACTAGTAGAGTATTTGGGAGGATATATTTATTCAGCAAATTATGGAACTTGCCTATTATAAGCCCATCTTTTATTCATTCCACAAATATTTATCTAATATCTACCATGTCCAGGCTGGTGCTTGATACCACATCAACAAAGACACAGTTACAGAATGATGTACAATATAATACCATTTAGTTAGGTCTTTTATTATGTACCTAAAAATACCAAATATTGTTTGTGCATACATTTACATATGTAAAAAGGTGTTAAGCATACTGGAAGGACGGAGATCCAGTTCATAGGAGGGGATGCCTCAGTACTCCATCTCCATTGGCTGGAGATGATTACCTTTACTTGAAAGGTTTCATTTTCTTCTATAGAAAAAAATATGACAAAGTTCCAGGCAAGTGTTTGTTGTATACATCTCTAAGTGCTTTTGTATTTGAAAATTTTCTCAAAAAATGGAAAACATGGGAGAATCCCAGCCACAGAATTTGGTGATGGAGGCAGAGAAGACATGGACAGCCGTCATTTAGCATTCGGTCATGCCGAGCAGAGAGTTGTGACAGTGTACCCATTTGTTGGTGAGAAAGAAAAAGCAAAGTGACTTATTGAGTTTTCATTGATCAGAGCTGATTTGTTTCATTGACTTTTAACAATAAGTAATTTTGTCCTTTAGATTTTATAGCTCCTTTCCAGGTTGCATCTATAGTTGGAGCAAAAGTTGATTGTGCTCAGGTTGGTTTACAATTTGAAAATGCAACTCACAGCATTTCTCCAGTGAAAAAGTTTTGTGAAGACAAAGAAGGTTCCTTTTTCTTGGGGGATCACAAATGTGTCAGAGGGTTGAGGAAATCCATTTAACATGGTATAGCAAAGTTGTTTTACATCCCTGAAATCAAAGCTCGCCATTTTAGTGAAGACTAAAGGACACTTGTAATTTAGGTTTCTGACTAAGACTTTTGGAAATGTCACTTGTCCTCATTCAGTGTACTCTTTTATCTTCAGTTTGTTTTGCTGGGATGCATCATTTCCTCTCCTTGCTAAGAGCTGTAGTCATCTTATCCTCCTTTAGAACAGATTTCTTTAAGCTCTTTAAGAAACTTCAGTCACGAAATGCTTAATGTTCTAAATCTGAATAAAACCATTTTGAATGGAGCTGCATAGCTCCCTTAGGACTACAGTTTTTTAAATGGGACCATTTAAAATATTTTCTATATAAATGGGCGCTCCTGGTAAATGGTTTTGGAAAGAAAGCAGTACTATTTTCTAGGTATAACCAGTCTTGTTCAAAAACAAGTAAATGCAAGACATTGGCAGGATTCAAGGCCGCCAACACTTTCTAATTGTTTCAGATGACCTCTCAGGGTTTTATAAAAATAGCAACGCTACACAGTGATTAAAATTCTGGGCTTCCTAATCAGACTGACTTGATTTCAGGCTCAGAATCCAGCATTGATTTTATTACGTGACCCCAAGCAAACCACACCTTTCCTTAGCCTCAGTTTCCTCATTTGTGAATGATTGTCATAATAATAACTGCTTTCGGAGATGATGGTGGTGAGTATGGTGGCTGTGTATGTGAAAAGTGCCAAACACATCGCCAGCATTTAATAAGTAGTAATCCTTAATTGTTGGCCATGGCACTTACTGTTGTGTTGATTGTGTTGTTTGGGAGCCGGCCAATATTTTGCTTCATATACTCATTCTAAAATATATCCCCCTCCTTTTTTTTTTTTTGGCTCATTGATTACATACAGAACTCCATTAGCTGTCTTCATTATTAGATTTCTTTGTGCTTCTAGTTTCCCATCAGTAAAAAGCAAATAATAATACTACTACCTGAATGAGTTATTAGAAGATTAAATCAAATAATAGTTGCTGTGTTGTATTGTTTAGGGCTTAATAAATGTTTGCTGGTTTTGTGTTTTTGTTTTTGGTAGTTTACTTGGTTTTCATTGCTTGGAATGCCTTCCTTCTTAGTTCTTTCTGAGGATTCCTTTGTGTCATGTTCTTTGTTGTTTGGGGGATTCTCAGAGTATGATGTTCCCCATTCTGTGTCCCAGTACGATTTTGCACCTACTAGAATGGTTTCAGCTGGCCTGTGGTGTTGTAATGGGTTGGCTCTGGACCCTATTCTGTGCTACCCTTAAGTGGTTTACAACAAGGTTCCATTGTAACAAACTCACATTCAAGAGTCGGTGGAGAATGTGTGACACACATACAGAGCCTGATATTTCCTTTCAAAAGGGAGAAGCCAATAGATAGCCTGTTTTGAGATTGCACATTTATTATTTGTCCTTTAAACTGATACATAGCTTTTCAAAATTGGCAGGTGGAGTGTTTTCCAATTTAGTTTTGTGTTACTGTTAGTTCAACACAGTTTGGAGAATGATCGCTAGGCAGGGATCCAGTTGCTGTTAGGGCTGTTGGTTTAGTGACTATTACCTTATTAATGCTCTATTCTTAAAACGAAAACAAGAGACTTAGCTTACTGGGTTGTTGCTGTGATTAAATGAGAGAACATGAAAGGTACCGTCCCTGATACTCAGTAATGATCTTGGAAGAGTCAACACTCACAGTGATTTAACTTCATTTAATTTTATTTAATCCAGCTTTTCTCAAAGTAATTTGACCATGGATTTTTTTGTTTGTTTGTTTGTTTTAACTCAAGAGGCCCAAGTGCCAAGTTCTGGGAACCACCTACAGATTTTTAAGACTGTGAAGACAGAGAAACTTTTACTTTACTTCTGTTGTTTTATAGCTTTAAAAAATTTCCTTTTAGTACATCCCATTATTTTGGCAATTTTAAAAGCTTTCAAATTTTTGCAATGAAAATATTATTAATAGAAAACTCCCTTAACTAAATTACTTTGGTGAAAAAGGACCTAATACATAATGATGAAATCTATACATATTTTTGAGAATGATCATAGTTGATTTGAAGTAATTCAGAACTAAGAATCTAAAAGCTTCAGTGAGGGCTGGGGTTGGAGCTCAGTGGTAGAGCGCTTGCCTAGCACATTTGGGGCACCAGGTTCAATCCTTAGCACCACATAAAAATAAATAAATAGGGCTGGGGACATGGCTCAGTTGGTAGAGTGCTTGCCTCACAAGCACAAGGCCCTGGGTTCAATCCCCAGCACCATAAAAAAATAAATAAAAGCTTCAATTAAAGATATTCAGAACAAAAGTAGCATCAATAATAGACTGTTTACTTACTTTTATTTAGAAGGATGTTGAGAATTTTGGGTAATTGATAAAATGAATGTGTACTGGTTTGAAAGTATATCTGACCATGTATTTCATAAGACCTGTGGTAGAACAACTATTAAAAAAGGATGTATCCTGTGGGCCGGGCAGAGGTGTCCTGTTTTGAAATATGCATGGCAGGTTATTTCACATTCACTTGCTTATCTTGCTTTTGGAGAAGACTCATAAATGCATTCTTTCTGTACTGAAGTTTTCTGAGAAAGAGAGTCTGGAAGCCCAGTGCTGTTTATCTCACAGAAAACCAAACTGCTTTAATGTGTGAAAACTGAAAAGAGCTCTAGGAAAGCATTGGACGGCAAAGACAGTCGCTCACCTACTTTTAAGAAATTGGATAAGAGACCGTCTTCCTCTGAATCATGAATGAGAGTGTCTGTGAAGAGGCTGCCATCCTGATTCCCCTTCCCCAGTCTGCTCAGTTTCCCTCTCCTCACCCCAAATCCTCACTCCCCACCCCGTGGGAAGAGGGAGTTTCTGCAGGGCTTCCTGGTGACCCTGCCTCTCCCTGGCTGACGCCTTTCAACCACTCGCCTTTGCCCTTCTGAGGAAAGGAGCACCTTTCGGCATGGGTTGGAGGAGCTGTCGCTGTGACCCCAGCTCCCATCTCCTGCTGTCTCTTGGGAGTTCCCTCCTCCTGGCCTCTGTCCCTGCAGGACTCTGAGCTCCTGGACTTCCCACAGCCTGTTCCCCTGGGACACCAAGGCTTGTTCATTTCTTGTCTGAAGGTTTCAGCACCCTGTAAGCTCCTGGGGGCTGCTAGGCTCAGTCCCTGATGTGACCTCACCGTCTAGCTCCATGCCGTCTCAGCTCCCTCTACTTGTTTCCTATGTTGCCTCTTCCTTGTTAAGGACTTCCAGTGACTTCCTTGGGCACTACTCTCCTCCTTTTCCTGCCTCCTGCAAATCCTCAGGAGCTCCAGCCACAGTGGCCTCCAACTGCTGCCCCAATGTCCTGCCCAGGTCACACTGTCTTCTGGGAGTTTTTGGTTCCAGTCCTTTTGTTGCCTTTGTAGTTGATTCTGTTTCTCTCCCTCTCCCACCAAACTGTAGGTCCATGAAGGCAGGTACCATTTCACCTGTGTTCACCTGAGGGTGTCCTCAGGCAACCTTGCAGCACTTAGACTTTGACCAGGGCAACATTAAGTTGCAAATCACAAAACCAAACTAATAGGATTGCAGCTGCAATTTCTTGAAATTAACAATAAAGGAAAATGATACTTTTGAATTTCAGTGTCTAAAGACTTCATATTGTGATTGATTGAAAATTTGCCTAAGTATTTGTTTAATCATTTGGCTCCCTGGTTTTGTGACTCGTGATCATTTCCAATACCTGCTTCTCTCCTTCCACTTTGTTTCTTTCTCTTTTATTCTTGATTTTAGGTTTGGTTGGTGATTGTAAACACTGCTTCCTTCCAACTCTGATACCGCTAACTTCAATTTCTTCATAGAGCATTCAAAACAATTACAAAACCATCAACCCACTACTGCGTAGAACTTGAGTTTGGAAATATCACTTATTATTTTTCTCATAATCTCTAAGAATTAGCAGGATAAATTAGAGACAAGGAGAAGACCCAAGATCATCACTGAGGACCACTTAAGTACCAGGGACAGTACTTTACATGTTCTCTTTCTTTATCATAACAGCAACCCAGAAAGTGAGGTCTCCTTATTTCAATTTTAAGAATAAGGCATTAATGCCAGGTGCAGAGGTGCATATCTGTAATCCCAGCAGCGGCTGAGGCAGGAGGATCACAAGTTCAAAGCCAAGCTTAGCAATTTAGTGAGGCCCTAAGCAACTTAGAGAGACCCTGTCTCAAAATAAAAAAGGGCTAGGGACATGACTCAGTGTTTAAGCACCCCTAGGTTCAGTCCCTGGTACCAAGAAAAAAAAAGAGAAGGAGTTAATAAGTTAATAACTTCTCCATAGGCTACAGCCACTAAACCAACAGCCTAATCAGCACCTGGATCCCTGCCTAGCGATCGTCCCCCAAACTGTGTTGAACTCACTAATAGTAACATGAAACTAAATTGGAAAACACTCCACCTGCCAATTTTAAAGAGCTACGTATCAATTTTAGGACAAATAATAAGTGTGCAGTCTCAAAATAGGCCATCTATTGGCTTCTCGTTTTTGAAAGGAAATATTAAGATCCACATACCTTTCAAACACCTCCTCTATGTACTGGAGCAGAACATCTTAGGATACCACAGAATCAAGTCCTAAGCCAAGGAACAAGAATGGTGATTCTCTCAAAGCGGTGTGATCTGTAGTGTTTTCCAGACTGATTTTAATAATAAAATAAAATAAAGCAATGTTTTCTGGGACTAATATTTTCTGGGGTTTACTTTGGAAATGTTCATCTTCACATTCTGGTGGTGGTGAGGGGAGTGAGTAGGGTACTTGGTCATGTCTCCTGGCCCCATATGCTGTTACTCTTAGGGCTTGATATTGTAATTACCTACTTACTGCCACCTTCCCCCACCCCCACTAAAGGACCTGTAGAGCTGGGACTGTCTGCATTCATGTTGAACCTTAATGTCAAGTCCAGGGCCCCTTAGAATAGTATGAGTAACAGCTCAACTGAGCATTTTTTCAGTACCACATGCTGTTTATGAGATATGTATTTTTATTACACCCATTTTGCAGACGGGGAAACTAAGGCACGAAGACATTAAAAAGTTGCAAACAACTCATGTATGATGCAGCCAGAATAGAAGTCCTCAACAAATATTTGCTAAATGAATGCATAAAATCTGTTATTCTTTGTAACTAGGCTTCTACCTCTCTTATTTTCCTGTTAGATACTTGAAAGTAGGTTTGCACTGACAAAGACCCCTTTGTTTCTGCGCAGGTAAAATTTTGAATGGTTTTTAATGAAAAACTTATTTTCATGATAAATCTTTAATGTCATGAAAAAGATAGAAACTGAAGGAGTATTTATCCCCGTACTGTGAAATGCTTCTTGTCATGGTGCAGGGCCCATGGGAAGTAATTATTAGAAGTCTGAGTAGTGGATTGATTTCTGCTGGACCCAAGCCTTATTCATTAGTTTGGTTTTTATAATAAGTTTTTACTTTAACAAAGATTATATACCTAATTTAAGAAGTCAGGTGATACAACTATTACAATATGCACACATAATATCTAGTATAAAGAAAGACAGGTGCTGTCCCACCCACTACTCCTGATTCTCACTTTCCAGAGGCAGCACCTCC
This sequence comes from Glaucomys volans, assembly GCA_020662805.1. NCBI lineage: Eukaryota > Metazoa > Chordata > Mammalia > Rodentia > Sciuridae > Glaucomys > Glaucomys volans. The sequence goes on along the minus strand of JAJEJO010002117.1, from coordinate 182,774 downwards.
AGATTTGTTTAGCTGTTTCTTTGGTATTTATCTAATTTCTCAATAATGTGGTTCTGTAAATTGTTTTCCTGATTCATTACTTTCAGATTTTAACTTTGGTTTTCCTAGTAGGATAAATGAACTTGAGACTGTTGATGCACTCACTTCTCCCCTCTCATCCTCCCAATATAGTTATATAAGAATTTAAAGAATCCCAGCAATCAATGTTCCCATTATGATGGCCATGTAACTTTTATTCTTTGAAGGACCAGTTGTTATGAGTACACTTACTTTCTTGTGCAACCATTCCTTTTGCCTGGAGTTAATGATTGCCTTTCTTTTAAAATTGCATATATTTTAGATGTCTTTAATTTTTTTCCAGAATGCTCCATTAGATATGCTAGGTTCCCACCAAAAATTTTCTCCCCAGGTTCTTCAGTCTCTCAAATTATCCATCACTGTCTTTTCTTGGAGACTTTCTTCTCAGAGTACTATTTCCTCCTCATTTGATCTGGACTTACTGCTTTCTAAGCAGGCTGTAATAACTATTTTCTGGGAGTTCTCACTTTTCTTGTGTTGGATTCATTCTTTTCTAGGCCCCCGTGTCTTCCTGTTGCTTATTTGGCTGGGCCACATCTCTAGTAACTTCTTGGGATTATTCATTTTAAGGGGTTAGGGAGGGTCCTTTTTCTCTATACCTTGTCTCCATTTCTTTCAAGTTTCTTTTCTAGCTTTTTTCTTGTTTTGATCTCTAGAGGCACTTAAAGTGCTGTTTGGAAGTTCCATGGGGGAGATGGGACTTGTCCCCTGACAGACCTACCTGCAGGGTGACCTGTAAGAGATACAGTGAGTCATTTATCTTGTACCACAGTTTCCCCAGAAAAGTCTGTCTCCAGACTGCCAGCATTCTAGAAGCTGATTACATTAGTTTTCACATAATCCCATTGTATTCAGTACTTGATTTCCCCTCTCCACTGTGCTTGGTATCCCTGGGTTAACCTCTATGGCTTCGCCTCTCCAGAATGTAAAATTTCTGTCATCTGCCTAAGTTGGGACAGAGCTGTGTTAGAAGATCAGGGCTGAGTGTTTAAATGCTTCTTATGAGGTTTTCAAGTAATGGTTCTGTTTTTAGTCCCATCCCGCACCTTTAACAATACCTGAATCATAGAGGCTTTCCAGCATTCCTTCTTCCTCTAGCTTTTAACTTACTGCTTCCAACACCAGAGTTGCAAAAGAAACAAAATGAACAGCAGTGAACTTTTCACCTAGATTTATTAATTAACATTTTGCCACATTTGTTGGTGCTATCATATCTATCTATCTATGTTTATCTAATGACTATCTTCTTTAATTTGGTAGTAGTTGTAAACCTCATGACACTTCCCTGCTAAATGTTTTAGGGGTACGTTTCCCAAGAATAAGAACATTTTCTTACATAGTGAAATTAGGATTACCAAATTCAGAAATCAAACATGGATATACTATTATCAATATATAATAGATATAAAGTATATATTCAGGGTACTGTTTATATTTAAATGTTTCCTGTTACCTCAGTAACATTCTGGATTTTTCCATATTTATTTTTTCATTCCAAACTCTAAGAATCACATGTTGAATATCCACAGTTTCTTTTTATGTTGAACAGTTTACTAGTCCTCTTTTATCTTTTATGACATTGACCTTTGTGAACATTACCTGCTAGTTGTTTTGCACAATATTCCTGTTACTAAGTTTGAAATTGATTATTTTCCTGTGATTAGATTTAGATTAAGCTTTTTTTTTTTGTAAGAATATACTACATATATTATGTTGTGTATTTTCATTGCATGGCATGGTGGCTCTGTTTCATTGGTGACAGTTAAGTTTGGTCATGTGGTTATGATGTTGTTGACCTGGCTTCTCCATGGTCTTTTTTCTTTTGTAATTAAAAAGTAATCTAAGGAGAGGAGGTTAATTGCTTGTTCCCCCAACAACCTTTTGCCTCATGGTTTTCTCAGACATCAATAATTCTTGCTTGAATCACTTATTACAATGGTGTGATATTTGAGTTCTGTAGTTTCTTTTAAAGTAATAAATTGACATTCATTTGCTTTAAAAGAAGTATGATTCTTTTCTGCACACCCTCTAACTTTTTGTTTTCATATCATGATGGGCTCATGGATTCTTTTTATTTCATTGGTTTTGGTCTTTTGTAGACATTTTATGCTCACTTGTTCCTGCTCTGACAGCAGAAACCCTTTCAATCTGGTCCCTATGTCTTTTGAGGTGTCCCCATCAGATTTTGAAGCTTTTCTTGCTTTCTGGCATCAAAAAAAAAAAAAAAAAAAGTTCTAGGTTCACTTACGCGTTTCCTGCCTTGGACCTACTAGGAGGATCAGTTATTTCTCTAAAGAAACCTGGTTTCTTTTAGTGGAAAGTATGCTGTGTTCACTCATTGCTTACTGGAGTGGCATTGCTTCTAGAATTTTCCCATGGACAGAGCTAGACACACACACACACACACACACACACACACACACACAGTATTCCCAGAATATGCATTTAAATCTGGAGTCCATAGTGATATCGCAGGGTTCTCCTTCCTCCAGCCTGCCCCTGTATCTTCCTTCTCCCACAAGATATTTACTAACTTTCTCAGTCTCTGCCATACACACAAAATTATTTCCGAATTACTACACCCACACCACCATTGGTGGTTGGCGTTTCCTCTTGTATGTATATTTAAACTTCCTTCATTCTCAATTCAGCTACCTCTCATCCATCTGCTTTTCCAGCTTCCAAAATTATTTGATGATTTCATCTGCTTCCATCTTCTTCTTCTTCTTTTTTTTTCCATTTCAGTGAGGTTAGGAGGCACTGTTTGCACTCTACCATGTTGAACCTAGAGCCCATCCTGGATGTCCTATCTGCCAGTTCCTGGAGGAGACAGGGAGGAAGTAAACAGGGTTTACCTTTGATATCCAAGATAGTACCACCCATCATCTCTGCCTCACTTTTCCCGACCTGCATTCCTCCTGTGTCCCTCACGGAGCCCATACAGTGTCCTTGAAGTTTCTGTTTCCAACCATCTCAGTAGATGGGACTTCTTTTCAGTGGTATTTGTCAGGAGACCTGAAAATTCAGGGATGTAGGCAGTACTGGAGAGAATTTGGCCAGCCTGTCTGATTATATCTTTGTTTTGTGCTTGAGGACTAAATGCTACAAATCAGACAGCTCTGGATTATTTCACACTGCAAAAAATTCATAGACCAACATGGAAGGAAACAGACCAAGCTCCATCTCCCAACCTGTTTTCAACATCTCAGCTTTCTCATTTAATTGAAATTAGTGGAGACTTTTCCCATTAGCTGTAATACTTAAACCTTCCAAACTTTGATGTTTGTTATTTCCAATTATTTAGAATGAACATAGTTTCAAATTATAATTTTCTTTCTACTCTATTAAATCTGGTAAGGGACAACGTGAACTACCAAGCAAATTTTGTACCTTAGAATTCTAAGAAAGGCTTTTGGTATCAGCTCCAGTGATGAAGTAACCAAGGACAGAGGAGGAATTTTCAAAAACTAATATATGTGAGGCGGCCATCACCTCTGAGTCAGTTGGGGAGGTTTAATTTATTTCTCTGTGCTTTGGTAAACAAAAGCTGCCATTTTCTTTCCAAGGTTTTTCAGCCTAACGCTGCTGTTTCTGTCCTTCCTCAGCCGTGGTACATTTTTCGTGGTCAAATCTAAAACAAATGGCGGGTTCATGGGCATCTTTTTGGCCAGGAACCCCTTCAAGCACTTTCCATATTGGCAGTTCTTACAGGACCTTCTCTCTGCTTTATTTATTTATTTACTCAGCTTGCATTGTGGAATTATGGGTAAAACTGCTTTAAATCAGAGTCATGTTAAGTAAAAATATATATAAAAGAATGTTTTGACCAAGAATAATGCGAACGTTGCTACATAAATAATCTACGCCAAATGGGCTTATGCATTTCAAAACAGGAAGAAGATCTTTAGCGATGTTCATGGTTTGGTTTTGTTTTGCTGCAGATTAGGTTTAGCGACAAATTCCATCTGGCTACAGCTACATGCAGTCTCTCTATTGATTGGTTATATTGGGACTTCATGGGAGTGTCCTGCAAATAGCTTTTCCCAGCATTTTTTAAAGCTCCATTGAAAAAAAGAGAGAGAGAGAGAAAAGAAAAGAGAAAAAGGACCCTGCATTGTTTCAATTTGCGTCCAACATGCAAAACATAGTTCTAAATTTTTAATTAGCTAAGTGAGTGGTGAAAAGGAAAAGTAATATAACAAGCCTCGATGAGCAGCTGGGATGTGTTGCCATGACGACAAGTTCAGCAGGCTGCCAGCGAGCATGTCAATGGGTAATATTGGGAGAGGGCTTTGAAACAGTGCCTGCTAGCCACAATGTGATTGGTCACGCCTCTGTTGTCTTTGTGTGAACCGGTGGATGCTGGGTAAGACCTAGAGTGAATGCTCAGCTTGTCTCAAGGCTGCAATGAGGTAATGCTTCTGAATCTTTGGGGATTATGAGCTCCTGCCTCCAAAAGACTGCAGTCTAGAATGTTTTCATTCCTATTCGCGTTAATTACTGACTATGACATGTTAGGAAGTTTTACAGCTGCCTTTATTCGTTCTTTTACATGTGCATGTGTATATTATAGATAACACGTGTGTACGTGTCATATAGGATCTCAAGCGTTATTCTAAAAAAAGAGATAACCCTCCATATTAGTCATCCTGCATAGAGTCAACATTTCATTTGATTTCTGGCACCAGTGACAATATCTCTTGGTGGATAAATGATATATTAAAGTGCATTTATGTTGGGTAAGCAAACTTGTTCGTTTCTAGAGAATATTTTGGCATTGATTACTTTTTAAAGTCTTTTATATGATTAGTGTTTATGATAGGCATAGAGGGGGTTGTAAAGAGGGTCGGATTTGCTTGGTCAGTAAGTTTAGCTCATTTTTTATTCCTTGAAATTGGCCAGTTTATATCCTAATATTGATCTTATAGAGTATGTCATCAATTGAGCATACTGTCTGACTGCTTCAAAATTGTCTGCCGAATAATGCTTTGACAGTTTAAGCTTGAAGCTGTAAAAGGAAGCTGTATTTACAGATGCAAAGATCTAGAAATGTTGATGGGTGGTTTGTGAAACAAATACATCAAGGTGCTGATGTGACAGAGACACATGAGCCAAACCCCTAAGCCCTAACCCTGGCTTTCTGTGACACAGTGACTTGGATTCTCTCCAGCGGTTTGTCGGGTGGTTAGAGTGTTTTATCACATTCATAAATAGTAACCTAGTGCCCTGGAAAGGTTAGGGCAGCATCTCCAACAGCCGCATGTGTAACTAGGGGGAAGGCTGAGTTGGACGATCTGGTGCATCGTGTCATAAATGGAAAGCATATGAGCTAGCTTTTGGACTGAGCTTGTCGAGCTGTCATATTGCCACCCTGTTGTATTTACCTCGCAAACAGTTCATAAAAATTTATAAGGCTTTAAATGTATAAACAAAGAATAAAAACACCTCGGATGACAAGGAATGGCTTCTGCTGCTGCTGCTGCTGCTGCTGTTGCTGTTTAGTGCAGCAAATTCTGCCAGCTACCTTGCTTTATTGGAGGTCAGGTCACGGGCATGGCCTTGAACCTGGTTGATTATCCAGCCAACCATCACCATTGAGGAAATTGGAGGCCACGTAGCTGGGACTGGTAACTGGTCTTGCTGTGCACCACACTGTCTTTATTCTTTACAAGAATCTAAAGCCTGATTTATTTTTACTCATCTGTGTGGTTTCTGTTTGTGTGTCTTTGTAAAGAAAAACCTTACCAAAGAGAAGTAAATGCGATAGTGCTTCTAGTTTATAAATAATTGATTCAAAATACTTGTGGCAAGTATGATCTTGGGTTGTGACGCTCACCAACATGTTGATTCTCTCTGTGGCACAGATGCCACAGCCACACAGCCTATACTTAGGCTTTTGAAGTAGGCCAGAGTCCTTTGTCTAAAACAAAGCAGGATGCAGTGACCTCCGGAAGAAAAACCCACCTGTTGATAAGACAGGCTCTGCTCACTGTAAGCAGTTGAATGTTCTGTTGCTTTTCTTCCTCTGGGGAGAGGTTCTGTGGTTTCCAATCTCAAGCACGCTTTGCTAATTTAAGCAATTTTTAGGTTCATTAATGATTCAGAGTTTACACAAGAGCGGATCCTACGCATCCAGTTATGCAGGCAGGATTCGTTGCTTTGCAGGCTGTCTGGGCCCCTACTTGACAAGTCATATATTTATTTGTCTTCATATGAAGGCATCTTTATTTTGGGTCCTCTGTGCTAACTTGTCTTCCTTAATCAAGTGGCAAAATTCTCATCGTTTACACGATTTGGTGTCAGTGGATCAGACTTGATAGTCAAAGTCTTCATTGTTAACTCCTCTTGGAGCACTTAACACAGGCAAAATTAACATGTTAAATATGAAGTTAAATGGAAGGTAAGAAACGTTCTGTGTCCTATACTGCGTTGCACATGCTTTTTAGTATTTCAGAAGCTCTCTTGAAGAGGCGCAATGGCAAGTCCCAACTAGTGCGAGTCGTTATGTCCTGTGACAGGTTCCACAATGAATGGCTTGTGATTGATGCGAAGCCTGATGCCTGGAGATTAATGGTAGATGCAGTGTTATGGTGTTTCTCTTTCATCAGTAATATTATCCAACAAAGCCACTAGCTTAGCAAAGGGTTTTGCTCAGAAATAATGTGTGATTGATGACATTGATGCTCTGTAAGGTTTCCAAAACCATGACCCTTCGGGGAAGTCCAAGGGAAAAAAGATACGTGCATATCAATGATTTGAGGGGTTCAAGAAACTAAAAAATATTTTGCTTTAAAAAGGTACCCTTTGCAAACAAATCTCAAGCCTACCATGTTCACAGAAGGGGGTTATTGAGCAGTAAAAGCAAAAGTGTTTGTGGAAAAAGCAAAACTTTAAAGAAAGGGGAATAAAAGTAGAGAATCTGAAAGGTAAATATCAAGAGTATTAAGGCTCTGTAGTCAGACAAAAATCTTAATTCTGTCGCACTCCTTCGGTGTAAATTTTGGTCACTTGTTCTCTTTAAATCTATACTTTTCTTATGCAAACCAGCCACAAAAGCAGGTGCTGCCCAGATGTGAATGAACCACAGGGGGAAGAACTGACGTGCTCACTAGGATCTGCACCGTTGCAGAAGCTCTTTTGGGGGGAAGCATGAGGAGTGGAGATTATTTGTTTACTCCCAGTAAGAAAAATCTGGTCCCTTTTTAGCAAACTTTATTATGACATCAGAAAGTGGTATTTGTAAAATACTTCATTCATAAATTGTCATAATATAACTCTAAGTGACACCAATGGTTATAAGAAACTCAGAGCTAAATGTCAATTTTGTCCATGCTAAAATGTTACATTATTTCTAAAACTGTAAAAACAAAACCTTACAGTGTTCTAATTTGGAGTCCTAATCATTGAAATAGGAACTTGTTTGAAATGTACTTGTATTTCATTCATGAAAAAAGAGATTTCTGTTAAATTAATGACCCTGGAAAACTCAGCAGGGAGAGTATCTGCGGTGGGGAGTAAGCTCTTCAGATGGGTTGCAAATACATATTCAGATGTGAAGTTTGGAAGGGAGAAATTTTCAGATCTTTGTGACCTAGACTCTCCTTTCATATGGTGGATTTTACATGTGCATGTGTGGTTTTAACATGTCACATCTTTTAAATTTGGAGCTGCTGTTATTTGACTTGGATGTGCGGTAAGGTTGTATGTGATATCTAATGCTGGAATAGCAGATGCTGTCTTTACAGATTAGACATGTTCATCTGGCACCCCTGAGCTGAAATTTTGTTTCTTGTGTTGAATGGTACTGTGACTTTGTCTTCCTTTCCTCCTCAGAGTACCTAGACCAATGCTAAGCACGAAATAGATTCTGACACACGTCTTATTTAGTTGTTCGAGTAGTGGTGGTTTTATGTGGGGAGGTTATGAACAGTTATTCCTGATCTCAGAAACAGGAAGTGGGAGGGTTCTGTGAAATCTTGGGTGGTTTGTCTGTTGAATTTTCTTATCATCAAAGGGTGTTGCTCATTTTTACCCCATTCCTCTTTCAATCAACATAAAAATTTATTGTTTTGAAATCTGAAGTTTCAGTGGTAAAGGAAATGTTATAGTTGAATTTAAATCAAAACAATTACACCATGTGTATACCCTTTAAACACTCACTGTGCTTGTATGGTCAGCGTGAATGTGGGCCGGTGACCGTGCATAGGTTTGGGATATTGACCCCATTTGAATATTGTTCCATTTACTTGCTGGGGAACACAGAGCACATTAGTCATAATAATTTAGTTGACAAATACAACATATATCAAAGCATTATATGAATTTAGATGACCTACATAGACTTATCTGCCATACAGTAGGTACTCAGTAGATGTTACTGTCTGCTTGCATTTAATTGCTCATGTGGTTAAATTCTTTGAGCCTTAATAGAACATCTTTGCTGATGGGATAGGAGAAATATTATTTGTTCTTCAATACAGATAAGTTATTCCAAAAGAATGTCTTTCTGATATGATTAGAAAATCTTATCACCTATACTTATGTAATATCCTTGGTTTTATCAGTTTAAAAATAGCAATGCAGTTGGTGTCAGCATATTTAGAGCATTAGCATTTGTCAGTGGAAAGTCATCAAGGAGGGGTTAGAAGGAGCTGGGATGGGAAGCACATTCTGGCAGTCCTGCATGGGGTGCGTGGAGGAGACCAGCATGTAGCTTCCAGGAGTCCAGGTGAAGACCTAAAGGCCAGTGGCCTCGTCAAGAGAGAAGCAAAACAGAGGCATCCAGACAGTGAGTGGACTGGCTCTGTTGACAATTTAGATTATGTGGGCAAGAGGGTGGTTGCTGAAGAAAAGATGGCAATCCTTTGGGAACTCTGACCACCTCAAAGATGGTGCTTCACTCCAAAGGTGCAAATTAGGAGATTCAAGAGAGGAGGATTTATGGGGAAGAGAACAAATTTGGTTTTGAACATGCTGACTTTAAGGTACTGGGACATCTAGGGGAAGAGAGAGAGAGAGATCTGGAACTCAGAGGAGTTTCAGGACGGGTTTGGAGCCCTTGAGCCCTATGTAGCTAAGGATTATGACTGGGAGGGTAGGTAGGAGTGTGTCGGGTGTGGCTGGAGCAGGGAGGAGGGCTAATGCTAGAGTCCTAGCGAGCATGGCTTTCTAGAGACTAGTTGAGGAAACAGTTACAGAAAGGAAACTCAGGTCCTCAATGTGAGTTTAGAATCCAGATTTTCTTTTAATAATTTACACATGACAGGTTTCCCCAAAGAAATGGATAAGTCATCTGTTTGGAACTGAAAAATCAGAGTTGGAAAGAATCAAGTCACCTTGTTGGGTTCTTGTGGGTTTGATTGGCAGACGGATGGATCTGCCAAGTCCCCCCAGGCCTTTCCATTTCATCTTGCCTGCTCTTCTAGCAGCGCCCCTTCTGGACGACGATCTCGTGGTGGTTAGTACTCAAGGCAAACCACACATTGGCTCCAACTGTTTAAAGTAGTAGAGATGGCTGTAGGAAGGAGGAGGAGGCACTGAACTCTCAGAACAGAAACTGGAATTCAAAATAGCCTCTCCTCCTCTTCAACATGAGTGTTCAGATAAGTTTATTAGAGGAAATGACCTAGGACACATAGAAATTCTGATTTCATCTTCCAAGTACTCTTGGGAACTATTAATCAAGCAAGTTGTTCTTCTCCAAATTTTACTTCAAACCTTTTTTCTTTTTCAACTGTAAGTGTCAGAGCTATTATGTGTCCTTAAATCTTTTTAACTGTGACCATAGACAAGTTACCTAACTTTCCTGTAAGTTATTTTGTCCAAAACCGGAGATAATAGTATCTATTGCATAAGATTCTTGTGAGAAATAAATGGCATGCCATGTGTAAAAGCCCCTGTGATAATGCTTGGTTTGCATTCGCTCTCCGTAGAGGACAGTGACTGTCATTAATAGGAGGGAAGGAAGACATGCACTGAGGGTCTGGAGGCATTAGAAGTGAGAGGAACGAGGTTCAAGATGGCAGGGCCTGGAATGATGGTAACATTATTGTCAGAAGGTACTTGGTGTCCTTATGGAGGAATCAAAGAAGGGTGTGGAGATACTAGCCACCTGAGGGTAGTGTCCACACCTGGCAGTTGGATATTTGAGACCCAAGATGTGTCTAACTGGTTCAGTGTTGTATATTACAATCATTTGGTTTGTTTCATTTCAGTTTTCTGAAATCAAATAGTTATAGACTGGGGTGAAAACGGTGATCCTAAGGAGGAAAGTCGTTAGAACCCTGTATGATTGAAAGGATCATCAGTGTCAGATTATGAAAAATACAGTGTTGAAAAAGTAAGGAAACATGAAAACTTATAAGCCAAGGATGTAGTAATGCTGATCTTGGAAAATGAATTATGGAAGGCCCTTTTTAAAAAAAAAAAAAATTTTAGTTGTTGGTGGACCTTTATTTAGTTATTCATGTTTTATGTGGTGCTGAGAATCAAACCCAGTGCCTCACACATGCCAGGCAAGCGCCATACCACTGAGCCACAACCGAGCCCTGGAAGTCTCTGTTTTCTAAAGCAGGAAAAGACAAAAGGAAGTATATAAAGCATAAGAAAAAACAGGGAGCTAGTAGAAAATTAATTGGTACACACTAAAAATATAGCTGAAAGTTGATGGGAGTTGGACTGTAAGTGTTAATGCTTTCTTATTAATCAAAAAAGGTGTGGGGGCTTGTGGTTGTGTCTCAGTGGTAGAGCACTTGCCTAGCATGTGTGAGGCACCAGGTTCCATCCTCAGCACCACATAAAAAATAAATAAACAAAATAAAAGGCATTGTGTCCCTCTACAACTAAAAAAAATTTTTTTAAAGGTATAGGGGAGGTAACACTTTGCTTTCAAAACTCTGGATATCCCAAATGGTGTGGGGGTGGTTTTAGGGTATGTTAGGTCTATGAAAACCTGTGTCTTTTCCCTCTTAGCTGCCTGGAATCTAACCCAAGGATCCTCAGACTTTTGGATTTCACATAATGAGAACGCTTTAGTGAAATCTGTGTGAACCAGTGTAAGATTGCCAGCTTGTAGTTCTGACAGATAAGTACTTTTTTTTAAAGGCCTGTGATCACCATTATTGTATCTAAAAAAGAACACACACACACACACACACACACACACACACACAAAGGGCATAATAAAAGACAAGTTTTTAACCCAGCAAAGTTATCTTTATGACAACTTTTTTATGTTGTCCTAATTCATCCTTCTTTTCATGGGAACTGGTGAAATAATTGTTCACAAAAGCACAGACTTACCCACCAGAATTTGGAAAGTGCTGGTCCAGCTCTCAGGTGACCGGCCCAGGACAGCTCAGGAGACAGAAATCCTACCACCTCGGCTGCTGCCGATCACAGTGCTGAAAAGACCAGCCCTTTTTCCGGACCACTTTGTGGCCCCAAGCCAATTTATCAAAAGGATCTTTGTTGCCAGGGGATTTATTTTCCTTCTTTTTGGAGAGTAGATTGGGTTGGGGAGGGGGTGAGGGTGGACAGGATAAAAGGTAAATAGTATAACCCAGGGAGGTGACACTTTAAATACTTACAGTGATTAAGTACATATGACTCTAAGCCATGTAGGCAAGAATATTTTAGATTCTAGCATAAAGTAATAGGATATAGTATCATATGGGGAATAATGTCTTTCTCCATCAGCCGTTTGTTCTTAAAACAAGCCTTTTATGAGGTGTGGAACTTTAAAGAGGCCAGTTTTGCTACTCCTGTGAGAATTGACTCCATTATTACAAAATATGAATGTGGTAGACATGCTGATTTTTGGAAAGGTAACAGAAAATTTACTCATCTGAACAGATCATTAAGAGCACAGCCTCCTTCATTAACATATGTGCTACTTGAAAAGACATTAAAGACTTGGTATGGCTGTGACTTAGCAAGGAGAGGCATAGAAAGGGAAAATGTAGAAGAAAACGTGCACCATGCTTCTTTTATTTTAAAAGCACTTACAACTTCTGTTGCTAAGTTTTTAAAATTTAGAATTACATTAATAGCTTAGTATTTGAAATATTTACTTTTTTGGGGGGATTACCAGGGATTGAACTCAGGGGCACTCGACCACTGAGCCACATCCCCAGCCCTATTTTGTATTTTATTTGGCGTCTGAGTTGCTTAGTGCCTTGCTTTTCCTGAGGCTGGCTTGGAACTCGAGATCCTCTTGTCTCAGCCTCCTGAGCCACTGGGATTATAGGTGTGCAGCACCACACTCGGCTTACTTTTTAAAATAAGATAAAATTTTTAATTTTTTATTTACTCAAATATTTACAATTTCAAAAGTACCTCCATTTATTTATTCTTTTTAGATATACATGACAGTAGAATGCATTTTGACATACAACATATACATGAAGTATAACTGCCCACTCTTGTGGTTGTACATGAGGGGTTGTACATGCATGGAGTTTACTGGTCGTGTATTCATATATGAGCACAGGAAAGTTATGTCCAGTTCATTCTACTGTCTTTCCTATTCCCATCCTCCTGCCCTTCCCTTCATTCCCTTTTGTCTAATCCAATGAACTCTGCCCACCAACCGCCCCCCCCAGCCTTATTGCATGTTAACATCTACATATCAGAGAGAACATGGCTTTGGCAGAAACATTTATTTTTAAAAATCAGTTTGATGTGTATCATTCCTAAAAATATCAACTCTGGTCTTTTAATTTTCAGAGTTTGCAGCTCTTATGTGTTAAATTTTTGTGTCTGGTATTGGGGGCACTGTTGATCTTGGACCACAGTGCTGATCACACCAAAGGATACAAGAGTTAATTGTTCACTCATTCACCTCTTAGTGTAGACTGCCACATTGCTCTTGGCCCAGAGATGAGAAAATACTTTGTCCCACCTTTCAGTCTACAACTGTGGGGGGTCGGGGTGGGGGGGGGGTTGTCCTGAATTTGAGTTAGAAACTAACTTTTGCACACTTTACAGTTCTTTCTCGTGGTTTCAGTAAACAATGGTAAGTGTGACAGTCAGACACCTCTAGTAGCCTTTGCCCTCTGTGTCCCATCAGTGATGTTCATACTTACTGGTAATTTAGTTTCAAAGATTCCTTAGCAAGAGAGTGGACAGTGAGCGCTGTTTTCTTGGTTGGGTGCGATGGGACTCCTCAGGGAGTCCCACGGTGCAGAGCCAACCAAGCAGTTTGTTACTCACTGAGGAAGAGCCCCTGGGGCCTCCAAATCTGACCCAGGCCACATCATGTCCCCCACCAGATTCTTGCCTTAAGCATGTCATGGAGGCCAAAGAAGGTCGCCACCACAGGTGCACAAGGGAGGTGTTTGGGTGACTCCTGCTAACTACAGGGGCATCTGCATGAAGCAGTATGAGCTGCGTGGCCACCTTCTCTGTGTGTGTCTCTCTCTCTCTCTCTCTCTCTCTCTCTCTCTCTCTCTCTCTCTCTGTCTCTGTCTCTGTCTTCCCCCACCAAAGTGCTACTGCCAATAGCCAGAAATGCAAATCATCATTTGACTTGAGTAGGAAAGTTTATCCATTATCCATAAACCTTTTCTAGCAAAATCCACTCATGCTGCATATATGACTTCCAGAATTTACTCTCTAATATCTGTTCATCAAGCTACCCACCAAAGATTTCTGTTGAGCGGGCACGTTGCTGTCCTGTTATGAATAAACTGATGGAGTTGGGGGTTTTTTTGTTTTTTTTGTTGTTGTTGTTGTTTTTGACCAGGAATTGGGTCCAGGGACACTTTACCACTGAGCTACATCCCTGGCCCTTTTTATCTTGAGACAGGCTCTGTCTATCTAAGTTACTTAGGGCCTCGCTAAGTTGCTAAGGCTGGCTTTGAACTTGTGATCCTCATGGAGTTCATTTTAGGGTAACCACCAGGTCACATGCTGTAGTGGGAAGGCCATTAGAATTTTGAGGCTTTTTTATTCATGGGAGTATAATTGTCCAGATGTATGGCTTGAGGGTTTTGTTTGGGTGGAATTTTTTGAGTCAATAGAGCATAGAAGCCAGTTACGCTTCTACACTGAGCATAAGTGATACACAGGTAACAACAGTATGAACTGAAAGTAGGAAGTCTGAAGCTTCTTGGGGAAAAGTCCAGGCCCTGCTTGTCTCTCCTCTCAATTGTGATGGTTTCAGCCAAGACTAACGAGGGAGTCTTTGAAAGCGCCCATCATGCCTCTCTGTGTGGTGGAGATAAAAGAAAGAGGGTCAAAATGGGAAGCAATGAACTCCATAATTGCATTTGACGCTAATGATCTGGTTTGTGGGTAGGGTGGGTGCCTCATTCTCCTTCGGACACTGATGACAAAGCTCATTAGTACATGTGCCAGAGGGTGGACTTGGGGAAAGGGAGATGGGTACTCCTGTCAATCAGGTCAGGTTGGCTTCTCATTAGTAACTCTAAAGAACAGATTGTGCCAAAGAGGCCAGAATCACAATAAAGGAGGTAAATTTTAGTTAACCGCGTCTGCCTACCCTTATCACAGAGGTGGGGAAACAGAAATGTTTGGTATGTGACTAATGGATGGACTGAAAGGGAATCTTTCTGAGACTGAAATAAAACTTTTTTAAAAATCTCAACTACATCAGCCCCAAAGTAAAAGTCAGTCTTGTAAAAAGAAAACAAATAAAGTGAACAAATTTGCTTCTCCTTTTAATAGCACTATTTTAAACAGAAAGTCATGTGGATTCTGCTTCTGGTAGGCAAGGTGGAGCGAGCATCCCCCAGCCTATCCCTCACGATGAACACAGCCATTAACCTGGACAGAGTGCACACAGCAGCTGTTTGAGGATCTGAAATGTGGGTGGTAGCAGGTACATTGGAGAAGGGGGTCAGAATTCAAAGCACCACCCAAGTAGCACATAGGGTTTAAGTGTTCATCTACCCAGAATAGACTCAAGGGTAACCAAAATCACACCAGTGTGGACAAAAGGATGGTCAAGAGAAGCTCTTGCATCTTTTTATTTGTTTATTTATTTTTTAGTTTTAATTTTAATTTTAATTTTTACAGACTGCATTTTGATTCATTGTACACAAATGGGGTACAATTTTCATTTCTATGGTTGTACAAAATGGAGATTCACACCATTCATGTAATCACACATGTACTTAGGGTAATGATGTTTGTCTCATTCCACTATCTTTCCTTCCCCTTCCCCTGCCCCTCCCCTCCCCTCCCCTCATTTCCCTCTACACATCCAAAGTTCCTCCATTCTTCTCTTACCTCCCTGCCCTTTGTATCATCATCCACTTATCAGAGAAAACATTCGGCCTTTGGTTTTTTGGGATTGGCTTTTTTCACTTAGCATGATATTCTCCAACTCCATCCATTTATCTGCAAAGGCCATAAATTTATTCTTCTTTAAGGCTGAATAGTATTCCATTGTGCATATGTACCACAGTTTCTTTATCCATTCATCTATTGAAGGGCATCTAGGTTGGTTCCACAATCTAGCTATTGTGAACTGAGCAGCTATGAATATTGATGTGGCTGTGACACTGTATATGCTGGTTTTAAGTCCTTTGGGTATAAACTGAGGAGTGGGATAACTGGGCCAAATGGTGGGTCCATTCCAGGTTTTCTGAGGAATCTCCATACTGCTTTCCAGAGTGGATGTTCCAATTTGCAACTCCACCAGCAATGTATGAGTGTACCTTTTCTCCCACATCCTGGCCAGCACTTATTATTGCTTGTTTTCTTGATAATAGCCATTCTAATTGAGTGTCATGAATTCTTAGGGTGATTTTGATTTGCATTCCTCTAATTACTAGAGACATTGAACATTTTCTCACATATTTGTTGATTGCTTATATATCTTCTTCTGTGAAGTGTCTGCCCAGTTCCTTAGCCCATTTATTGATTGGATTCTTTATATTTTTGGTGTAAAAGTTTTTTGAGTTCTTTATAAACTTTGGAGATTAGTGCTCTATCTGAAGTGCGTGTGGAAAAGATTTTCTCCCACTCTGTGGACTCTCTTTTCACATTATTGATTGTTTCCTTTGAAGCCCTTGCTTCTTGACCTGAGGAGCAGGAGAGGGGACTTCAAAGCTCAGAGCGAGTGAGTAGGAGAAGTTTCCATTTCATTTTCTTCTTTTGCTTTCTCTTTCCTGAATTGGTGGTCAATCCCATAGAGGTACAGCAACAGTGGGGAAGTGAGAAGCCCTGGACTGTGAGGGGAGGGAAGCTTTTCTGGTCACAGTAACTGTAGTCCCAATGGGAACAAATTCCCATTGCTTCTTTTCTCCCCCTGTCCTCCCAACACTGGGCAAGAGACTGAGACACAGCTACTGGAAGTACATGGTGGAGCAAAGCAACCAAGGCCCCAGTCTTCTGGCAGAATGGAAAGCTACCACCACCACCCAGAATTGAAAGCACTGTGGGACCCACCATCCCACTCCTTGGCACATATCCAAAAGATCTAAAATCAGCATACTGTAGGGATATAGCCACAGCAGTATTTATAACAGCATAATTCACAGTAGCCAAGCCATGGAACCAGCCCAAATGCCCATCAACAGACAAATGGATAAAGGAAATGTGGCATTTATGCACAATGGAGTTTTACTCATCCATAAAGAAGAATGATTATGGTATTTGCTGGTAAATGGATGAAACTGGAGAACATCATGCTAAGTGAAATAAGCCAGACCCAGAAAGTCAAGGGTCAAATGTTTTCCCTCGTATGTAGAAGCTAGACCAAAATAAGGGGGAAAAGAGAAGCAGGGATGCAGGGTGAGGGGGGTCCATGAAAATAAAAGAGAGATGAAAGGAGTAGAAGAAGGAGATTGAAAGGGATGGAAGAGGAACAAGAAAAGGGAGGAATAGTGGAATGAACCTGACCGAACTGCCCTGTGTATACATATATGAATGTACCACAGTGAATTTTACCTGTATGTTTATCTATAATGCACTATTTAAAGAAAAATGTAAGAAATAGAAGACCAGTAGAATGGAGGAAGAGGCCCAGGCCAAGGGAGGAGGGAAGGGAAAGGGGAAGTACTAGTGACTGAATTGGAGAAAATAATATTCCATGCTTGTATGATTATGTCAAAATGAATCCCACTATTTTTTATAACTATAATGCAGTAATAAAAATTTTTAAAAAAAACTTATTAAAACACTGAGTAGGGAGGAAAGACTGAAAGGAAGGAAGGAAGAAAGGAAAGTATCGAGGATATCACAGGGAGGAACTTGCACCAGACTGAGATGCAGTTGCTGGAAGTACATGGCTGAGCAAGCAGCTAAAGCTGTGACAGAAGGACCCAAAAAGCTCCCCATCTCCCCGCCCCCATCTCCAAACTGAAAAGTGTTGGGCAGGTCACAGAGAATCCAGAGCATTATTGCATAAAATACTGCATGAATGCCTGGGCTCACTTCTTAGCTGTGCAAGTTTGGACCTAACTCTAAGCTGCACTCCAAGCCTCTTGACAGCTGAAAGTGAACTAGACCTTCGCACAAGTCCCAGATTGACCATTGAATGGATACATGGAGCACAGATCCAAATAGAATCATAAAGGCTTTGAGATTTCAATTCAGATCACTCCTGATGGAGGTGGCTTGGGAATGAAACCTGAACTTTAACCATGTAGATCATCTGTTTAAAAAGAAAAATTCAGGCTGTGGGTGCAGTGGCGTATGCCTGTAATCCCAGCAGCTCTGGAGGCTGAGGCAGGAGGATCCAGAGTTCAAAGCCAGCCTCAGCAATTTAGCAAGGCTCTAAGCAACTCAGCGAGACCCTGTCTCTAAATAAAATACCAAAAAGCACTGGGGATGTGGCTCAGTGGTTAAGGGCCCCTGAATTCAAATTCTGGTTAAAAAAAAAAATCAACATTGTCCTTAGGATTTAAAGATTGAGAATCTCATAACACTGTAATCAACAGTACTCAAAATTAAGGTAGCTTCCTATGAACCTAGATAACCTCAATTTCTATGGGAAAGGACAATTAACAGTTGCAAATACTGAGCTGTCACACGTGTTGAAGTTTTCAAAGACATTAAATTGACTGTTGTAATCATGGTCACAGAAGTGTGGGAATGGAAGATATAATTCAGAAGCAAGTCAGGATTTTAGAACTGAAATATGTAATAACCAACAGTGAAAATGTATGGATGGCCTCCCTAACAGTGTAGAGAGTAGGAGAGTCAGTGGCTTTGAGGATGTGATCAGTAGAAATTATCCAGTCTCAATAAAAGTGATAATAAGATTGAAAAAGTAAATAAACAGAACCCCAGGGACATATGGGACAATACTAAAAATGTTCAATATTTGTATAGTCAAAGTTCCAAAAAGAGTATGATTTGAGGAAATAATGACCCCAACTAAATTTAGTAAATGACCTAAAGTTTCAGATTTAAGAAGCTGAACAAATCTACCCAGGATAAACTCAAAGAACTCCAGACTAGACACATCATAAACTGCTGAAAACAAAATAGAGAAAAATCTTAGAGACAACTAGAGAAGAATGATATGCAGTATGTAACAGAATAAGTTAAACAATTGCACATTTTTCACCAGAAACCACAAAGGCCAGAATGAAGTGGAACAATAGTTTTGAAGTGTCCAACGAACATATCCTTCTGATTTGAAGATGAAATAATGTCATCCTCAGATAAAAGAAGACTAAAATAATTCAGTGCCAGATGTACTTCAAGAGAAATGCTGATCAACAGGGAATTATGCTAGAGGGAATTTTGGAACATGAAGAATAAAGGAGAAACAATGGCAAATATTTTGGTGAATATAATTAATTAATTTTGAGTTCTTTAAACATATGAATAATGATAGAAAGCAACTATTATAGAATTAATGGAGTTTTCATGTATATAAATGCAACACAGGTGACAACTCTAAGGGAGAGATGGGAAAGGGTCTAATAGGATGGCAAGGCTTACCAAACTAAAATGTTAATTCTCAGTAAACTGAAAAATCAAGTATAAAAACTGAAATATCGAGAACAACTGAAAACACTATGCAAAGAAATACGGTAAATACTCAATAGATAAATTTAGATAGAATAATAAAAGTATTCAAATAATCCAAATGAAAGTCAGAGGGGGAAAACAAAAGAACAAAATGAAGAAAGAAAAATAAATTATGTAATAAATGGCAGCTATAAAAATTACATTAAATATAAGTACTTTCAACCTAGCAATTAAGTGACAGATTTCCAGCCAGGTATGGTGGCACACGCCTCTAATCCTAGCAGCTCTGGAAGCTGAGGCAGGAGGATCACAAGTTCAAAGCCAGCCTCTGCAAAAGGGAGGCGCTCAGCAACTCAGTGAGACCCTGTCTCTAAATAAAATACAAAATAGGGCTGGGGATGTGGCTCAGTGGCTGAGTGCCCCTGAGTTCAATCCTTGCTACCAAAAAAACAAAAAAACACCCCCCCAAACCCAGAGATTTCCAGGGTGGATTTTAAAAAAATGACTGAAGACTATGCTATCTGCCAGAAATACATCTTAAATATAATGATTTGAATAGCTCAGAACAAAAGATTTTTAAAAATACCTTGCAAACACTAACCAACAGAAATCTAGAGTGGCCATATTAATGTCAGAAAATGTCGACTTCAGGGTAAAAATATCAGTAAGGAACATCACATAAAGAAAAATAGATAAATTCACCAATGTAACATAACAATCATTAGACAGTGTATGTGCATAACAATAGATCCTCAACATACATACAGAATAAAGCTGAAAGGAGAAATGGGAGAACAAGTAATAGCAAGTAATTGCAAAAACAGTGGATAGAAAACCAGTAAGGATATGGAAAAATTGAACAATACTATCAAACAGCCTGATCTAAATGACATTTCTGAAGTGTTCCTCTTCCAAATAGCAGAATTACACATACTTTTCAAATCCTCAGGGAACATTTGCCAAAATAGATGATAGTTTGAAACTTACAACAAACCTAAAAACTGTTAAAAGAATTGAAATCATCCAAAGTAAGTCTCTTACCATAATGGGATTTAGCAGAAATCAACAACAGAAAGATAATTGATAATATTCCAAATACTAGTAAATTAAAGTCTACTTCTAAGTAATCCATGGATCAAACAGGAAGCTTCAGAGAAAGTAGAAAATCTTTTTAAGTGAACAAAGATGAAAACAGAGTATATCATAATTCATATGAAGCGGCTAAAGTCTTAGAGGGAAATACATAGATTAAATGCTTATATTAGAAAAGAAAAAGATCTATATTCTGCAATCTATGCTAAAGTAGATAAAAGCAAAATAAATCAAAAGCAGGTAGAAGAAAGGAAATAATAAACATAAGAGTAGATATCAATGAATTTGAAAATTCATTGAAAATAATGGAAAAAAACAGTGAAATCCAAAACTGGGTCTTCAGAAGTATCAATAAAATTGATAATTCTCTATCTAGATTGACAAGAAACTAGAAGACACAAATTAGCAATATAAGTAGTAAAAGAGGGTATAACACTACTATCCCCACTAGAAGTATAAGCAAATTCCAAAAAAAGCTCCATGCACATAAATTCAACAATTGGATGAAATGAACTAAACCCTAGAAAGAATAAGCTTACCAAAGCTTACACACAAAAAAATACATTGTCTGAAAAGTCCCACATCTTTTAACAAATTTATTTTTTAGTTAAAACTTTACAAAAGGTTCAAATCCAAAATACTTCAGGTCCAAATAGTTTTACTGGAAAATATGTTAAACATTTATGGAAGAAATAATATCAGTTCTCAAAAAAATAAAGGAGGCAGCACTTTACAATTATCCTTAGGTCCAACCAAAGATAGTACTATAGAAGAAAACTACACATCAGTGTCCCTTGTGAATGTTGGTGTAACAAATCCTCTACAACATATTAGCACATTGGATCCCACAATATATAAAAATAACAAATCATGACCAAGTGAGATAAGCCTTGAGACATAAGCATTTGAAAGTCAATCAGTATAACCCACCACATTAACAGACCAAAGAAGATGATTTTGATTCAGAAAAAGCAATTGACCAATTCACATATACTCATGATAAAAAAAAAAAATCTCTCAACAACCTATGAAAAGAGGGCAAATTTCTGGACCTGGTAAAGAGCATCTGTGAATATCTACAGCTAACACCAAGCTTAATGAAGAAAGACTTAGTACTCTCCTTTTAAGTCTGGAAATGGGACAGGGGTGTCAACTTTCAGCATTCCTATTCAGCATTCCTATTCAGCATTGTATTCAAATTTCTATCCATTGGAAGAAAGCTGGAAAAAGCAATAAAAGGCTTGAAAGTTGTAATAAAACTCTCTCTTTGCAAACGATTTGATTAACCATATAGAAAATTCTAAGAAGTTTACCAAAGAAGCTACTGGAACTGCATTGCTAGTTGAATTGCAGAATTGTTTGTTTTTTGACTAATTGGTTCTTTTTAGTTACACATGACAGCAGAATCCATTTTGATATAATTATACAAGCATGGAATGTATCTTATTCCAATTAGGATCCCATTCTTATGGATGTACCTGATGGTGGGGTTCACTGTGTTGTTTCATATGTGTACATGGGAAGTCAGTAGTTTATGAGGCTGAATATATCCATATCAGAAGACCCAGCAATCCCATTCCTCGGACCTGCAACATGGATGAATTTCAGCATTATGCTCAGTGAAGAAGCCAGTCTCAAAAGCTTACATGACATTCTAAAAAAGGCAAACCAATAAGAACTAAGAACATCTCAGTCATTTCTCCAGAATAGGGGTGTATAAGGCACAGTCTGAGGGAGTTTGGGGGATCAGTAGGACTACTCTACATTAATGTGGTCACCTAAAGGAACCACTTTACAGTTTCTCTCTGGCATACCTGAATTGATGACAATTACTACTTGTGCTCTATTAAGTGAAATAAGGGCTACTTGAACACAATACGGAGATAAAACAGTCGATCTAATAGCAGAGACAGTGACTCAGTGAATAATGGGCAGGTAGTATATACAGTATGGATACACTGGACAAAGAGATGATTAACATCCCAGGCAGAATGAGTGGGACAACATGAGGTGTCATCACATCATTCAGAACAGCTTGCAATGTAAAACTTATGAATTATTTATTTCTGGAATTTTCCACTCAATATTTTCAGACCACAGGTCAGCCTCAGAATGAAATCACAAATAAGAAGATGACTACTGAATTTGAGTGTTTTTAGATGCTGAACATGTAGGGGTGAATACAATGTGAACCTGTCTCATTCCGGTTTGCAGAAATAGAGACAAATAGACATTAGGAGTCATTCCCTATGGAGATCTGGAAACCACTCTGGAGTTTGTTAGATGATGGTTTACCCTTTCTAACAGGTTTTGTTGGGACTGTAAGAAGAGTGAATTCAACCCAGATATGCCAACCTCAACTTTATAATGGAAATGTTGGGGCAGTATTTCTTTACTTTATACTTTATCTGGGCTAAATTTCTAGTATTTTCCCCTCTTATTCTTAATTTTTTCAGAAGTATTATGATACTTTCGTTTCATGTGTGTTTACTTTTCATTCCTCAGTTAATTGGAAGCACCTTGAGGTTAGAGGTTAGTTCCATGGCTACATCTCCTTTAAAAAAAAAAAGCCAGCCTTTGCAAACTTCATATTTTCCTCCTGATTTCATCTTATAGAAGAGGAATGCAGTCCACAGAAAGGCAAACTTGGCTATAATTAAATAAGCCAGCAGTAAAGTAATTCAGCTTCTCAGCTCTTTGACCTTATAACTAATTCCAGCTAAAAGAGTTCAAAACTCAGTAATGGCATATCATTACCATTGTGATAGTTTTGAAAACTAGTTGGGAAATACCATTTTCCAAGTATAGTTGTTGCTTTCGAAATTGGAGACACATTTGCAGCCAGGGATAAGGACCATACATGGGCAAATTTATTATTTGGCCTCAAGAGAAATTTGGACGGACTCCCTAGAGGGTCATTTGACCTGTAAATTTTGTAACATAGTGTTGAACGGTGCCCAATGTAAACAAATTTTTAAAAAAGATTTTACTATTAAGATAAGTAGCAGTCTATGACAGTAGAATGCATAGCCTGCATGAATTTCAGGGAGTTTTCAAAATGGAATCTCTAGTTTTCCCCTGTATATTGCAGGCTTCTTTGGGCATACCATCACTCTCTGCAGTTGAAAATTCTAGGGAGGAACATTTGTGATAGATTCAGGTATGTTTTAGGAAATGAGTAGTCCACAAATCCAAATGCTATTGTAGTAATAATATAATGGAGAAAGATGACATTTCAGTTTTTCACATTTTCTCAGAGTTTTTGTACTTAATATTAAAACAATTGAGAATATGTCCTTTTCAATGAAAACCCATAGCCTCTCAGTTTTTCTCACTTTCATCTTTTCTCTCCTTTTCTTCTTTGGACATTTAGTAGAACTGAGGGCAAAATGTAATTTATACCATTGCTGTAGTTTAGAAAATTGGATATCTGCATCTTTAATTTATAATTTCTTATCCAAAGTACATCTGGAAGCTTGGAATTTAATTATTTAATGTATTTAATTATATTTAAGGCATTTTAGTGTGTATCTTTCCACACAGCAGGTGTGGTCGAGTCACAGAGGGACGTCTGCACTGAGAATCAGGAGACTGTTCCTGCTTTGCTCCAAACCCTGTGTCCCCTTGAGCAAGTCACCTGCCCCACCAGGGCTCCAAGATTATCTTCTGTCAAATGATGTACTAGCTGACTTTCAGTGTCTCCTCTGGCTCCAAAATGTCATTATTTTATGTTCCTAATCCTGTGAGAATTGATCAGATCAAAAGACTTATGAGAATTTCAGTAAGTAGCAGAATATCTGTGTTCTTCACTTAGCGCTTATATTGATGCTCTCACATGCTTGTGGGGATAGCAAGTGTATTTGCTGTTTAAATATTTAATTTTCTTACCTATACTGTGCTGCTTCTAATCCAGCTTTAATTGAAATTGTTTCTTCCCCATTAGAAAGATGCACTTAACTCTGTAGATCCTGAGCTGTAAAAGCCCTGAGAACTTTGGAACATTTTGTTTTCAAAACTGCTTTCATCAAATTTTTAATTTGTGTGTTTTTATCAGGTTTTATGCAAGCAGGAAAATAGGAGGTTATTGGTGCCCAGGGATTTCTATTTAGAGTGTTTTTTTCTTTTTTCTCCCCCCCCCCTTTTTTTGGTGAATTTCTCAGTTTGAACTAATATTCTACCCTGGGCCTACTCCAAATGTTAGGCTACTGCTGTGGCAACATCTTTTGGGTAGAGTCTGGGCAATTAGTGTAAAGTCCACATACTACTCTTAGAAATGCTTTTCTGATGGTACCCTAACATTTCATGCTGGAAATCTGGAGAGTACATTCATGAAATAGAAAATTATCTCTTACATCCCTCTGCTTCTTTCTAACCTGATTAAGCACTCTGCATCTTGTTCAGGCTCCCACAGACTCCCTTTGACCTTGTCTCAGTAATCATCTCCTTTCTATTGATGCATCCTACACCCTGGTGCCAGCATACTCTAAACATCAAGCATCAAGAACATCACTCCTCTGGAAAAACCTGTAATGCTTTTGTCCACCAATTTAATGTTCTTCAAAAGCATATCCCAGTCTGTCTCATAGGCCTTATCTTTGCCAGTCTCTTGCATATACATCCTTCCATCCTAGCCAAGCCAGATAGCCCATCAGCCATTCTCCAAAGCATCTTGCACTTTCTAACTACATTGTCTCTGTTCATTCTGCTTTGCTGCCTAGAAAGACATCTTTTTTCTTTCTTCTACCTTTACTTACCCATCGTGCATGACCCACCTCAGAGGCCTCTTCCTTCCCAAAGTGTTTCCCAGTTCCCACCGTGCTTCTTTGACATCTCCTCCTCCAAAGTAGCTATCTTTCTTCTACTTGTGGCATTCTTTCCCTCTTTTCCTTGAGTGACTCAGATATTGATGCTAAACTATGGGGACAGGAGCTATAACTCATTTATTTTTATATTGACCCAAGCAAAAACATCATGTCTTGTGTGTTGTACTTAATAAATGTCCATTGACTTGAATTAGGGTAGGGTTAGTGTAATATTGTTACAGACTAGGATTTTTTTTCCTTCCCTATGGGTATAGTCTTGCAAAGCAGAGAGAATCTTGGCATCTCAGACTTCTGGTGGTGATGGGAGGCAAGAGGAGTCCCTGAGGAAGCCACATCTCACCTGTCAGTATTCCTTCCCATAGCCAGCTGCCCAGAGTTGATTGGTAATTGTTTCTGGGCTTGTGGAGGTGTGCTGCTTCTCAAGCAGTGAACCTCCTAGTGGCTATAACAAATGCCAAATGAAATGCATTGCATGTGTATGTCACATCCTTTTAAAGACTTTCTCAGTCTGATCTGGGACCACCCTCCATGCTTCCTCTCCTTTTTTTCCCCTATGTAAGCACTGTCTTATGATCCTCAACCTCCCTCCTTTCAGTACTTCTATACCTGGATTTATGCTTCCTTTCTCCAGCCCTTTTCTTCCTTCCTTCCTTCTTTTGGCATATATTTATTTAGTGCTAGGCACTTTTTAGAAATATGTTTGTAAACAAAAAACATGCAGAAATCCCCCTGTGCGTGGAGTCTATGATCTAACGTGTGGGATACCCTTTCTTTTGTCTTTATAGCACAAGTTCACCTTTCCCTTGAAGCCATTCCTGACTGTTCTAACCCAGGTTCTTTTCTCCTGAATTTTCAGAGGCACCTGTTTCCTGTTCCCTCCCTGTGACAGACACTGCCTTGTATTCTTTGCACTTGTTATGTGTGAGTATCTCATCTCCTTGAGCACACTTTAAGCTCCTTGAAGGTAGAAACCATGGCATTTGTTCATGCAAAAGTACCAATATGCGTACTTACATTATGTATACTATCTTGCCCGTATTTAAATTCCCCAAGGTACTATAGGACATTGCAGTTACGCACCCAGTAGATATTTTTAATTGATTTAAGGGTATTTATTGCTTTCTGCTTTATCAAGTGCAGCAACTCTAAGACTGTGCTAGACCATTAGTCATCAAAATGTTTATTAAGATTCTGCATGACTATGTCACTAAGTGTTGCTACTATTTAATCTTCTGCCAAGGAACCAGTCAAGTGCCAAGCACAACCTCTGCCCACACCTCATCAACTGAGCAAATCACCTCTGGGATATTCTATATGAAGTTTGTAAATCTCTACTGTAACACCAAAGCTGTTATTATAAGGAGCAGGAGGTACTGGGGGCAGGAGGAGGGCTGCTAATTATGACTGGAGTCAATTCTTAAGCTTCCCTATCAGACACTCGTGTCCAAAACTTCAGAGTGCCTTTCTGACCTGTATTTTTGAGTCGAAGCCAATGGGTATCCATCATAATACCCATCTTGCTATTAGTAGGGCAGTGAGACGAGCTTGTGATTATTGTGTTGACCGATCCTTTATACTCCTTTGCATGGTGTATAAAGTCTGTTGGCTGAGGTTGGAGGGCAGTCAGTCAGAGGTCTTAGATCCAGGCACCTGCTAATGCAGGGATCCAAGCTGGGACCTTCACCCCATTGCATGTGACAAGTAAGCACTTGACTTCAAGTTAAATTTAAAAATCGAGGGACAGTCCTATAGCTATTTTTGTTTGCTGTGGTTATTACAATTATTGAGAGTTATATATGTGATGATTAAAATCAGATTCTTGGGCCAGCCTTCCTGGTTCAGATCCTCCCTCTGACACATACAAGCTGTGTAACCCCGAGCTGTGAACTTTCTGAGGAAGGCAATTAATCTGTTTTAAAATGGGAGACATAACAGTACTTACCGTATAAGGTTCTTGTAAAGATGGGAAGGGTCTGTGTGTACGCAGAGTAGGCCCACACAGATGGAAACTTACAGGTTCAGATATTAGAAAGTTTAGACGCATTTATTTGTAATTTTTTCCATCCCCTTTCTTTCAATACTGAGTCTTTATCAAGAGGTGGTACAATAACCTAGTGCTTTCCCCCACCAAGGGTCTTAAACTGCCAGGGCTGAAGATACCTCCATTTAGATCTTAATGTTTTGTGCATTTATCATACATCACTGCTTTCTTAAGGTGCAAATGCTTGTTAGGTATACTTTTTGACCTCGTAGTGATTAGACTGTGACTGACAGAAGTGGGTTGAATTAGGTGGATTTGGGTGGATTGAGCTTAGAGTTGAGTGACTTTGAGCTAGCTGCTTTGGTAGGGGGCCCTGGTGTGGGCCACAGGCTAAGACCACAGCATGGGTCAGAACCTTGGCATATCACGTGAACAGCAGTAATAATACATTGGAAATCAAAATCAAGACCAGACTATTTCTGATAAAGCATAAAAGTATAATTGATGAGGTTTTTAAAAAGTGCTTAAAGGAGACCTGGCTTAACAGCAGCTAGTGTGGGATGGACAGTAGACACGATAGCCAAAAATGTATCGCAGTCTTAGATCACATGAATACAGAGTCCAGAACAAGGGAGGGGATGGTGCCACGTGGAGAACAGAGCTGATGTCCACAGCATTGTGAGAGAGAAATTGATTGCTGGGTCATTAAAGGAAGGAACCCATGAGGGCAGAGGATTTTTCAAAACCAGTGTGTGACTTGTGATGGTGTCTGAGCTCTGTGGAAGGAGGTGTTGGAGAACAGGCTGAATCCCAGGAGTTAAGAGAGGTTCTGATTCCTGTGGGATTTGAGTTTGGGATCCAGTTGGGACCCTTCCAATTCGGAGATCTGGGAGAGCCCAGCTCATGGTTCCTTGTGCTATAGTGCTTCCTGTTTTGGGTGGCACCTCCACTTCATGCTCATTGTGGCTTCTGATGCCCAAATCTAATAAGTTTCTGAGTGTGGAATAACTGATGGCTATTTCCTGAGTTGAGATAGTGAGGGGTGCTTGTTTGGGAACTACTTTTGGTTTGGGAGAGTTTGGGCAATAGAACTACTAATACAGCAGAATTCATTTTTTCTTGGTTATTCTTTTCCACTGTGACTTCGTTTTTCTCTGCTACTCCTGTCGTTCTTTCCTCCCTCTCTCTCTCTCAACTCCCGCCCCTCTTTCCTCTTAAGATGCTGACATGTTGTATCTTGTACTGTGAATAAAAAAACAAATGCTTTCTCGATGCTTCTGCTGAAATGGGGTCCTCTGTGTGTGTGTGTGTGTGTGTGTGTGTGTGTGTGTGTGTGTGTGTCTGAATGTGTGTATGTGTGTGTGAAAATAACATGTACACATACATGCATGAGTTATTCAGTGTGGGTCAGTAATGCACATGGTACACATAATGTCATGGAAAGGACATTTCGATGCATATATGTAATTGATTTTTTACCTTACTGATCTTAGACATAGAAATTAAAAAAGAAAAAGACAGCCAAAGCAGCGACATAAAAATCCTATGACTCCTACCAGTTGTGTTGTAAGCTCAGAGAACCTCACGCTGAGAGCGAGTTCCTGACATAGTGACCTCATTCCCAACGCTGCCTTTATCGGCGGCGGCAGAGCTGCACTGGCTGCCGGGCTGTGAGCCTGACGGGGATGTGTTGGGAATGGTGAGACCCGGGCTTGCAAAGACTTGCACGGCAACTGGAATTCGTGACAAATAGCTCGCTGCAGCTAAACTTTGATCCACTGTACTGTAGAACTGCCTGTTACTCACACGAGGGAGAGTCGTCCTTCACCACAATGAGAAGCCAGCCTTAAAAATATATATATATAGGAAAATGTGTCAGGTCTATAATTACCGACTGGTGAGTATATGACGCCAGATCAATTTTAATGTGTGTGTTCTTTCTTCAAGTATCGGGAGGTATGTGCCCTCTTTACTATTTGATGATCCAAAAATATGAATTGGTGCTAATGCATGTGAGGCACCTGGGCCCCTTGGAGTGAAGCATGTGCCCTGTGCAGCCCTGTGTCTGGGCTCCGTCCCTGACCCAGAGTCTCTGCACCGCACAGACAAAGAAGCTAGCCCAGACACACGGAGCCTGTAGCTTTTCTTGGAGCGATGACTCATTTCAGCTCACAAAGGATTCTGGGCAGGGTAGTGAGAAGTCAGGTTGGCTGATCCATTCCTATGACTTCACTTTGCAGAGAACAAGCAGAAGAGGAGTGACACTGCAGATTCCCGAGGCACTGCAGTGGGATGTTGGCTCATTGCGAGTGGCTGTGATATATGGGATAGGCATGGGACAGGATTCCAGCTGTTCCATGCAAATAGGATAAAATAATGGTAAAGAGAATCCTTTCTTTTTTTTTTTTCCTCCTTCCTAAAAATCGTTACCAGCAAAGTATATTCACAAAGCCTTTTAAAGGGGCTTTTTGCCAGCTTTTGAACTGAACTTGTGCCAGTATCTCAAGCCCTGAATTATAAGAAGAGCTGAGAGTTCTGGAGCTCATTTTTTTAAAGTAGATCTACCAAGGTAAAGTACCTGATTCCTGTTGTGTTCCACGGGCCCTTAGCAGCCAGTCCGAAGGGCTCATATAGGATGCTATGACTCGGAAGTTTACTCTTTCTTCTTATTACAGATTCCGTTTCTGTTACTGGCTCCTTCTTGTGCTTGGATGCACCCCCCAGCATGCACCAGGCTTTAGCATCAAAGCTACCTGGGGGATGGAGCCAGTCCAGAAAGGGTCAGGTATGTTTCCCCTGCTTTTGTTCAAGAGTTGTTGAATGCAAAGACATATGCTAAAATGTCTATCACACCTGTGATGAGGGTGAGCGGGTACCCCGAAAAGTGGACTTCTTGTTGGAGTCAATCTTAAAGCCCAAGTCCTCCTTGGAGGCTCCCTGCCGCACAAGAACTCACCAGCATGAGTCATTGTCACACCAGAACTGAAGTCAACAGCAGTAGGACCTGCAGATAGGAAATAAACTGCTTCACATTTCCATCAGCTGGGTATCTCCCTCACTCCTTGGAGGGAGAATTCTAGTAAATATAGTTTGAAATTTTTTTTTCTCAATTAATGTGTAGTCCCTGAAATTCTACATGTTATTTGTCCTATGATCCTACATGCGAAGCACTAAAATCCAAGAAAGCCTGATTTATATGTTCAGGGACTGTTTCCAAGACTAACATCATATTAGGGCTGCCCTGAACAACTAAGGAAGTAGGCATATTTCACCATGGTCTGCTTCAGGATTCTGATTATGACAGCTGTTTTCTTACAACATTCATGGGCTTTTCACACAAAAGCTTTTTTTTTTTAATGATGGCAAAATGGTAAATGTTGGTCCTCAAAAGTATCATTACATGCTCCATTTCCAAAGTGAAACATGGCCCATCTGAAAACATGGTTTTACCACTTCATCCAGTGTGTCATTTTAGTATTGCTGTTGGTTTATGAAAGGTATTTCTGAGAGTGTTGACTCCTTTACATAATCCGTAAGAATAATTAGAGCATTTTGAAATAGTGCAAACTCCATATTGGATAGGACCCTTGGGCATCTCTTTTCCTCTTACTGTTCCATCCGTCTCCATGGCTTGACTTGGACCTTTAAAACAACATTGGGGATGTTAAGTCTGTTTGAAAGGATGTTCAGTTAGGAAAAACACAAGGGTAGTATGCTGAGAATGTAGCTGCATAATATCCTGCACCCGGCAATTCTGCTCATCCTCAAAAATCCAGTTCCTCCTGGAGAGACTACCCCAACACGTGGTCATTTCTGAATCTTTGAAACCCCTATCATCAAATCAGTTTGCCAGTCATTCATGTATCTTTTTATTACAGGTCTTCAAAGGATGTTTTGAACATTAATGTGAACATTTTACAATGAAATTATATTTTCACATTTTATCTTGTTTTCCCACTTAAATTGTGAACTTAACTGAAGACAGGGATCAAGATTTGTGAATTTTCTGTAATTTACTTGTATCTCCTTGCAATTTCCTACATGTAGAAACTACTGAGTAATTAGTTGATTAAGAAGGGCAGCAGATGAGAAGCATTCATGGTTGTAGAGAGTTAGAGTGGGTCTGTTCTGTTCATTTTGATGGAACTGGAGGAAATCTTTTTTTTTTTTTTTTTTTTTTTTTTTGGTACTGGGGATTGAACCCGGGGGGCACTCCACCACTGAGCCACATCCCCAGCCCTATTTTGTATTTTATTTAGAGACAGGATCTCCCTGAGTTTCTTAGGGCCTTGCAAAGTTGCTGAGGCTAGCTTTGAACTTGTGATCCCTGGAGGAGATCTTGTTAAGTGAAATAAGCCAGGCACCAAAAACCAAATATTGAATGTTCTCACTCATTTGAGGAAGCTAAAAAAATGGGTCTTAAAGATGATAAGAGTGTAGTAGTGGTCATTGGGGACTGCAGAGGGGAGGAGAGAAGGATGCAGAGAGGCTGGACCGTGGGTCCCAAGCTACAGCTAGGTAGGAGGAATTCCTGGCATTCTCTAGCATCACAGAGTAACCATCATCTGCCATAATTTATGACATTTCAGAAGAACTGGAAGAGTTCAGAATTCCTCAGAATACAGAAACAATAAATGAGGAAATAGAAATGCTAACTACCCTTATTTGATAATTACACATTACGAATACATATATCAAATTATCTTCTCAGAACTCCATAAATATGTATAAATACTATGTGCCAATTAAAAACAATTAAATTTTACTCTACAGGGTAGAGTAATGGTAAGGTAAACCTTGGGAGTTACGCAAGTCTGTCTGAAAATTATGGTTGTTCTTACTTTGAAAGACATTCACATCTGGGAAAGCTTCCCATACACTGCTTGTAAAGGACTATTATCGTTAAGAACAATTGTGAGTGTGCAGCTTTCAATATGGACATGGATTATGGTTTGCTTGAATTTTTTTGGACAAGCCTTCCTTCAGGAAGGGGGGGTGTTAAACTCTGAAATTGTGTGAAAGTCTCTTTTTTTTAAGCCAAAAGGGCATTTTCCTAAGAAAAGACCACCATGATGGCCATTAGCATTCCAGGTCCCATGGGAAAGCATTTAACTCCTAGTGCCATTTTGATCTTTGCACTGTGTGATCTTATTGTTAGCACTGAGGCTCTTTTCCCTTTTGTTGGTGAAGGATTGGCCCAACCAAAATTTTGAAGCTGGCCTCTGACAGACTTACTACTATGACATACTGTTCCCCAGTTTCTTCCTCTAAAGTCCCTGGTGCCTTAAGACCATTCTCTTCCAGCCCAGTGATAAATTCCCAAAATTATAAGTTAATATATCTTAACTCTCCTTGCCTTTTAGTTACTATTCCATTCACTCAAGTGCAAGCGCTCACAGCTAAGAATCAGGAGGAAAGCAATCTGATTAAACTTGTTTAAACTAGTATAGGAAAGACCACACTGTCCTCTTAGCCTTCACAAAGATGTTTCAGTTTCTTTAAAAGATTTCTTTTTAGGATTAAATGAATTTTTTATTGGTATAAATTCAAACAGTGTGAAAGAGTAAGTTGGTTAAACTTAGACTTGGGGGAGATATTTTTTAATACTCACTATTAAATATTTCTTAGGTCTTAGGGACAGTACAGCACTCAGTATTCATTACCTCATTTAATCCCATCCATGACTCTGATGTAAACATCAGTGTACACTTTGCAAAAGAAGAAATGGAGGTTCAAAAATTAAATAATTTGCCCAAATCATACAACCAATGAGGAGCAGAAGTAGGCTCTGAATTTAATGTTTTGATGATGAAGTACCTGGTCTTTACCACTGTTTTATAATTCCAAACTTAGGAAAGAAAAGTTGGAAGTTTCTCTCTGTGTCTGTTCTGACCTGCTTTACTTCCCTTCATCCCTCTAAATTCTTCCACATTTCTTTCATAACCATCTCTATACCTATTGGAACGAGTGGTAGGGTGTTCTGTTGTGGGGGAGTCCGTAGCAGTGCTTCAGTAAAAGTTGTACTTTTGGAACTGTTGCTCTGTACACATTTGAGTTGTAATTAGGCCTAGTTTCATTACAGTTGAATTTTACAGAAATCAACCAGAGTATAGTCATGATACCTGAATTGATGAAACAGATTACAAAGGTCGAGAAACAGGTTAAGTAGACTTAACTTCTAAAGAGAGGGGCAGAGAATGACCCTGGACAAGTTAACCTGCTTTATTGAATCATAGCTGGGAAACCTCATCAGTGGGAGTTGGAGCCTGTACTGCATCTCCAGAGTGGAGTAGGTTCTGCCGGATCACGAAGTAGGAAGAGAATGACATGATGGCTTCAAATAGGATTTCAGATTCTGTTCTAGGTAAGGCACTTACTACAAAGGAAAGGAAGGTGGTATCTTCCACAGGAGCTCTGGTGAGCCAGGTTCCTTACACAACTGTGTGGCATCTGAGAGATCTCCCCAACTGTTGTCTGCTGAGATTGGTATTTCATCATTTTATCCCAGGTGATAAATGGCTTTACGTCATTTGAGATGCGGGTCTAGAGATCAGGGTAGCAGCTGATGTTGAGGACATCCTGGCAGATCGTGGGGCCTTGCCTTGCCTTGCCTTTATGTGTGGGACCATTTTATTCAACTAATATTTGAGTGCCCGCTACATAAATAACACTCTGCTAGGTTTTAGTCCTCACATGCCTCACATGCACCACCCTTGTGGTAGTTGTTGGGCTATAATGTGAAAGAAGCCTTAGCAGAGGTTTAGTGCTAAAGCGTGTAATTGCTCTGATGGCTTGTGTTTCCTTCCTAACTTTTCAGCTGCAAATCTATTCAGAAGAGCCAAGTAATCCAGAAAGGTTATGGATCATAACGAGGTGTCAGGAATCATCTCTGGGGGTAGGGAGGGCAGCTCCCTAGCAGGGCAGTTCTTACCCATCGCCCCTCTCTCCCTGCTTCTCTGCCCTTCCTGACTGGTCTGCCTCTTACTCAATGACAGATATTCATCAGGAGTCAAATCTCAGTGATAAGAGCAAAGGCTGGTATGACTGAAGAACGTGTATAGACTGGGACAACGATGGTTCCCTCTGTACACCCGCGAGCTGATTGATTTGTCATTTCTCCAGCTGCCCATCTCCACATCAGACAGCTGATAAGCAGAGTTGGGTGACATGGGGGACATGGACTCATTTTGTTGCGTGTTCCATAAGCCACAATAATTACTGCTTTTGACTCAGCTCTTACTGGAAGTTTCTTAGTGGACACCATTAATAGAAGCCTTCATGTATGTTCACTTTTGAATTAAAAGTTTATTCAAATTAGCAGCTTACAGATTGGACCTTCTTTAAAAGATCCTTCACATGTTGGAAAAAGCATTTAGAAACCTTAGGAAAGCTGTTACAGAATTTCTAAATATTCTAAAATTCCTTTTTTTTTTTTTTAATGTCAAATCTTCTTTCACTGACTACTACAATAAAGACCCAGCCTTAAGGTTTTGAAATTAGTGGCATTTAAAACAGACCTACAGTAAACTGGGAAAGGTGCCTTTTTCAATTCCAGTTTTCTTGCAGATTTCAAATGCAAACATTTGAAAGTCAAGTACAGTAATCTGGTTTCAAAGGAAACTCAGCAGCAAGGGAGCTAATGGGAGCCATATGCTCCCCCCACACCAAGGGTGTTGTGGTCTTCCAGAGAGTGCGTAGGAAAGGAATACGTGTTCTTTCAGAATAGCTCTTTAAAAAACATTGTAGTAGACCTTCTGTTAAAAGAACCAAACAGCATTTATACATAAAATTGGGGTTAACAAATTGAATTAAATTGTAAAACACAAGATTTGTCTGATGCTCTGCATCAGAGAAACTGTTCACTTAACTGTAACCTCAGAGAGCTATGATTTCCCCAAGCCCAAGGGCATTTAAGATAAAACTTGGCAAGTTGGTAGTTCTGTGAATAGTTTGTTGAAAGGAATAGAGTTGTATTGTCCCTGTGGCCTCTGTGCATTTTACAGACACAGGTGACCATTTTTATGAGGAGTCACAGTATCAACTGCAGGTGGTAATTTTATTAGAATGCATAATTTTTACTTTGGTGTTAATTTTGGTAGTGTGGAGAACAAAAAAGTCATGTTTGTCCTGAGGAACAAAACTGAGTAAGGTTTGGAGTTAGAAAGAAGCCTTTATTATAAAGGAAAAATTAATAGCTAGTATATTTAGCCATTTCTTTTAAATTTTCAGATCAGGTGAGATTAAAATGTTCCCCCACCCCAGACATGGAAATAAAACTGGATACAAGTACTGCATTATGATTTTCTGCCAGAATTCTGCTGCATTGATATAGGATCATAGAACTTTGGAGCCTGAAGGAATCTTTGAAATAATTTCATCCAAACCCTCATGTTACAGATGAGGAAACAGGAACAGAGTGAGTAGTTGTATTTTGTTTGAAGAGACTTGGTCCTTATCAGCATATCTCTTGCACGCTTTCTCATATTGGGGATTTCTCATTTATAATTTAGCACCATTTCAAAATTGTATTTGTAACTAGATTGTTTTGGTGTATGAACTTCATTAGAGCCAGAGATAACTTTTCAGCCCAGAGTACAGATTAACATTTACAGTGAAAAACAGTACCTGAAAATAAAGGAAAACAGGATAATTGATACTATGTGCAAAATTGGGGGGCGGGGCCAAGGTTTTTGAAAGAAGGCCATGGTGGAAGATGGATGTTGGGGTGCTTTTAGGATTGTCATTTATGATGATGCAATTCATTTGGGGAAAATTAGGGCTTTCTTTTCCTTACACAGTTACATGAAGATGAATACCTCAAGATGAAATAGGTTTTTGCTTTTTTTAAGTAGATATCTTTGGGGAAGTTACGGATCCCACCCCAGAGGGGATGAATGTACATTGTCACAGAAGTCCCATCTTAAGAGTTGGGTTGTTTTCCCTCACATGCAAAGGTTGGGAGTATACAGAACAATTGAATTAATGACTGAACAGGACAAAAATGGCATTCATAAAAGACAGTACTTTTTTTAACCCACAAATAGAATGATATAGGAATACTTTTGGAATTTGAGCACCTACAAGTATTTGACATATTATAGGTGTTCAGGTATTTCTTGAAAGGATGAATTATGTGATAGAGAATTTTAAAAAGTCAAAATTCCAACTAAAGTAACTGGCCAGATGCTCAAAGGGAAAAATAGATATAGGGGTTTAAGTAGTAAAAATGAATGCACCAGATATTATTTCCCCAGGTTAAAAGGACAAGCTATAGATAACGAGACAGAGCAGGTTGGCATCTTCAGGATTTCCACTTGTTGTCTCAGGCCCTTGTTGGCAGTTGTGTGAGCAGAGGTAGCTGTCACCAGTTTGGTCTCCACAGTTGCTCAAGAGGAATTTTCTAACACAAACAGGTCATGTGATTCATCTGTATCAAACATGGGTGGTGCCCTACAATCATGGAGAATAAGATCTAAACCTTCTGATCTACCAAGATCTGGCCTCAACTTTTCTTCCTACCTTACCACCAGCCTGCTCCAGCTGAGCACCCAACACACCCAGCTCTGGAGGCTCAGCATGCTGCTTCTTGCTGTGCATTCCCTTACTCCCGACTCCAGTGGAGGGATCACCTTTCACTCACTCACAATCCACCCCAATAATTATTTTTCTTCTTATGCAGATCAGCTGCCAAAGCACTTTACAGGAAAGCACTGTCCAAATTTTCATTGACCTGTTTTAAAAATTAAAGGCTCTTAAAACCTAAATTTAGCCAGGTGCGGCACGTGACTATAATCCCAGCAGCTTGGGAGACTGAAGCAGGAGAATTGGAAGGTTAAAGCCAATCTCAGTAGTTTAGTGAGGCCCTTAGCAACTGAGTGAGACCCTGTCTCAAAATAAAAACAGCCGGGCATGGTGGCACACTCCTGTAATCCCAGTGGCTTGGGAGGCTGAGGCAAGAAGATCACACATTCAAAGCCAGCCTCAGGAACCTAAGCAACTCAGTGAGACCTGTTTCTAAATAAAATACAAAAAAGGGCTGGGGGTGTGGCTCAGTGGTATAAATAAATAAATAAAAATAAAAACATAAAAGGGGATAGTGGTATAACTCAGTGGTTAAGTGCTCCCGGGTTCAATCCAAAATTAAGTTCACTTACTATTGTCATATTTTCATGTCCTTCTACACTTTAAGTTCACTTAGAAGTTTATTGACTGCTTATTCAGTTCAAAGCACTGTGTTTGGTGTTATCTGAATTATCCTAGATTTGGCAAATGTCCCCTGAGGACTGTAGTTAAATGGATATTTGTAAGAAAATAAAGCTAAAATAAAGCATATTTGCTCCAGTTTTTTAGTACAATAGGACAGAATGAGAGCAGTTTATAAAGACTTCATTAGATCACAAAGTACCTATGAGCTTGTAGTTAGTTTTATGAGTGTGTTCAGAACTCATTCTAATAATAGAAAAATCCATCCTAAAAATTGACAGTAATTATAATTCATAATTCATGCAAAATGCTGTAGATCTGTAGATTACCTAGATTATGCTGACCAAAGTAATTTTAACAATACTTTCATTCTCTTATTTTCTTATTTGAGGAACTAAATGAGATCTAGTTGTTGGAAGAATTTCTTGTAGCATATTTTAAAAATGACTAGTTGGTTCATTAAACAGGTTTGTATAAGATCCACAGAAAATCTTGGTAAACCTGAATGTGTTATGCTGTGTGGAGAGATATCTGTGATTTCTTTAATGTAGATCTTTAATGCATGTTCTAAACCTCACTCAGTGTGTGTTTTTCTGTGGTAACTACTGTGTTCGGGGACTATTGATGAAATGAATTTGGGAGAGTCTTAAAAATTGCCTGGTTAAGTACATTTGGTCTCTTTTGTTTTGTAATTATTTAGCTGAAAATATGATTAAAACCACTGTCCTTTAAAATGCCCCAAGAAATTCCTTGAATTATAATGTTATAAATGGCTGTTCATTCATTCAGCAACACATCCTGGGTGTCCAGTGTAAGCACTGCTTTATTGTCAGCACTGGGAAGGTGGCAATCATTTCGTTGTCATGGAGTTTACATGCAAGTGGGTGAGACAGACAGTAAAGTAATAAACACAGGCATACAAGCACACATTCAGAGAATGGACACAGTGAACTCGAGTCACGTTGGAGCAGCATTAGACAGTGGTCAAGAGAGGGCTCCCTCCCAGCGCTGCAGATGTGGCTGCATGGTTGAGCACTCACCCAGCATGTGCAGGGTCCTGGGTTCAATCTCCATACTATTAAAACATCATGAGGATGTGATGTTTCACCTCAGGCCTAAAGGATGAGAAGCCTGACAAGTTCTGTCCGAGGAACATCCCACACTAACAGCACAAAAATTAAAAAGGCTCTGCCTGAGTTCAGAAAAAGCCTGGTGTGTTCAAAGAACAGAGGACGTTGTGAGCGTGGAATCAGAAGGTAGATGGTGAGCAGACAGGTGTCCCAGAGTTGGGTGAACAGGTACAAACCCTGAAGACCCTTGCAGGTCTAGTAAGGAGTTCAGATTTCCCTCTTCAGGCAATAGGCAGTCACTGTAAGGTTTTATGCAGGAAAGTGTCCTGTTGTGTGTTTTTCCAAGAGGACCCTGGCTGCTCTATGGGTGTCAAGAGCAGAAAGGAAGGCTGAGTATCATTGAGACATTGTCATGGGCCAACTTGGAGTTGGAGTGTGAGTGGACAGGGTGTGGGGGTTGTTAACCATGGAGATGGAAAAGAGGGAACAGGTCCAGGAAGTGATTGGATGTAGAGTATATAAAATTGCTGATGGAGGTGGGCGATGGAAAGGGAGTAGAAAATCATTTCTCTTGATGGAGTATGAAAATAAAATGACATGACAATACTTAAGCATCCAAATTCCATTTTTGTTCTATACCCTGAGTTAAAAGTTATTGCATATATTCATAATTACAATGAAGCTGAGCTTTTCCAGAGCATGTGCAATTCTGACATTGAAAGCATGTTGCTTCCTATTGTTGGCTGCAATACATGAACAGAAATTAACCAAGAGGACGACAGTGAAACTAAGTGAATAGTTTCAGCCAGAAGCATAAGGACATGCATGACCTAAAGTGTTCATTTTGCTAATCATCATTTCCTTTTAAAAGAGAAAATTTCTCTTGTAGCCCATATAAAATCAGGAAATATTCAACCTGCCTATTTCGATCACATGTAATGATTTTGTATCTTTAGTCTTCTGGAAAGTTCTCAGGGAAATTTTAGACAGTATTAAACTCCGAAATGATGTATAAACCAAAAGGTCCTAGAGTCTGCTTTGATCTCCCCCTTAGACAGCCAATCTCATTCTCCTTGTCAACTGACATTTAAAATCATTCCAGGGGAGACTTCAGACATGGTTAACCTAGCAAATCTGCAAAAACGCTGACCTCAGTGCCCCTCATCTGCTACTGTGGACATGGAGCTAGAGAGCAGGGAGCCCAGAAGAGGGTCTGAAAGGATGAGGACCCACCATGAGAGCAGGTGGACTTCCCAGCTCCCACCTCTGCTACATCTGGTCACCCACATTAGTTCACTTGTTACACACACCAGGCTTTAGACTAAGATTTTCTTGGAACCAATTCTTTTAAAAGGTTTAAGTATATGGTTCTCGGCAGTGGCAAACCTGCCCACTCAGATGGGCCCAGCCCACATGATTCTGTTATTTTCGAGTCTTCAGTGGGAATTGAGCTTCCCCAGCCATTGAGCAAAACTCATGTCCCCAATAACAGCCCCAAATTCCATGTGATAGCTTCCATCTGCTGCTCTCGCACACATACTGTAGGACTTTGACAGTGGCCTTCTCTTTATAATACTTATGTCTCAGAAGTCTGCGAGTTCTAAGATCAGTTCTGGTTTCTACTTATTTTTATCTCCGTGGACCTTCTCCATTTCTGAATTGGGGTATTTCTCTCTTCCTTTGGCCATTGAAATAATGTTCTATTCCTCTTCTCACATCTGTCTTGCAGAGAGTGGCCACATCAGAGCTGATGGAGCCTCCTGTGACACAGGGAAGTGGAGGGAGGGCTGCACTGTGCTGGGCTTGGCAGGGGTTCAGGCCTCAACCTTAGACACTGTCCTCCTGCCTTGTCTGATGCACATGCTGGAATATCCCCACATGTGGTGATCTCTAACCCTGTCACCTGGTTTTGTCCATCAAACCATTTCCCTTCCAGTCCATGTAGGCGGGTTTAGGTTCTCTCAGAGGACCACTGTACAGTCCTACAAGCAAGGGGAGTTTTGGTTGGGCACAGCTTTAAGTGACAGTGAAGACAGTGAGCCAGTCCATTCCAGAGCCTCCACCCTCTGACCCTGGTCTCAGCTCTGAGCAGGCTACAGTAACTTACGATATGAGAAATCATGCATAAGAAACAAAAAGGAAAAGGTTATGTAAATACATGTGGGAAATAAGGAGCTCACAGATACACTGCTGTTGATAGTTTTCACCGTCCTTCTGTTGGACTTCTTTTCAGTTGACATCATAGAGAATCTGAAGGTATAAACCAGGTGGCACTCAGGTATCAGGAGCAGACTCTCCTGGTCTCCCAGCCTCTCCCTTTGCTGAGGTCACCCCTACCCCAGAAATCTCCAGAAAAATCTGGGAATCCTTGGAGCATTACTTGACAATCACCACACTATGGTGTAAAGATTTTTTTAATGAAGACAGATATTTGCATTGCATGTTGACACCTCCTTAAGAATTACCACCCGTCACCCCTTTGATACTGGGTCTTCAGCAGCTCCTGCTCCCATTCCTTCTTTAGGGTCATGTGTGTGCAGGAGGCCACAGTCTCCCAGTGCATTGAAATCTGCTCTGTCTTGCTCCCTCCAGGCTGTTATCCATGTGGCCCCCATAGGCATCTTTCTGCTATTCCATCTGCCTTTGTCATTCCTTAAGTTCCTCCATGGCTCACCATTCCTCATAGGAGGAAGACTTCCAGCACTCAGCTCTTTCCTCTTAGTTTTATTTATATTCCTGTTGACCTTCTCTACTCCTCCCCAGAAAACACCTACTTATAGCTCCTACCAGCCCTGGGGCCTCCCCACCTCCCAGCACCCTCCCAGCAGATGGTGGGGGTTCTGGGATGAACCGGCTCACTATCTTAACTGTCACTTAAAGCTGTGCTCAACCAAAACCCCTTGCTTGTAGGACTGTACAGTGGTCCTCTGGGAGAACCTGAACCTTCTTGGACTAGAAGGGAAATGGTTTGATGGACAAAACCAGGTGACAGGGTTGGCACCCTCCTTCTCCTTAGTACTGAATTCATATTTTAAAACCTTGGATAAACTTTACAACTTCCTGTTTTGTTTTCTTTTTTGGTGAAGGTGGTGGTGTTGGGGATGGAACCCTGGGCCTTGTGCATGCTAGGCAAGTGCTCTACCACTGGGTTACATCCCCGGCACAACGTCCTGTCTCTGAGCCCCATCTCACCCCCAGGTGATGGTGTACCACCCTCCTCTCTCTACTCTGAGCAGTCTCTGTACACCTGTCATATAGCACTGTGACCTTTGACCTATTCGTCTGACTCCTCCACTAAAATAGAACCTGAGGGCAGAGATGTTAGCGGGAAGGGAGTCTACTCACTTCTATCTGCAGTTCCCAGTCCCCCAACAGATGTGTGACACATAAAGGCACTCAGCATTTGAATGAATGAATCATCAAGTTACCACGGCTGCATTTGTGAAGATGTGAATGGCAGTTATTAAATAAACCAGCTCCAAGTTAATATAAATATAAATCATTCTTCAGCGCCTCATTGCTGCAGGATTTTCAGTATTCTATCTATTCAAATGAGATCTCAGGGCTTAAAAAGAAAGTTTTATTTGTTGGGACTACAGGAGCATCCGCTGTGTGTGGAAGTCTCTCCACCTGCTTGGAATTGGCTGTGGCCATTACCAATTTCAGGGTTCAGAGCTGATTGTATTCATAATCCAAAGGATAGAGGATAGATGTGAGCAGGCATGTACATGTGAAGGTGTGTGTGTGTGTGACAAAGGACTGGATGTTTTAATGAACCGCTCACTTGAAAATTGTCTTTCTGCAGGTGATGTATCACCAATCAGTATGTCTCCCATCAGTCAATCTCAGTTTATTCCACTCGGGGAAATCCTCTGCTTGGCGATATCGGCAATGAACTCGGCAAGAAAACCTGTCACCCAAGAAGCACTGATGGAACATCTGACAACGTGTTTCCCAGGTAATGAGAAAGGAACAGAGCAGTTGCCAAATGGATGTGTGCTGGTGGCTCTTGGACTTCAAAAGGACTGTTCTGGTCTTGACATGTTTAACCTTAATAGTAAAAAAAAAATAAAAATAAAAAAAATTTTAAAAACAATTCACCAAAACTACCCCAAAGCCTTTCTTCCTGCTTCATTTAAAGTCAAGGCACCTGAGTTACCTCAAAAATAAGTTCACTGCGTCAGCTCCGACAGTCTTAAATTGACACTGAGCAAAAGAAATTAAATCAGAATCTATGAAGAACCTGGCAAAAATGACCAGGATTCCATTCAGTCTTTGCCATCCAACCTTCCTTAAATACATGAACATGAGTGGTCAAGGGGCTGGTTCAGAACAACCAAAAATTTTTCATGCAAAGTGGTTAAACTACAGAAGGAGTTATATTCACAGTAAACATGTTTCACAAGTTTATGTCATGGCTTGGTGAACTTTAAGAATGTATTATATGACAAGTTAGTTAAGACTTCATTTTAAAAGAAAAAATAAAAGTATTTGCTTTTCTCTTAAATATTATAAAGAAGAAGACAATAACCCAGCTGCTGTAGGGTGACATTTGATGCTTCCAGGGCTAGAAGATGTTAGGAATGGTAATAAGCTAAAGAATGCATGCCTCATCTCAACTAGCCCACTTCTCAGCTCCAGTGTATTGTTACAACTCCACCTGGCAAGGCACAGAATCCTGCCAGAGTTGCTACATCTCATTTTTCAGGAAGAATCTGGAAATTTATTTTATGTAAAATCCCTAAATTTCCTTAAATTGCATAATTGCTGCCATTGTGTGTGTGTGTGTGTGTGTTCAAATATGCACACACACACAAATCGTGTGTCTCCCAGCAACATGCGGGTCAAGTAAAATACATTACTGGGTCACCAGTTTGCCAACTCAGTACGGACAGAGCTTATTTCTAGGTTGAAATAGAAATGACATTAAAAATGAATGCTTGCCCCACGTAGTGGTGCACACCTGTAATTCTGGCAACTCAAGAGGCTGAGACATGAGGATCACAAGTTCAAAGCCAGCCTCAGCAACTTAGCAAGACCTGTCCAAAAAAAAGAAAGAAAGAAAGAAAGAAAGAA
Organism: Glaucomys volans; assembly: GCA_020662805.1. Classification (NCBI taxonomy): domain Eukaryota; kingdom Metazoa; phylum Chordata; class Mammalia; order Rodentia; family Sciuridae; genus Glaucomys; species Glaucomys volans. The sequence continues at coordinate 139,500 of JAJEJO010002117.1, read as the reverse complement.
AGAAAGAAAGAAAGAAAGAAAGCAAGCTTGATAGATTGTTCATTCAGCTTAGAAGAAACCTTAGTAAATATAAGCTATTGGCTATTTCATTCAGCTTGTGCTAGGAGAATGCTGGGTAACAAATAATACAGAACATCAGGGTCATGTAGAAATGACTGCTTATTTAACTCCTTTGTCTCTGGGTTCCCCAGGAGTCAGCTAATTCAGCTGAGGCTAACAGGGTGGCCGCACTCTGCCTGTACCCCATTCTGTTTAGAAAAGAAGCAAGCAGAGGCCTCCTCTGATAGGAATGGCAGAGGGACAAAAACACAAGGGTCCATTGCACAAGGGCTCTTCAACCCTTTGGTCTTACTCTGTCTATAAGCATTGCATGGGCCAGAGTAAACCTGACCAATCCCAAAGTCAAGGTGTGGGGAGGTGTACCCCATGCATGTGGAAAAGATTGGAAGTGCCAATTCTAAGCTAAATAGTAATCTACTTGACCATACTGGATTTCCTAAAAGAAACTTTTCTCTCCCAGTGATTCTTTCTTCATTTTCAATTTTCTAAGTAATATATTTTGATACTACATGTAATGTTTAAAAATTCTAATATGAACCCACCCTTGCAACCTATAAATTACCTTAAATTTTGTAACATTTTATTATCTGAATTTTCTTCACTGATTGTTTCTTTTCGTTAACTTCCAGGCAGAACTTTTTCTTTCAGTAGTAAGATAAGCAGAATCCCAGGGGACAGATGCTGTTGGCAGAGTCCGTGCTCTTGTGAAGGACGGCCCTTCTTTCTGCCTTATTCCTGGGTAGCCACTTTTGAAACCCTTGTGTTTTTAAAAATATAGCCTCATGAGAGATAGTGTAGCTTTTTCAGAAAAGGTTACTCACTTCCCATTTCTGAGAAAGAAGAGAAAAAAACACAGAGTCAGTATGTAATAGTAAAATGCTCATCACTGCCAAACAGCTGGTAACAATATTCCTAAGGTGAAATACCTCATAGAGAAATCCATAGATTATCTGTACTTGAAAGAATAACTGCTTTGCTAACCTTTATGGTAGGTGAACATAAATCCCAAGGCCTTGGTCTTGAGAGGAACTGAGGAGCTAACTAAACTTTCTTGTGACTGTTGACCAGCTCCAGAAGTTTGGAAGGACACTGTTCAAACTTGAGTCTAAGGACAATGGCCAGCAGGCCTAGTGTGGCCCATCACTTGTTTCTGTAAATAAAGTTTTATTGGAACACAGCCATGTCTATTTGATTATGTACTGGCTTTGGCGCCCAGTGCTGCAGTGGCAGAGTGGGATAGTTGGAACACAGATCATATAGCTCACAAAACCTGAAATATGACTGTTTGGCTCTTTAGGGAAAAAGTTTGCCAACCCCTGGCTTAGGGCATGATGATAATTATTTAAAATTTTGTTCAGCAGCAGTTCCTAATTTTAAACTAATTTTTCATAAAAAATGAGATTTTTGTATCCTACCTGCCTCTTTTTTCTTTCTTACCTCTTTCCCTCCATTCTTTTCTTTCCATCCTTTGACTTTTTTTTTTTTTGCCTTTCTTTTGCTGTCACTTAAACTACAAAACACTTTCAAAAACTCAACTCTGCTTAAATTCTACTTGAAAAAAGATTTTTTAATGTCAGTGCTAAAACTGGAGGGATGTGAGTATCACATTTATATTTTTTGTTTTTCAAAGGTAAGAGTATTTATTTCTTTAACACCTTATTATTTGAAAATAAAGTTTTGAAGTCTAATTAAATATGAAAATATTTAAATTCTCATATTTAGCACATGGTTTAAAAATAGAAATAATAGTCTAAAATTGGGCTTCTGTTTCTGTTGTGGAAATCCATATTATAAAGAGTTTTTAGTGGAAATTCTTCTAGTAAAAAATGTATGCTATACTGAAAAATTTTTTATTATCACCTTTTTAAATAGGTTGAATTTTTGAAATCCTGAGCTTTTTTGACATTTTTTTTAGTCATAGATGAACATAATACTTTTATTTTATTTATTTATTTTTATGTGGTGCTGAGGATCAAACCTAGTGCCTCATACATGCTAGGCAAGCACTCTACCACCTAGCCTCAATCCCAGTCCCCAACTCAACAACTTTTATATACCAGTTTCCATTACAGAATTAAAGAATACTTCTTAAATGGTTTAGAAAGGATACATACTTTTTTCTCACATTTTTCAGGGAAAGGAGTTAAACTCAGGGTCACTTAACCACCGAACAACATTCCCAGCCCTTTTTATTTTTTATTTTGAGACTGGTCCTCATTAAGTTGCTTAGGGCCTCACTAAGTTGCTGGGGCTTGTAATTCTCCTGCCTCAGCCTCCCAAGTGACTGGGATTACAGGTATGTACCATGCTCTCCTACTTATTTTTAGAGACCTTCTCATCCATTCATGCAGAATGAATTACTGTGTAAATTGTTATGTTAGAACTGGATCTTTCTGGGAGGATGGCTGACCTTGAGTGAAATGCAGTTAGACCTATCAGGCTGAGTGTGGGGTTCAAATTCTTTTTTTTTTTTTTTTGGTACCAGGAATTGAACTCAGGGGCACTTGACCACTAAGCCACATCCCCAGCCCTATTTTTTACATTATATTTAGAGACAGATCTGACTGAGTTGCTGAGGCTGACTTCAAATTTATGATCCTCCTGCCTCAGTCTCCTGAGCCACTGGGATTACAGGCATGCACCACTGTGCCGGGCTCACGTTTGTTTTTAAATATACTTTTTTGCTTTGGAAGATGTAAAGGTGTGCAAAGGAGAGAGGTCAGGTTTCAGCTCTGTTAGTATGCAAAGCTTATCCTTGTTCTTTAAGCCCTCAAAATTCAACTTCATGATGGACTTCAGGAGTAGAATCCGGAAGTGATGGAATACCTAGACATTCCTGATAGTCATCACTTTTCCAGGTCAGCCCTGCAGATTCCCGGTAGAACCCAAGATTTCATGACAATCAAAAATATTAGTCATGAGACAAGGGCTTAATAATAAAATAATAGTAGTAAATATTTTAATAATAAAATAATAGTAGTAAATATCAGCAATTTTCAGTTCAGTCTTTGAAAACTCAAGGTAGAAGTATGGAAAATGGATTGGATGGAGACAAACGAATGTTTATGGTTTCTTTTTCTTTCAAAGTAAACATGATTTGATTTATGAACCGAAAATCCAAAACAAAAAGCAGAGGTGCAAATGCTCTATGGAATTCTTTCTTATCTCTTCTTTTGGAACAACCAGAGAACTTGTTCTTAATGGTAAGTAAAGATGGCTGGATTGTAGCTATGATTCTCTATAGCTTCATGAGTTTTCTAAGATCATCATTTAAAAGGCCTGCACTGCCGGGCGTGGTGGCGCACACCTGTAATCCAAGCTACTTGGGAGGCTGAGGCAGGAGGATTGCGAGTTCAAAAGCCAGCCTCAGCAACTTAGCGAGGCCCTAAGCAACTCAGTGAGACCCTGTCTCTAAATAAAATACAAAATAGGGCTGGGGATGTAGCTCAGTGGTGGAGTGCCCCTGGGTTCAATCCCCAGTTCCAAAAAAAGATAGATAAATAAATAAAAGGCCTGTACTGCAATCAGCACATTCTATAACAATTCAATTCTTGATTTAAAGTAATGGCAGCTCTTTCGAATCACACCTCAGCTTTCCTTTAGTAGCAGTCACGGTAAATTAGTCCATCATGAGTTCTTAGACCATTGAGGGTACAGTCAGTTTTAAACATGATGTTGTTATCTTCATTACTGTGCAAACAACTGTACCATTCTCGACACTACAGTGGGGAGAGTGTATCCTCCCCACAGGAGCAGCATTTTGTGTGAATCAGTTCTTCTTTCTGTTATTGGTTAGAAGGCTCTAATTGTTAGTAGGATGTAGAAGTTCTTCTAAAACGGTTACCTGTAACCATTTTTTCTTCATTTTATGATTGTGCTCAAAAATGGCATGTGTATGGTTTAAATTATATTACTAATAAGATTAAAATGCCCTTATATTTTGTACGGAGTATCACAAGATTTAAAATAACTTGTATTTTACCAGTCTTAAAATCATTTGTACAAAATAACCAATATGTCCATTTGTCAAAAGTTAAGCATTAGTTGGGCGCAGTGGTGCATACCTGTAATCCCAGCGGTTTGGGAGACAGAGGCAGGAGAATGGAGAGTTCAAAGCCAGCCTTAGCAAAAGCAAGGGGCTAAGCAACTCAGTGAGACCTTGTCTCTAAATAAAATACAAAATAGAGCTGGGGATGTGGTTGAGTGGTTGAGGACCCTGAGTTCAATCCCTGGTACCAGCCCCCCAAGAAAAGTTAAGCATTGGATTAGGGCTAGGAATATAGCTCAGTGATAGTGTGCTTAATTGTAGTGCAAGACCCTACGTTCAAAAAATAAATAAAAACATTAGATTAAAAGGAAGCAATGCAATTTGGAAATTAAGTAACTATGTCAATCAATACATTATGAACAGTGTTACCTTTTCTCCCTTGATCACAAGGAGACCTTCAAACGGAGGATAACATAAATGTGTGTGTATGTTACATCATATTTGTGAACTCTCTCTCCTCGAAAATGCAAGCCGTTTCTAATATCTTTATATCCCACTGTCATAGTTTTGGAAGGAGTGGGGGAATCCTAAACTTCTCAGGTCATCCTGCTGTTCTACACAACATTCTTGGAAGGTAATCTGGGTTTTCATGGATCCTGACCCAAAGTTTGAGACTACTACATTGTACATGTAGGTACCACATTATCCACATTTCCATGCAGTGAACAGAAGCTCAAAGACGTTAAATTGCCAGCTGCACTAATGACACGAGCCGCATTAGTTTTCTAGGGATGCTTAGCAGAAGTTTATCAACCGACAGTCTGGAGGCCAGATGTCCAAAGTCAAGATGTCAGCCGGGTTGGTTGGTCCATTCTGAAGTCTGTGAGGGAAGAATCTGTTTCAGGCATCTGTCCTTGGTTTGTGGATGGCCATCTTCTACCAGTGTCTCTTTATATTATTTTCTCCCTATACATGTATCTGTCTAAATTTCCCCCTTTTGGAAGGACAAATAACTGAGATGATTGGCTTGGATGGGGCCTACTGTGGCCCCCAGGTTTAGAGATTTCAGCCCATAATCATTTGACCTCATTACTTATAGGCTTGTCCTGAGGCAGCACTTTGCAGGAGCACTTCATGGAGCAAAATCGCTCTCCTCATGACCAGAAAGAGGAAGAGAGGAGGAGGCAGGGGTCCCAACAATCCTCTTCGAGGCCACACCTTCAATGACCTATAGACTTCCTACTAGGCTCCACGGCTTTAAAGGTTCTGTTACCTCCCCAGAGCACCAGTCTGGAGACTGAGTCTTTAACACATGGGCCTTTTGGAGACATTCCAGATCCAAACTATAGCAGGGAGTGACAGAAGGAGGTGAGGTTCATAATTCATCCATTAACACCAGCTACCAGTGACAGAGCTGGGCTTTCCATCCAGGAGTCTGACCCCAGGACCCAACCTTTCAGTCTACACATTACACTGCCTTAACCATGTTTGGTTGACAATGTGAAATTGCCATTTTGTGGGTCAGACATGGTTGAATATTGGCAGTTATTCATATAATTCAACCTGACCTGTTTCTAAGTGATATCATTCAGATCGGTTTTATAAGCATATCACCCTTTATGTGATAAGGAATGCAGAATACTCAGGAAATAAAGTAAATGGACTATAGCCTGACGAATTTTTACTCTCTTAAGGATTTATACTCTTAATTCTGCCTCTTAAGGTGGAGAAGACATAAACATGCACACAAAACCCTTTGAAAACATCATTAGTCATTGTACAAAGAGGCATCAATCATCTTTATTCCTGGTGTTTCTATTCTAGGAAATAAAGGGGTTTGGGACTTAGAGATCAACCTGCTGGTCTTTTCTTTTATGAGTGTGTTTATTAGGGACCACTGGGTAGAAACTAGGAGAAACACCTCCACCTGCTGATTTATGACAAAAAGGAGAATGTTCTCACCTGACTTTGACCAGTGCTGCAGTCAAAATTGATGGTGATGATGATTTCAGAATTAGAGGGTATGTCAGAAATAGTGATCAAGTCTAATTGCTCTTTTATATAATTCATAAAATTAAGTTTAAGTAAACTTAATCTTTGTTTTTAAAAAAGGGGTATATGAAGTAGCTCCAGTCTGTAGTCCTGTACATATATCAGATTTGTTTTTCATATCAAGGTAGCTGTTTTAATGTTGCTTTCCTAGTTACTTTTATTTAAGGTTCTGTAAGCTGATACCACATTATGTAAAACTACTCATTTTCCTCTCACTGACTGAGTTCAGTAAAGGTTTATATCAACAGTTTCAGTCTAGCCAGACATGGAGGCACATGCCTGTAATTCCAGTGGCTTGGGAGGCTGAGGCAGGAGAATCACAAGTTCAAAACCAGCCTCAGCAATTTAGCAAGGCCCTAAGCAATTCAGTAAGATCCTGTCTCGAAATAAAAAATTTTAAAAGGGCTAGGGTTTTAAAATTTGTGCCTCAGTGGTTGAGTGTCCCTGGGTTCAATCCCTGGTACCAAAAAAAAAAAAAAAATTGTAATCTCACCTAACTTCCATCTCTCTCTTCCAGACTTCACCCCACACCCTTAGTACTGGAAATGGAACCCAGGGCCTCATGCGTGCTAGGCAAGCACCGTATCCCTGAGCTACATCCCCAGCCCTCTTGGAACTTTTATATTTTCTCATTCTATAGGCAGTAATAGCAATAGACGTTATCAGAGGAGACTAAGATGCACACTAAACTTCACAGCCAACCTCGTCTGGTTCCTGCTCACACGCCCTGAGATGATACTTGGAAGCTTGCCATTACTAATAGGATTCCAAAAGTCAGAAATCAACAACACATTCCCACTTCATTCTCACAAGTGTTGTTTGTTTGCTTGCTTTTTGGTCTTAGGTGTTCCAACCCCAAGCCAAGAAATCCTGCGGCACACGCTGAACACGCTGGTGCGGGAGAGGAAGATCTACCCCACTCCAGATGGCTACTTCATTGTGACCCCACAGACTTACTTCATCACTCCTTCCCTCATAAGAACTAACAGTAAATGGTACCATTTGGATGAGCGGGTACCTGACAGGTCTCAGTGTACCTCTCCACAACCTGGAACCATAACGCCCTCTGCCTCAGGCTGCGTCAGGGAAAGGACATTGCCCAGAAACCACTGCGACTCTTGCCACTGCTGCCGAGAAGACATGCACAGCATGCATGCGTCGACTCTGCAGAGGAAATCTGCCAAGGACTGCAAAGACCCTTACTGCCCTCCCTCGCTGTGCCAGGTGCCACCCACTGAAAAGAGCAAAAGTACTGTAAACTTTTCTTATAAGACAGAAACTCTCTCGAAACCTAAAGATAGTGAAAAGCAGTCAAAAAAATTTGGGCTCAAGTTATTCCGGCTAAGTTTTAAGAAAGACAAGACCAAACAGCTGGCCAATTTTTCTGCCCAATTTCCTCCAGAAGAGTGGCCCCTGCGAGACGAAGACACTCCAACTACCATCCCTCGGGAAGTGGAGATGGAAATCATTCGGCGGATTAACCCGGACTTGACCGTGGAAAATGTCATGAGGCACACTGCACTAATGAAGAAGCTTGAAGAAGAGAAAGCTCACAGGAGTAAAGCAGGATCCTCTGCCCACCACAGCGGAAGAAGTAAAAAGAGCAGGACTCATCGAAAGTCCCACGGGAAGTCTCGGTCACACAGCAAGACGCGAGTGTCTAAAGGAGACCCTTCAGACGGCTCGCATCTGGACATTCCTGGTGAAAGAGAGTATGACTTTTGTGACCCTCTGACCAGGGCACCCAGGGAGGGCTGCTTCATCATCGAACACAAAGGCGACAACTTCATCATGCACAGTAACACGAACGTGATTGAGTCCCACTTCCCCATGACACCAGAATGGGATGTGTCTGGTGAATTGGCCAAAAGGAGAACTGAGATGCCTTTTCCTGAACCTTCCAGGGGAAGCTCCCACTCAAAAGTGCACCGAAGCCACAGCCATACCCAGGACCGAAGGTCCAGGAATGAGAGACCCAGCAAAGCCAAGGAGAGGTCCAGATCCATGGACAACTCCAAAGGCCCCCTGGGTGCTTCTTCTCTAGGCACACCTGAAGACCTGGCTGAAGGCTGTAGCCAAGACGACCAGACCCCCAGCCAGTCCTACATCGATGATAGTACTTTAAGGCCTGCTCAGGCTGTTGGTCATCAAAGGGCTCACCTCTCATCCACAAGCTATAAAGAGGTATGTATTCCAGAAATAGTTGGTGGCAACAAGGAGCCTTCCAGTGCTTGTAGCCTTTTGGAGCCAGGCAAACCACCCGAAAGTTTGCCATCCTATGGGGAACTCAACTCCTGTCCAACCAAAACAACTGCAGACGACTATTTCCAGTGCAACACCTCTAGTGAGACGGTACTCACTGCACCGTCACCTCTGGGGAAGAATAAGGAGGACCATGACACTCTGACCCTGGCGGAAGGGGTGAAAAAACTGTCTCCATCTGATAGGCAGGCCCTGCATTCCTCCAGGGAGCCTGTCAGCCACAAGGAGGAGTCACCAAAAGGGTCAGGTGTGGGCCCTGCTGCTTCAGGTGGAGTGGCTGAAGGCATTGCGAACGGACGCCTGGTCCAGCACCACGGTGCAGAACCCAGCAGCCTGGACAAGAGGAAAGAGATATTCAGCAAAGACACACTGTTCAAACCTCTTCACAGCACCTTGTCTGTAAACAGCTATCACAAATCAAGCCTGTCCCTCCTCAAATCTCACCCGAAGTCACCTGCTGACACATTGCCAGGTCGATGTGAGAAGCTGGAACCGTCCCTGGGGACCTCGGCAGCACAAGCCATGCCAGCTTCCCAGCGTCAGCAGGAGTCTGGAGGGAACCAGGAAGCCTCTTTTGACTATTACAACGTCTCCGATGACGATGACTCTGAGGAAGGGGCAAACAAAAATGCTGAGGAGGAGAAAAATAGAGATGATGTAGGCACCATGCAGTGGCTTCTTGAGAGGGAGAAGGAAAGAGACTTGCAGAGGAAATTTGAGAAGAACCTCACCCTCCTCACCCCAAAAGAAACCGACAGCAGCAGCAACCAGAGAGCCACCCATTCAGCCCGGCTCGACAGCATGGACAGCAGCAGCATCACCGTGGACAGTGGATTCAACTCCCCACGGTAGGGAGAGGTGTCTCCGCACACATACACCCACCGGGGCCTGGGGCCTTATGCAGATTACTTGAGAAGTTTCTGATTTCACAGTCTCAGTTCTGTGTATGAGGGTTAAGAGTTGTGCGTGTTGTGTTGTTAACAGCCTGTTTCTGACTTCTTTTTCAGGAATTGAAAAAAAAAGTTTCTGCAGCTGTAGAGATCACCAATCTGGACTGGTGGGTTGGCTCCTTCCCTCAGACTTGCATCAGTCTGGTCTAACTAAGACCAACACTTCCCAGAATTTTTTCTCCTATTCTTCTTGCCATCATGCTAAAGGAAGTGTTTTGTTTTGTTTTTTTAAGTCCTTCAAAAATAATAACTTTTTAAAGAGTGAATAGTCAATGGGGAACAGAAGGGGATGGGAAGTTTGCCTAATGCCACTAGAGGGGACCCTCTAGTGAGAATGTTCATCACAGACCTCAAAACCTTTCCAGAGGACCTGGAATCTTGCTGCCATCCCCACTTTGTACGCAGCCTGCCCACTTGGCTCATGCACCTTCCTCTCACTGCCCTCTTGTCTACAAAGAAATGGAAACGTGTTCCTCTCACAGAAAGGTTAGGGGCCTGTGCTCTAATGAATCACGACATACACCAGCACTTTTACCTCTCTTCCTGCAGAATTGATAACAACCCATTTAGGCCCTGCCATCACAGTCGCTTGTAGGTGTTGATAATTCAGAAGAGTTGATCATTGAGACATAATGCCTAATGGTCACGCCCAAAGCACTGAAGTTGTTCAGGAGTTACAAAAGCAAACCGAGGAGTCTATGCAACTTCCTTTTTTCTCCTTAACTCTTTCTTCTCCTTAAAAGGGTAACTTGGGTCCTAAAACTCCTTCTAAATTCTACTCCAGATTGGTGACTCTGAGATGCAGAAATACTTCAAAGAGACTGACATTCCTCATCAGCTGTGATTCCCACGATCTTGCAGTACTTATAATTCTAACAAGTACCCAGATAGGATTATGGACTTCATATATTTATTTTAATTATTAAGAATTAAAATTAATCCTGTTGTGATCATTTCGCCATTTCTCTGGATACTTTGGGGATAGAGCATCCCAAAGTCAGAACTGGGAATCATTAATCTGTTTGTCCTATATCAGGCCTTTGTTATTTCTCAAAAGGGCTAGTTCCTTATTATAAATATAATAGTTATTATTATTATTTTGGTCATGTGAATATTTTGCAAGTTAACATGTATAAGTCTAATATCCAAACAGGTCACAGGGATGGCACTCTGGTTACAGTTGGTGGGAGACCAGGAGTCCCAGATCTCCTCTCCTTCAGGATCCCTGAGAAACTTCAGCCATCACACCCAGTCTTTAAATCACTGGCCTGTATAGTGACTTTTCTAAGAAATTATTTTTGTTAAATCACTTCTTAGCCCAAACCAAATTTTCATTTATTTTTCCAATTTATTTCTCTATCCTTTTCTGCCTATTTTCCTGTTCTACTCTTTTTTTTCCCTCTGGAAATTCATGGAGTGGGTAACAGATACACATAATTGAAGGTCTATGGTCTGTGGCAGAAGCTCCACGTCATTGCTTATTGAAGACATGTTTTATTTCCCTGTATCTTTGTGTTCCACTGTTTCTTATTATTGTAGACTCTGCCACCTGGTGCTTTTCATACATTAGTTTCAGACCCTTCATGTTGTCCCCTTGACCCCTAGACTTCCACAGGCAGAAAACTGTAAAACTCCAGAGGTCATTGCTAAGGACACATCGGGAGTAGTTTAGTGGATTCTAATATAAAATCCTACTACTACATAATATTGAAAGTTTTTGTTTGTTTAAGAGGTGAACAGAAATACTCATGAAAGAGTAGAAATAGTATCTGCACAATATATTATCTCAAAACTTGGGGTGCAGAATATAGAATTTGTGACTGGGATTATTTCTTAAAGTAAGTTACTTTCATTTTTTAAATAACATATTCAAAGGTTAAGTGTTTTGTTATAGTAGAAGGTAAAGTTTGTTCTAAGGAGACTGCCTTCACACATTAGCCACATGTCTATCCCACCACTATTAGGAGGTAGGATTTTCTCTATAGCAGCATGCAGATGATACATAAATTTCATGCAGTTAGAGAACCTACAAAACAATTCCTAATTTTACCCCTTTCAAATTCATTATATCATTTGGTTAGAAACCAGATGACAAACTTTATTTCTATACACCTCAATAAAGTCACTAAGTTGCCTTAACTCATGAGGATGTGCAAGAGAATATTTGATTTACAGAGTTTTCAGCATGAGTAGCGTTGCAGTTTAGTAACATTATCATGTTGATACCTTCCCATTGCTAGATGTGGGAATCTTCAGTGCACTGTTTGTTCAGATCTTTCAGTAAAATATTTTACTAAGCAACTAAGACACAAGCAAGCAAGATGATTTTTCCCTATACTTAAAAGTTTTAGTCCTGGCCCAACAGTCCTGTTCCACCACATTTCCAAAATTTTTTAGTCCAATCTATTGGAAACAAAAGGATATTGAAAAAGCAAAAAGATTAGAAACTGGACCTATGCTATGAGTTCTCATATTGAAAATGAAAAATCTTGACTTGAAAAGCCTACTTACTCTGTATCTAAGGCCAAAAACTGGTTGAGCAACGTAATATGAAAATCAGGGAGACCAAAGGCTACCAGGGTGTATCTGCTTAATGTATGACATGGACATGTGCTATAGAACCCTAGGGCCAAGGCAACACATGCCAGTAGAAGGATGAACAACAGAGCTACTTAGTTCACTTCTCCTACCTCTTAATTCCTGGAACTTTTATTTTCAAGGTTGCATTCCATTAGCTCCCTCTAAAAAATAATTAAATTTGAGAAATATGTTTCATTGCTAACAATCCATTTCTATTAACTTTTCATCATCATATCCAGAGTCCTCAATATGTATGCCAAAGTCTGTACTCATTATTGCAGTGGTGATGAAATATATTCTTTATAGAAACTGGAATATTACATGTATTTATCACTATCAGTGTGTTGGAGTGGTCCAAGGCATCTTACAGCAGAGACGGCTCCAACTTAGATGGTCTGTTGCGGGTGAAAGGGGGAAGGAGAGACATCTCCACCACCATGGTGCTTGAGCCTGTTGACTCGCTGGAGCAGGCTGACAAGCTGGAGAGGTTCTTATAGCCACTCGGAGGACCTTGAACATGAAATCCACTCCGTTTCCCTCGATTAGGCTCAGTCATCTTCATTTCTGTTCTTGCCTGGCATGTTTGAAATGTTAAATGTTCTACATCTCTTAAAGCATTTAAATAGGTTCAAGGATTTCTAATTTAGAAAAAGTATCAGAGAAATAGGAATAATCAAGCTTTAAGCCTCTATTCTATAAGAATCCTTTAAAAAATAGAATATTTCTACTGAAGGGAAGCAGAAATGAATGTAAACTTGATGAATAAATGGGAAAAAAAAACCTAAGGTCTTTTGTCAGAAAATACATTTTAAAGTGTTAAAATTTGACACAGAGGTATACAGTGTTTAAAAAGAGTTTTATTCCCATCAGTGTGGGAAATTAGCTAGCCGCGTGCTTCAGGTCCACCAAAGTCAAAATCTCCTAATCGACAAGGCAACTGCGGTCATTAGGGTAAAATTATTGAGTTTATTCAGAAGCAGTTATGCCCAATGAATTTCTACCCTGAAATGACATCATCGCACTGGTATGAGTATTCACTTCTAAAACTAATGTGATAGCTTCTCCATCACATCAGATTTTGAAGTAGTTTCCTTGAATATGAAAAGAAGGCACAGCCATTTCAGAGCATGCTTGGTGATTGAGAAACCCTTCATTCATTCTGCATGCTGCAGATCGTAATGTGTCTGTTAAAGCTCCTGGAGCCCCAGCTGGAAGAGCGGATGCGAGTAATCGGTGGAGATGTATATTGATATGACATTGTGAACCGACAGAGGAAATCCATTAGCTACATCATTCGCTCTTCCTCTGGGGCTCAATATATAACTATTTGTGTTCAAAGCAAAACAAAACCAAACCTTTTTACTCTTTTAGTACTCGGGAGAGCCTGGCTTCCAACACATCAAGCATTGTTGAGAGTAACCGTCGTCAGAATCCCGCTTTGAGTCCAGCCCACGGTGTAGCTGGTTCAGCCTTCAACTTCCGTGCGAGTACAGATCCCCCGACCAACGAAGCTGAGAAATTGCAGAAACCTTCCAACTGCTTGCAAGCTTCTGTTACTAGTGTGTGATAGTCCTTCTGCCTCAGATCTTCTGTCTCATTCAGTACAGCAAAGTTTACGACACTGGGACTGATGTTTACATCTTTGGAAAGACAAGCATCTCAAGCACAGTTTTCGTGTTTACTTAAACTGTGCAGCTAAGTAGGCTAGGGCAAAAAAACAAAAATCTTTATTTCAGAGTATTGCTTTTCACATTTATGGCTCTGTAGCAACTGAATAGCAGTAGGGGTGATATGTATACTTTGGCTTCACTAATTGTATCTGAGCACACATAGGAAAGTCTAGACACTGTAAGTGGAATATGCGTTTTCAATGTCATGCAGTTGCCAATTCCATTTTAAAATGCCACAGATGTGTGTTGCTCCCAGTCTGTGGTTCAGGGGGGCCACAGAACTGATCCTTGATACTTCCAAAACAAACAAACTAACAAAAACCCATGCCACCATAAAATGTCCAATGCAAGGGTCCACCTTAAGGGAAATCAATGCCAAACTGAACAGAAGGGACCCCAGCCCTTTGCGTGTGAACCGTTTATGCACCTGTCATTTTTCACTGTGAGTTTCGTGGTACTGTTTTTCAGGAGTCCATGAAAGTATGTCCAGAGGGGTGGCGATGGAAATACTGGGAGTGTCTGTCTTCAGGATTTTGTTTTCAAGTGTGACAGATGCTTGTCTTGATTTTAAGCCTTCCATGATCACAAACAGGAATATAGGCCTTTGAATCAGAAGTGGGTAAAGGAAGGGATTCCCGATCTGGCTGGGGCACTAAGGGAGAGAAGAGGTGATGTGGACTTTTTAAAGGTATCAATCAAATGCTGAAGGAAGATAATTTCCTCCTTGTGATACTTATGATGATCCTATCTTACTATAATAGATACAATAATTAGTTTGTTTAAAAGCAAAATGTTCTTTGTGATACAAATGGAGAGTATGGCCTGGGGATGTTATTCTTTCTAATGGAAGGATATAAATCTATTTTATGTAGTTTTAAATAGAATGCCTAAATTAGGCTGTGGGAGATAATTTTTAGTGGTTATAGGAAAGAGCAAATTTAGGGAGAGTTGAACTTCAGGCCTTTTATTCCTGGGAAGATATCTATAGAGAAAACTTTTAAAGTAATTTTTGATTAGAAATATACATGCCCATGTAATAAGCAACAGAATGAGCTCATTCTGCTAGTGTGGTATAATCATAATTTGTACTCCCCTAAAGTTTATCAGAATAACAATTATGCATAATGAACTATGCCAGAGTAATGTTTACAGATACTTTGTAACCAATTTCAGGAGGTGTTTTTAGGCGATGTATAGTCATTAGCCCAGCTTATTTCAAAATGATGTGTTAACATTTTGCTTTGGTTTACAATGTCATGTTGAACACACAGAAGGCTCAGCAGCAAAGGATTACAAATAATTAAGCTTCAATCTTATAGGAAAGAGACATTTCAAAGTTCCCGAGCTTTACTTTCTGAGAACAATGGAATACATCTACAGATAATGGAAAACTATTTGCAAAAGGGTTTCATCTGACCCAAGTAAATGGTCTGACATAAAGTTATATTTACATGTCTAGTGGCATGTGCTATTGGGAGCCAAACACCATTTTTTTAAAAAGATATTTTCACCTCAGATTTAAATAATTGGCATAAAATTTGTGAGACATTTCTGTTCCCATCTTAGATTTAATCACTAGCAATCAATTAAAGGAATACAGTCAGATACACAGTTGGACTAATTTTTGAAACATGAATACTCACTTATGCTTTATCAGCTATTTGAAAGTTGCATTGGGTCAAACTGGACTCCTCAAGTTTGGCATAATTCCCTTTTAGTGCTTATTATAGTGAAACTTAAGCACATTTCCTAGTAAACTGCCACCCTATTGAAATGCTTAAGCCAGTTGACTTTTAATCTCATGCCTTATTTCCTGCAAGGCATGCCTCAACTGCTCAGAAATGCACCGTCTGTCTCATTGCTTAAATATGTCCAGAAGGAATGGTAATGTATCTAGTAGACTACGTAATCTATTTCCTTGGGGAGTTGTATACCATACAGTTACTAAATTTTTCTGTCTAAATTTATTTTTTCCAAAAACCTGCTCACCAATTTTTGTCATCCTCAATTCATCAATAACATAACCATTGAAATAGCACATCGGCCTCTGATTGACCCTCTGAAAGTAGCCATTGAAATAATCAAATGCTGTGTGAGCAGGAAAAGAAATCATTACCTTTAAGAGAAGCTTTAAAATATGAACTTATCAATATTTCACAAGAAATAGGTTTACAAGAAACGTTATTCAAATCAAATGTGTACACTATTTGCCTGACACCCTGGGGTACATGATTTTTTAAAAGAAAACTTCCTTAGACCAGTAGCCATTTAGCATAGAAACGATGGACTGTAAAGGTGATATATCATCTAAGCAGATGTTCCGTGTAGAAATACTCTCCTGAATCTAATCTGGATTCTTGAATGGAGGAGAAGGAGAAGTGGTGGCAGGAAGCGTGTGACATATGAGGCATGTGACATGTGACAACTATGCATGTCCAAGATGGTCTCACCCAGATGGTGAGGCTCGCCATGCTCAAGCCCTCGGGCCCTCTCCAAGCTTTGTACCCTTTTCCTCCAGTGATACCATAGCTTTGTGTCACACAACTGCTTATTTAGTCTTAGAGTTTATCAACTGAAAGGTTTACAAAAACTGAATCTGGTTGAATCTCTGTGAGGCGTTCAACTTTAAAGGGTCAACACATCTGTCGGCATTTTGCACACTTATGTATTATTATGATACAGCATATTACTTTATGGTAATTTTTATTTTTACATATAACTACCTCCATGAATTTGATGAAATGGCAGCAGTGTGTTAAAGTGTATTGTTCAGAAAAGCAACATTTAAAACTTTCTTAAACATGAGGCCATGCGTTGTGTGTGTGTCGGTGATTGCCTCTGGGGACTCGTGACTATCCCATTGCCATGGTCTTTCTTTCACAGCATCCTTTGGCTTTCAGATGTAATTCTGTCTTTTCCTCTCTTCCCCATGAAAGCACACTTGACTTTGTCACGAAGGAACGGAAGTTTAAAAATTCTTGTCTTTCCCCCACTCTCCATTCCTGCTAAAAGTTCTCTCTGGCCAAGAGCCAATTGGTAAACATAATTTGGCAAGCTATTTACTCCTATGGAAATCTGATTGGATGGCTAGGTTTTCAGTAACAGAAGTCACACAAGAAATTTGAACAGCTAACTCTGAAGCACTTTGGGCCTCTCTGCCTTTATTGCATGCCACCCTATTGAGCCCCAACCCCTCTTTCATTAAAGGAGCTCTGCCATGTGTTCCATGACTTCTGTTAAATAATTTTACCCATTTGATATATTTTGCACATCTCAGGGGACCTTAATGAGCATATGAAAAGGGGGTGCATTCAATAGTGAAAACAAATAGAAGAGCTAAAGAAGGGCTGGCTGGGTAAAAATAACACATGAATGCTTCTCTGGTGTTGGGGAACTCAAGTTCAGGAAGCCTAAATTGAAAGAATCTGCAGTAACAATGATCAGAACACCAGCTGTTCCCAAATCTCTATTTTTCCGTAACCCAACCAGCATTTCTAAAATGTAAACTTCAATTTTATTGCAGTCACCATCAGGAGAAGAAACCTGTTCTGTGGAAACAGAAGCATCATTCCCCTCTCAGTTGGCACAGCTTGGTAAAATTCTACCCAGGATAAACCACTTATCACCACAAAGTGTACTTGAAAATAAAGTTTTTAACTTCGATGATAGGCATATTTCTCACAATACAATAGGGATCATTTTTGGAAAAGTCTCACCATTTGTAACATGGGTAGTATTCAGAGCTTCATTTAAAATCCAACAACCAGTGATGATGTTGCTCAGTTCATTTTGGGATCTCAAAGTGCTTCCAAAGCATTAGTTAACAGCTAACAAGGCAGGTCATATTTTTAATACCCATACTTGGGATGACTTAGATTACCCAGAAACATAGTGGCAGCTATCAATGACCTATTTTCTATCTGTTTCATAGACCATCGTGAGAAATCACTAGATACAATGATCTTTTTCTGATGTGTGCTAATAAAGTAAAAAAAAAAAAAAAGTCCAATCTTACCCCTTTGTCCATTTTCATTCAAAAAGTTCAGGGTGTTTGGAATCTCGCACCTCAGCACACATTTCCAGTATTGAATGATGAAGTGGGAGAGTAGCAGATCCACCCAGAAGCCCTTGCAGTCCAAGACCCATCCAGATGTCCACCCCTGTTTACAGTGTCATACTGGGTTTCTTCAATTCCTGTGCTAAAATACCATCTTCAGGAACAAGACTGCTTCAGGCAGTGGAAGGTGCTGAAACAAATTTCAATTGAAAACTTTATCAAGTACTCTTCACCGTGCTTTGTGGGCACAATAGAAATTCAGTACAACATATTGAGCCCTACTTTGTAGGATCTGACCCAGTTCTAAGTGTTTTCACAAATTAGGAGATAGGAAAACCCTTTATAGGAATCTCCATTACCATAGTCCTATCCCCAAACCAACTAGCAGTGCTGTCAGACCACAATGGACCCAAGCAAGTGATTGCTTCTCCTCCTTCCTCTTTCCCCCAGAATGGTCCTGCCCATTGCCAAAGCCATCCAGTACTCTTCTGTTAGTGAGAGACTCTTCTGTACACGTTTAGGACTCCAGGAAGCTGGAACACAGGAAAAATGAATGGGAATCATGGGAGACATTGTTTTGCTTTGGGTTAGTAAAATATGAGCAGGAAAGAGATTACTATCAGTCTGAGCTTTGCCAAGAAAGATAAAGAATCAGCTGTCACCCCAGCCCTCTTGCAGAGGTTTTATGGTATTAAGGTTACATCTAATATTTTCCCATAGATTTTTATTTAGGAAACATTTCATAAATTATATGTGTATGAAAAAATGATTATTAAATTTCCTCATGTGTTTGAAACAGGCATTGGGATCTCTCTGATTGAGTTAATCTCTGCATGTTTTGCAGCAGCATCCCAGAGAGAGTCCCCAGTGATCGCTCCTAACACATAATCCTATGTTTTTACAGTTGTTCTATGACTTAACAATTGATGATTTGTAAGATTCAGAATTCTACAAAGCTCAAGGGGGCCTGAACCTTCTTCTTATGATTGTATATGATCAGTTCTAGGGCTTTAATTGCTACTTATTGGTTCTGCGTGTGAACACACACATGCACACACACACGATGCCAAGAAGGGAATAGGGTGTTTCCAAGCAGGCAGCGATGACTCTGGAGATGGAAACACATGGGTTAGAATGTAAGGTTAGAAGCTGGACTGGACCATATGCAGTTGCCTGTCTTCCTGTGCAAAGGCTGACCTTGGGATCCCCCATTCCCTCACTCCCACCAAAAAGAGGTACCAAGTCTGATACCTGAGATCTCCTCCAATACCAATCCTCTGCAGTTCCAGGAAGTTAATCCTGCAGTATTCACTCAGCAGCCCATCCTTTCCTTGAAAGTCCCTCCCTGCCTCCTTCCCATCCCCCCACCTAGACACTGACACCACCACGGTGTCCACATTGGAAGGGCAGAATACTGTGCAGTACTGTGCACACACGCTGGTTAGAAATAGAGCTGCCCTAGGGTCACCTTCATGTGAGTATTGACAGCTACAAATTAAAGTCCTTAGAGCAGTTGACAGAGATACTACTTTCTGGAAGAGAATTAAATTTGAACATCAAGTTTAAAGGGATCATAATTCTGCAGGTATCTTTCTCTGAGTGACTGAATGTGACTATTGCATTAGGGTAAATGAATTAAGAAGTGCAAGTGGGATTTACTGTATGTTAGAAAGGAGTTTTGCAGCCAAGACTGCCTTGAATAAAATGTGTTTGCACTGAAAAAAAATTTAAATTACTTGGTCTCTGGTTGCTGTAAAGGTCATCCAAGATGGATGTTCTGTTTATATTGTATAGTATTTCATATGAAATAATTACAGTTCATGAAATGTCTTCCCTAATGTTACTGATTTATAACAGCACATTTGTAACATGGTTTTTATTGTGTCAGTGTACCATATTGTAAATGATGATTACTTGTCATGCTTAGTATAATAACTTAAAAGAAAAAAAGGACAGGGATTTTTGTAAGTCTATATTTGAAAGTCCCTCCATATGGTAATATTGTGTTCATGTTGTTTATGTAGTGTTGTGTGAAATATCCATTTTGGATTGTGTTACTTTTTAAGATATTAAATAACATTTGGTTATATGTCTAAGTGGATTTTTTTTTGGTACTTGTGAGCGAATATTTTAGGTAAGATCAATTTATTTCTTCAGTAACAAATTTCAATTGTACATTTTTTATTATTAGGGTTTTTAACTACAAACAGAAATCTCTGATCAAAATTCTTTTCCCAGGAATGTTGAAAAGTCACATTCTGGACTGTGAATTTGAAACAGGGCTAGGGATGGACGTAATTAAGGTTTTTTTATATGAAAGTATAAAGAGCAACACAGTTGGTTTGGGGAGTTGTTTTGTATTAGCACTCCTATTCTAGCTTTTATCCCCAGCTGAATGTGACCCCCTCCCAGGTAAACACTACTAGGAGGATGACAGTGTTCCAGTGAGTCACTTGCATGACTTTGGAATGCCTCCACTGTTCAGTTGCCTTCAAAATCTCCTATAGACTTGGCTTTCCATGTCCACAGGCTCCAGATTCCAACTGTGCTCAACCATGGATTGAAAATATTTTTAAAAATTGTGCCTGTACTGAGTACGTGCAGATTTTTCCCCTTACCATTTTCCCCTGAACAATACAGCATAACAACTACTTAAACAGCATTTACATTTTACTAGGTATTACAAGTAATCAAGAGATGATTGAGGGTATATGTAAATACAATGCCACTTTACAGAAGGGACCTGAGCATTTGCAGGTTTTGGTATCCTGGAACCAATTCCTTGAGGATACAGAGGGACAACTGTACATTTTTCTTCTCCTTGGTGGTGACAAATCTTTGTCTTTGTTCTCAAGTTTGTGTTTTTTCAAACAAAAACTGGTTTGCTGTCAAGTGAATCATTAAACTGGGAAATAGCATTTTTAGTCAAAATCACTATGGAGCTATATGCAGTTGAGCCTGGTTTTCTTGCAAAGGCAATACCCAAAGCAAACTTTCACCAAAACCTGTTTTGCACAGTGACCATTTTTTGAAATGGCGTGGTGACCCCCCAGGTGAGGATCTTGAAGAGCAAGTCTTACTTTCCTTGTGTAAATTTGTCTGTCCAAATTTTTAGGCACGAAGTTAGGAGAACAAGTCCATTGTGTTCAACTCTAGAACCAGTTCTCTGTGGTGAAGGGAAGGTCATTGTGTTTCCCATTCAGAAAGATCCAGTGAACTTGGCACACACAAAGGAAATGTGGCAGCGTTCTGGCCCCTGTGAGAGAATGGTCACAGTTCATAAAAAATCTTTTCTTTCCAAAGGAAATGGTATGGTTTTAACTTATTTTTAAGTGTTTAGTGTGGTGGGAATTTTTTTTCCTTCTCTCCATAAAGAAAATCCAAGGGAAGTACCCAATATTTGCCTCCTGCCCTGTTTGCAACTGTGAAATTGAAAACCATTGAATAATAAAAAGGAGTTATTCACCTGACTTTCAAATTTATTTAATTGTAAAATCTTATTCCTACTGTGGGAATATTTGGTTTACTGATAGTCTCCTCTCTTTAGGCGTAGTGACTCCAGATTTTCTCTGTCAGATAAATAGTTCCTCTTCAAACACATGAAACAAGTGTGTGATGCGTATATTCACACAGCACATTGCCCTGTGCAAGGCTTTCAAGAAAAAGCAAGGCACCTACACTCAAGAGAGACTGGGTAGGATTTTTTTTTTTTTTTTTTGTGAATCTTCCTTTAAACAATGCAACGAGAGTATAAAGTAAGAGGAAATTTTAGATGAGATTAGTGCATGTTAGACAAGAGAACTAAGGCCAAAGAAGTTAGTTTGGAATCCAAAGGGCAAAGTTGATCTATGGATAACAGGCATGGTGGGGCAGGCCTCTAATCCCAGTGACTTGGGAGGCTGAGGCAGAGTTCAAGGCAGAGTTCAAGGCAGCCTCGGCAAGTTAGCGGCGAGGCCCTAGGCAGCTTACTAGACCCTGTCTCAAAATAGAATACAAAAAGGGCTGGGGATGTGGTTCAGTGGTTAATAAAGAAGTAAAGTGCTCCTGGGTTCAATCCCTGGTTCAAAAAATAAAAAATTGATCTATTGATGTTTGATAAAAAGCAAATTCTTGCTCCACAGGTAGGTCTAGGACACTGGGGCTGTTATCAACTCGAAGTCCGTATGCACTTGTCTGGGAGACCACTTAGTCAATCATCCCTCAAATTCCATCAGATAAACTCCCTTATCATCTCCCTTCACATTTCCCTTGTTTCTCTTTCTTTATTGTGAAGTCCATGCTTTATTTTTGTATTCTACTACCTTGACTTTCTTTTACTTTACTACTTTTCCTAAGGATATTTGTTTGATGTTATGCTATTAGCATTTGAACTCAGTCCTGATCCCAATCATTGATAACCACAGTTGATTACTAGTATTTTAAAATTTGCATTCATATTTATATTCCCTTATCCCTCTTGTGCCCACCTGCTGCCCGCTTCCCATCTCATTTCCGCTTGGCTTTGTGTTAGGAACCTATTGACATCTGATACTTCTGTAGGAATCTGCCACTCATTGCTTCATCAGAGGCCTGATAAGTAACTAGCAACTTGCAGACAGACATAGATAGATGGTTAGATGACAGATGTTGCATTAAACCAAAGAATTCTCTATGTTCTTTTTTTTTTTTCAGACAAAGTTGAACAGGTTTCTTTATTGCAAAATTACTCAAAACATGTTCCGCTTATTTGCATTTTAAGTCTCCAAGAATAGGGAATTGCCCTGCTCCCTTACAGAATTTCTATTATCATCTATCTACCTCTCTGCATTCTTTAGTCTGTAAGTGACAATGCAACAAAAAGAGATGTCATGCACAGAGATATTGTTTGGTTTCTGTGTCACTCCCTTTGAAAGATGTGTTGGGAATTTAGGCTTTAGGGGTTTTTTGTTTTGTTTTGTTTTGTTTTGTTTTGTTTGCCAGGGACTGAACCCAGGGGTGCTTAACCACGTAGCCACATACCCAACCCTTATTTAATTTTTTGTTTGAGATGGTGTCTTGCTAACATCAACTTAGGGCCTCCCTAAGTTGCTGAGACTGACTTTGAATTTGAAATTCTTCTGCCTCTGCCTCCCAAGGGAAATTTTGAGCCTGCTTATTTGTGCTGCAAGCCAACACCTGCCATTCTTTACTCTGTACCATATGGTCGGAAAAGTTTTGTCCCTGAACAGCACCTCCTTAAAGTTAGATAATGGCTCAGTGGTCCTGGCGTTGAGGGATCAATAGGTCTGCACAGCGCAGCTTCATGTCATTTGTCATTATTGATAAGACAGGTGCTATAGATAAATAGCAAATCTTCAATGGATTGGAGAAGACAGTTTTTCCCTTCATTGTTTTCTCATGTGTTATTTGAAGGTAGCCCATGAGAAGACATTTGTCTTTAATGTCAAAGGATTGACATTCATAGTGGGAAAGTTTCACCATCTTTGGGACAGGGCCATGAACTTGGAAACAGAAGGTTTCAATTCCACAGTGGTGTCCCTTCCATATCTCCTGTCTTTAAAAATGACCTAATTAGGGGAATCAAAGGGCTCCTGATGGTCCTACAAGATGTCAGGCAAATGGGTCTCTTTTGTAATGGACTGTTTCACTAGCCAGTTGATGGAACTACCAGTACTTCAGAGAGACTAGCCCGAGGATTTCAGCAGTGTATTTTGTTGACAGCTTTTGAGAGTAAAACCCTTCCACTGCATTTTAAAACCAAACCTTTAATTTTGTAGCAGTTTTAGATTTTCGGAATTACAGAGTTGTATAAAGAGTACTTACATGCCCTATGAACAGGTTCTTCTATTATTAACATCTTACATTCATATGGTACGTTGGTCACAATTAAAGAACCAATACGGCATACACTTTTAGTTAAATTTCCTTTGTTTGTTGCTACTATCGATTTTCCATTTCAGGAACCCAACTAAGATACCATATTGCATAGAACTGTCTGTCACATGTCCTTAGTTTGAGAATATTTGTTTATTCTCTTTTTTCTTTGCTTTTGTGTGCATGTGCAAGCATATGTGTGTGTGTGTGGTGGGAATTGAACCCAGGGCTTCACACATGCAGAGCATGTGTTCTGCCTCTGAGTTAAAACCCCAGTCCTGAAATTGTATTTAATGACCTTGACAGTTTTGAATAGGACCATTCAGGTGTTCTGTGTGATGGGCCTCCATTTGGGTATCTCTTGTGCTTTTCTTATGATCGCCTGGGATGATGTACTGTGGGAAACAGAACCACAGAGAGAAAGTCCTGTCCTCATCATATGTCATGAGTATATACTATTTAATATGACTGACTACTGTTGATATTAACCTTGACCTCCTATTCTGAGGTGGCACCTTATCAACTTTCTTCAATGTGAAATACTGCTCTTTTTCCCATTTTCATACTATCCTCTGGAAGAAAGTCATTATGTACAGCTCCCACTTAAACAGTAGGGAGTTAAGTCCACAGATTCTTTGGAATTCTCTACAGGATACTTGTATCTTCCCCCCCCTTTACTTCTTCATTAAATCACTTATTCACATCAGTATAGACTCTCAGACGTTTATTTTATACTTTGGGTTACAGTCCATAGATTTTCAGTCTGCACGTCCCTTTGTGAGCACTTCCCAAATTTCTGACACTATAAGAGGATCTAGGCTCATTTTAGGCATTTCCTGCCCTAGTCTTGGAATCATTCATTTCTTCTTGGAGTCTTGGTTTCTTATTGGAGAATAGTACTAGAAACCAAAATCTGGGTGCTAGCTATGTGCACTGCTTCTGGGAATTCATTACTTCTCAGTCTTCTCTTTGCTGACAAAGCAAGGAGACATTTGTCTGCTTCCTAACCTATGTCCATACACAATCTGTAGATACTTCCATCTCTGTCTCTATTAAGCTAACTGTGAGGTCACACTGATATCTTCACTTGAAATCCTGAATGACACAGATCATTCTAGCCTCCTTCCTTCACCTGTCTGCTGACTCCCACTCCAACAGTCAGAAAACTGACTACCTGGCGCAGTGGCCACACCTGTAATTCCAGCAGCTCAGGAGTCTGAGGCAGGAGGATTGTGAGTTCAAAGCCAGCCTCAGCAACTTAGCAAGGCCCTAAGCAACTCAGTGAGACCCTGTCTCTAAATAAAATATAAAAAGGGACTGGTGATGTGGTGCAGTGGTGAATGCCCCTGAGTTCAATCCCTGGGTACCTAAAATAAATAAATAAATAAATAAATAAATAAATAAATAAATAAATAACTAGCTCCCACCACTCACCATCTCTTGACTCAATTGTGCAATTGCATTTATAGGATTTTATAAAACTGATTTGATAAATATGAATAAACACAGAGGCAAAACATGAAAAAAAAAATGTACTTATCCTAGTACATGGCTTACTGTGTGACAGCATAGTGAAGATCATAAACTTATTGGCACCAAATGGGACTGTTCTAAAGAATTTTAAGGTTCAGAGGGAAAAGAGGCACTGTAACTGTTATTTGAAGTGTCTGTTTCCTTATGTCTCACTATTAGTACTGGGAAAGCAAGCAACGTATTGACTTCAGCAAGTCCTTCCCTTCTCCCTACTTCCAATCCCTGAATATCTAAATTTTTGCCACATTTCAAGGCCCAAGTCAAAAGCCGTGTCTTTCTCAGGGGCTTCTCTAAACATCCCTCTCCACTTCAGGTCCTGACAAAAGTATGGCCTCTTTCCCTCTCTTACAACCACTCATCATTTCCAACCCTGGCCCTGAGGAGCCTTGAAATCCTCAGTGGCTCAACCACAAGAAGTGGACCCAGCATGATGGATTCAACCAAGACTTTGAAAATGTTCAGTACTTTGATCGAGGCTGCTTGTACCCTAAGTGACCTTCTGGAAATATGCTCACTGGCTGCAGCTTCCCAGCTGCCTTGGGGTCTTCCTGAGCACCAAAGAAACCCAGGGATGAAGCCATGGCTTTCAAAACGTCCAATAATTTGCTAAATGATTAGAAGCTAAAGAGGAAACTTACAGTGGGAGGGGAGTTCAAGAGGTGGGGACAAAACCAAGCAGGAGGCCAGGGGGAGCCGCTGACCAGTGAAGGGGATCAGCCTTGCTCAGGCAATGCAGACCTGGTGGCGGGAATCTGCGGCTGTGTGCTGTGCAGGGCTGCAGCGGAGGGGAGGGGGAGGGTCCTCCCAAGCCATTGGCGTATTTATGCCCACGGTCACATTGAGTTCCCTTCAGCTGTGTCTTCAATCTGCAGACAGCTGACTATTGTTTATGCCAACTTTCCATAAAAGTATAACAAAAAATTTATTCTCCCTCTCCTGATTTAAGCACCCCCCATCTTAGCCACATGTTTGTCTTTCTGTTTCTTGTCATTTCTTCTCCCCCAGCCTCCTGCTCTTTTTCTGGGATTTGCCTCCAGCTCATTTTTCACTTTAATGTTCTCATTTCTCTCCCCTCTCTGTGCGGCACACTTTTCAAACAAGTACTTGAATATGATTTCTTGATAATCTTTTTCATGTCTTCCAGAAGTTTCCCCAATGATTGTTACTAACTCACTGGTAGCCATCCTGTGTGCTATTTTTTGCGGGGGTGGGTACTAGGGACTGAACTCAGAGTTCCTCAGTCACTGAGCCACATTCCCAGCCCTGTTTTGTATTTTATTTAGAGACAGGGTCTCAATGAGTTGCTTAGCGCTTTGCCCTTGCTGAGGCTGGCTTTGAACTCTAGATCCTCCTACCTCAGCCTCCAGAGCCCCTGGGATTACAGGTGTGCACCATTGCACTCAGCACGTGTGCTATTTTAAGAGCTTAAACAGGGAGTTTAACTACTAACAAACTACTTGTTCTTACTACCAAATAATAATAAGGTTAGCTTTTTTAAAAAGGCTTTTTCAAAGTCAACTTCTCTGCTTAAGCTTTTCTGTGGATGAGAGCTCTAGTTTATCTGGGGTATTGGGAAATGGAGTCTTGGAAGGGATTGCTGGACAGTTCTCTGTGGCTCCAGGTTTCACACACAGTAGTTGTGGCCCTGCCCTGGGGTTGGTTTGCATCTCAAGTTGAATTGAAAGACTGCAAAGCCAAGTTCTGTCTGAGAGATGTGACTTGCAGGCAAATCGAACGGGGGGCTTCCAATTCACACCTCTTGAAAGTCTTGCTTTTGTGAAAACACTTCTCTTCGTTTTAGTTGTTGTATACTCCAACTTTTCTACAATAAGAAAACTGTCCATGGACAAATAAAATACTTCAGAATGCAATAAACAGAAGAAAGGCCAGAGATGGTGGCTTATACCCGTCTTCTCTTTGAATGCTCTCAAGCTCAGCAGGCAGAATTTGACAAAGTCCTTCCTTTCTCCACAGTAGCTTCTGGCCACTTCACCTCTGATGAAGGCTGAATTTGGAAGCTTGCAGATTTTTCTTGAGAATAAAACACCTTAATAATTGTTTCAAGTAGCAAATTGATGTGCTTCCTATTATTCAGAGTAAAAGCATTCTCTTGGTCTCAGTAAAGCAAAATCCAGAATTTCTTAATATGATATAGGATTAAAAGGGGCAAAGGGACTGAAGATGACAATCTCCAATTATTCCTTCAGACATAAGGTGGCAGCTTCCATGTAAGAGAGAAAAATGGATCATTCATAGATAAACCCAGTATGTGGGAGTTCGATCTTTCTTTCCTTCCTTCTCTCTCTTTTTCCCTTTCTTTCTTTGTTCTTCCTTTTTTCTCTTTTTCTCTATCTCTTTTCCCTCTTTCTCTCTCTTTGTCTTTCTACAGGGTCTTGCGGGGTTACCCAGGGTGGCTTCACACTCCTGGCTCAAGCAATCCTCCTGCCTCAGTTTCCTGCATAACGAAACAAAAAATATGCCTGGCTTGTTCTTATTGTTTTCTTCCATACTGAAACACTTTCTCCAGATGATATGTCACAACTAACTCATTCCCTTCAAATCAAAACAAAAATTTTCAGACACATCCTACATACCCAGAAATCTAGTGCTTATCAACTCATGTTGTGCTTAATTGATTCTTATCATTTGTATAATATATCAAAACCATACACTTCCCAAATGTCATCCCTAAAGGGTAGTTCATTATGCAGAATGCATTTTAAATACCTAAGGCCTTGTTGTAGAGTAGGATTCTAAAAGTTTAAATTTAAATTTGACTTCAGATTGAGTATTCCTTATCCTAAATTTTTGAGATGGAAAGGATTTGTAATTTTCAGACTAGGGAAGGTCATCCTATACCTTGAACACTATGGTCCAAATTCAGAAATTAAAAATCACTGAGAAAGGAATGAAGTCAATAGAAAGATAATAAAAATATGCCTTCACATATTGTAATATTTCTTGGGATCTGAATCTTGTTACAGTGGATATTTTAAATAGCAAATTATCAGTGCTTTCCCCTAGCTGCTGGGCATCTAGGCTGGTTCTAGGAACACAAAGTTAAAGGGCATGATTATTGCCTTCTAGAAGATTTAGAAAGGAAGGTCAACCCTATGGATGGAGAAGTATTGATGGAATCTGCATACAAAATGCTCCAGGTACCATGGGAAAGTGCACCTGCCTGGAGTAGATCCAGGTTCCAGAACTCTCCCACCTGCTCTCCAACTGTGGGATTGGCAGCCAACATCACTCATCTGACTGCCAAGGCTTAGTATTATGGTCTGTTACCAAAATGGGGATGGATCCTGGTTTCTCTGCCTCACAATGACTTCTATGAGAATTAATGAGACACTTGAAAACCAGATGTATCAGGTACAAAACCACCATTGGGTTGCTGTGTGGGTTTGGGAAGAGGAGCGCATTTTGCATTCTTGTGGCGGGGGTGGTCTTATGACAATTAGAAGTTGAGCAGGCCTTTAAAGGCGAATGAGATATTGGTAAGGGCAGAGGGGTCTGAATGTATTTCAGGCATGGATCACAAAGGCTTGAAAGCAGGAATGGCAAAGAAAACATTTGCAAGACAGAGCATACATATAATTAATCTCCCTCTGGGGCTATGTGTGGGTATAAGGCGGGGAGAGGGTTAACATTGCAAGTAGTTTTCCTACAGAATATTAAAGATGAACATCAGAATGTGACACACTGGAAGTTTTTCACATACTATTGCTCTGTGCCTTGGATGCAGATGGAGTTCCTACTCCACTCTTTCTTTCTTTTTTCTTTTTTTTCTTTTTGCAGTGCTACCCCACCCTTACTTTCTTCTTCTTCTTTTTTTTTTTTCAGTGCTGGGGTTTGAACCCAGGGTCTTGTGCTTGCAAGACAAGCACTCAATCTACTGAGCTATATCCCCAGCCCACCCCTACTTTCAATTCTTGTCTTCAAATCCAGCTTTAGACAGGAAGCCCTCTGTCTTAGCCTATCCCCGCCCCTAACTTTTCAACACTCTTGTGTTCTTTGTTTGTCCTTTTTCCCCATGGACATAGTGTGTGTCCCCCAACTGGATTATAAAGTCCTTAAGTTTGGGACCATTTTCCAATCATATCACCTCACAGGTTGTTAACTCATGCTGACAAACTATTCTTCCTTCTTAAAGTTAATCAGCTCACCAATTCTAACAGTCGAATCCACTTGGAGTTCTGTGGGTAGCTGTCAAAGTATCATTCACAAAGTAATCTACTTGCACCTGATTAGAGAAAAGCCAAATGTATTTTTAAGACTTCTGAAATGCCTGAATTTGGCTGTGACCACACCATGTCATCAATGCAAAGATGCAATGATCCTACCGTATTTTGTTTGACTTGACATGGTTAATTAGCAAAATTGGATTATAAGCTGAAAAAACACACATTTCTGATGTTTTTTCCCCTATTATTTTGGCTCCTTTTTCTCAGGTCCTCTGTTTACCCCTTGAATGATTGGCATTCCTGGAGGATCTTAGGGCCTCTTTCCTTACTGCTCCTGGGCCCCTTTCTTTAATTCCCATGTCAAAGATTTTAGTGTCTTAATCTTCATCCCAGACTTCCTCCCTGAACTTCAAGTTCATTGTTTCTGTTTCTTCCAAACCAGCATTTCAAGCTAAATTTGTATCTTTCCCATAAGCACTTGGTCTTTCTATGTCCCCACTCTCACCAAAGGATCTCGTTGGCCACCCATTTGCCAAAGTACAAACCTAAGCTTCCTCTTTGACCCCTTCATCTCCTTCCCACATTGCATGGAACCCATCACTGGGTCATCTTTGTTTACCTACTAAATATCTCCTGAATCAGTTCCCTATCTCCAACCCCACTGCCATGGCAGAGCTAGTCCCAAGCATTATTAGATCTTGCCTACATTATTTCAAGAGTCTCTACATTGGTTTCCTGCTTCCAGTTCTTACCATGCTATAGCTGGAGGCATCTTTCTAAAATATAAATTTAGTTTTGGTGGCCTTATATTTGATGATACACAAGCTAGGTCTTTTTCCTTCTTCTTTCTCTCTAAGCACATGCCAGTCACATGCTGTTGAATTTATTTATTAGC
Organism: Glaucomys volans; assembly: GCA_020662805.1. Classification (NCBI taxonomy): domain Eukaryota; kingdom Metazoa; phylum Chordata; class Mammalia; order Rodentia; family Sciuridae; genus Glaucomys; species Glaucomys volans. The sequence continues at coordinate 109,416 of JAJEJO010002117.1, read as the reverse complement.
TCTGAAACCTAAATCCTCCAGTGGTCAGTTAGGTAAATTAGATCCAACTCTTTTCTAGGGCTTTTAATCTCTCCAACCTGCTCCTTGTCTTCAGTTGTCTCCCTTCTCTCTCTTCACTGGCCTTCCAATACTCCAGCCAAAACCTTTGCTCAGGTTATTGCAGTCTCCAGATCCTTTCAAAGACTAGTATAAAGATCTGGAATTGTCTTTCCTGCCCCTTCACCCCCATCATAGCACCTGATCACTACAAAATCTTTATGGTTCATTCATTTGAACTGCAAGAAATTTGTCCTATCTTGTTGAATCTGGAGAAGGTGACTTTTCTTTCTTTCTTTCTTTTTTTCTATTTTTTTTTTTTTTTTTTTTGGTACTAGGATTGAACCCAGGAGTGCTTTACCATGGAGCCACATCACTAGCCCTTTTTGCGTTTTATTTTGAGACAGGTTCTTACTAAATTGCTAGGGCCTCACTAAGCTGCTAAGGTCAATCTTGAACTTACAATCCTCCTGCCTCAGCCTCCTGAGTTGCTGGGATTATAGGCGTACGCCGTGCCCTGTGAGAGGCGATCTTATATGTGTCCCCTTCACCCCAACAGTTACTGCTCAGAGCTGGGGATTATTTTTTGTCACAGTCTAGGTTTCCTGGGATGTAGACTAGGATTAAGTATGTGCAGGGGAGAATGCCCCTGCAATGGGTCCCCGTGGGGAAAGAGGAGGGAAAGAAGTGTGCCTAGTCGAGGGGAAGTTGGACTGTGTCAGCGCTCTTTGCCAAAGACCACCAAGAAAGCACCCCAGCGAGGCAGAACACACATCCTGCACTACCAAGGGCCTCTCAGTAAGAGTGTTAAAAAGAACCTATTATAGGATGTGGGTTTCACATGAGTGATTTGGAAGATTTAAGGTTCAATCTAGGACAGATGCTGCCCGGAAGTGGGAACACTTCTATAAATGCATCGCCATAAAGTTTGTGTATAAGGTCAATTTGTAATTGGGTTACAAAAAATAGCAGTCACACCTGCTAGCCAAGAGGGTGGGGTAGCACACATACGTACATATATACACACACACGCACATACATACAAGTACATATATATTTAATACATACATATACACAAATATACATATTGATATATATTTGCTAGTTTATATATTAGCATATATATATATTTGCTAGTGCATTATAGTTACACATAATAGTGAGGTTAGTTTTGACTTAATCATACATTCATGGAATATAATTTGCTCCGTTTAAGTCCCCAGTAGTTCCTCTTTATCTCCTATTCACTCCCCCATTCCCCTTCTTCTATTCCTCTGGTCTTCCTTCTATTTATTTATTGTTCCTTTAATTGGTGCCTTACATATATACATAAAGGCAAAATTCACTGTGATAGAGTCATACATGTCTACAGCATAACTTGGTCAATTTCATTCCGCAGTTCCTCTCTTTTCCCATCCCTCTTCCCTCCCCTCTACCTGCTTCCTCTACTCCACTGATCCTCATCTAAGAATTTAGTATTTTGAGCAGCACCATGTCCTTGCATTGTCTGTGTTTAGACAAAGTTATGACGAGGCCTTTCTTCTAAGTAGAACTCATGGCTGCAGCACTGAAACTTTTCTCAGGAGGACACCATCATCGGTGTCCCAGGGAAGCCTTGTTATCAATAACTTTTTAAACAAAATGACTGAGCTGCGAAAAATGCTTGAGATAGACCATATTTGTATATTTGGAAAATAACCTGAGTAAAATTAAAATGTTTCTAGTATGAGTGTTGGTGTTTAGCTTTAATATAATTTTATCCTGAAATGTCTCTAGCTTTGTCATTGAACCACTCACCCCTGTTCCATCTCACCACTGAATTCTGCGTGGCCTGACAGGCCCCAAAATACCTACACATACTCCCAAATGGAGCGAAGAGGTGGGGAAGAGATGAACTTTTGGAATGACTATTGGTATGTCTCACCAACATTAACATTTTATTAAAAATGTGTAATTGTTTATTATAGGAAATCTGAAAATAACAGGAAAGCAGAAAAGAAGCAAACAAGAATTAACCATTGTTATGTAACCAAAGATGACCATAATTAATATTTCAGCAAACTATTATTTCTTTTCATCAAATATATGTGTGTATGTGTGTGTGTGTGTTTAAACAAAATTGGGACCATATAATCCAAATGATTTTGGAAATTGCCTTTTTCCCATAGTTATCCTGAACATTTCTCATGACTTTTTAAATATTTTTCTGCCACATGACTCTAAATGACTGCATCGTGGTGTCATCTTTGAATAATTTTCCTTCTGTTTCTCATTGTTGGGTATTTCTTTAAACATTTTCCTGATGTTGAATTTTTAGTCTGCAACAAACATCCTGGAAGAAATCTGAATGTGTCCTGGAATTAGAATTGGTAAATCAAAAGTTGTACATATATTTAAGACTTTTAAAAATGCGTGGTTGAATTGCTTTTCGTAATTTGTTATGTCCAACTACAACAGTTCAAGTTTATGCTGCATCTAAAAATCACTTCCATTTCGTACTTTTGCACCTATATTCATTTGCCTACTATTTGTATTCAAGGGTTAATTTCCTGTGTGTAATCTGGGAAATCATTCTGCCTATTGATGGATGAGTCTTTACCAGGTAAGGTCTCCATCTCCTAATTAAATCTTAGCAAAGTAGCATTATGCTACCAGGATTCTTGACTTTTGCCCCTCAAAAAGTACCAAGGAAAACTGAATTGATAATTTCTAATCATAAAAATTTTGAGAGAAAATGACTTTTACTTGCACAATATTTTTTTGGTCTGGACATCCAGAAACAGCATATTCAAATTCAAAATTGTTTCTACTTTCTTGTTCCCAAGCACTCAAGCACAATTGAAGTAAGATTGGGTCTCCAGCTTGGCAGGGAAACACTTACAAATGAACCCAGACATTTCTTCCTGTGTGTTTGAGTTGAATGAAAAGCATCTTTAATTCCTATGAAGACGCAACCTCTCCTATAAGATGCTTTTCGTTTCAGCCCAGAGTGAGGACTGCACACAGACAACGTGACAATATTCTTCTCTGTGGGTGACATTAGATTCCCATGATGCAACAGGTTTGCAGCTTTATTATTCTTCCATAATGAGGAAACTCAAGGCTACTTAAACCTGGGAGAGCTTTTGAATGACATCTTCCTTTCAAGGTAACCGTTCTGCTGCAGTTTGTTTGTTATGCATCAGCTTATTAGTAGTAGCTCTTCGCAAAAATGTGGTTATCAAAAAAAGATGATGGATAGTGAAGACCAGCTGCTGCAAATCACAAACTATTCATAAATAGCTTCCCTCACCTCCAGTAAGACACTCTATTCTTTGGTTGTAACAACAGAAAATTAAAGCCCTGTAGGATGATAAATAGCTCACAAAATAATTTCTCCCCAGTGTTTTGAATGTTGTCTTGTAACGCAGTGCACTTTCCCTGAACCAGAAATTGTCTGTAATAAAAGAATATTGGGGAAAATGTTTAGATTCCCAATGAATTCTAGAACTTAGAAGGAATGTTCTGGTTTCACTATTAAAGGTTAATAGCTGAGTATATGTCTAAGCTGCAATAAAATGAGAGTTTGGGGTCTCTTGTGCCCAATAAATAGTTACAATTTTTAACACGTAAAAACCGGAGACCTTTTCTCCTTAATTTAAAATAACAATCAAATGAATTTCTTGGCAATAAGCAAATGATTGCTTTTAAAAATCCCATAAGTATTTCAATTTGTAAGTCATCTAAAAGAAAGGATCACTTCTCCTCGCTGTCTTTTGACACAAAAACCATCTTTTCTGTGTACACAGGGAACAAATGTTATTGTTCTGGTTAATTATGTTGATCTTGTTTCCAGCTATTCACTCGTCTGTTTACATGCGGCATGGACCATTCCCTCACAGCCTAATGGACTTGTGGCTCCCCTTCCTTTAGAAAAGGAAGTCAGGCTTCACAGGAATAATTTCAGAATTTCCCCAAGACCTTTTGAGACTAAAGTGAATTCAGAGTGAACCATGACAGTAAGTTCATTGTCAGTTCTAGATTGTGACGTTCTACTTAAACCAACTTGTTTCTGCCAGAGGTTAATTGAATGTCAGTCTTCCCCGTAGGGGACTCTTTTCAAACTATTAGCAATCATCAATGTCTAGGGAAAGAGAATGTCAGTTGTAACGGCTTGACTGAGTCTAGAGAATACAACTTTGTTCTTACCCTGGCCGACTAAGGTGTCCTAAGTGTGTGCACAAAACAAAGAATCCGAGCTTGTTTTCTGCAGCCCGAGTCTTCCATAGAATAGATGGGGCTCCTGCTTATCTGAATAAGGAGAGTTTTGAGGACTCCCACCTTGACATTGCAAGGAGAACTTTCCCTCGAATCTCTGAATTCTCTCATCTGGTGCAATAAATTAGAAGAGCCTGCTGTTCCCTTTGGTAGGCTTATAAAGTGCCCCCTTGTTAGATTAATATCCAGAAACCATCTCTTCTCTGGTGTAGCAGAAGGCACATGATGAGTCCCAGATGTTTCTGCAGGGCCGTCATCCGGGACATAATAGATTACATCAGGGAAACCAGCAATGAGGAATTGAAAACTCTTTCTCTCTCTCCCTCCCCCCTTTCTTTTCTAAATGGTTTGGAGATTTTGAAGGCTGACTAGTAACCTCATTTTATGGAAACTCACCCCACACTTAAGTAACTACAACTAGCTCAGAGAGCTGAAAGACGTTGGTTGGTTGGGGATATTTCAGATGTCACAAACTTCAGCATCACCCAAGAATGCAGAGGGGACTGTGGCAAGAATAGCACTTCGGGGCAGTGGCTCACTGACGCCCTGCAGCCTTCACCATGGCTTAACCTCCTGCAATCCAAGGTTGATTAGTTCCTATGGGAGTTATCCCTCCTTGCCTTAGCATAAGAGAAAACGAACAGAACTGCCCAGGAAATTCCAGAGTCTCCAACTGCGTTATGGAAATTGTGTTCGTTTTTCATTACTGTGACCAAAATACTGGACAAGAACAACTTAGAGGAGATAAGGTTTATTTTGGGCTCATGTTTTCAGAGGTTTCGATCCACAGTTGGCTGGTTCCATTGTTCTGGGCCTGAGATGAGGCAGAACATCATGACAGAAAGGTGTGGTAAAGGAGAGCTGCTTCATTCAGGGCAGCCAAGAAGCAGAGAGAGAGAGAGAGAGAGAGAGAGACAGAGAGACAGAGAGACAGAGACAGAGACACAGAGAGAGACAGAGAAAGAGACAGAAAGAAAAGGAGAGAAGAGCTAGGGACAAGAAGGAATCGCCAAAGGCACATCCCCAGTGACCACTTCTTCCAGCCATGCCCCACCTACCCACAGTCATTCCTTACTAGGACATTCAACTTGTCAATCCGTCAAGTGGATTCATCCTCTGATTAGGTTATGTCTCTCATAATCTAATCCTTTAACCTCTGAACATTCTTGCTTTGCCTAACACATGAGATTTTGAGGGGAGGTCTCATATCCAAGCCATAACAATGACCTTAGTAATAACTAAACCTCCCTCATTTCTCCAGCCCTGTGCTGGATACTTTTCATAGAATAGAGAGAATGGCCTTCAAGATGGATTCATCACCTGATTTCACAGCCAGGGGGCCAGAGATTGGTGGGAGCACATGGTCCTTATTGTACAAAGCTAAGAAGAGGGTGAGGCCATGCTACAAACCCAGATCTATCTGACTCTCTAGTAAGAGTGCCAGGGCAGGTTGGTAGTAAGTACTCTCATCAGGGCTGACTTCCTGCTTACAGCGTGACCTCACGGCACCCCTGGGAGCTGGGAAGATGTGCCCACAAGTTGCCCTTGGGAGCTGCAGGAGTGGCTGCAGGGCACTGCCTGCCCATGTCCTCCAGCATCAGATTCTACAAGGCTCCTCATTACATGGGGAAGAATATGGACCAGGGAGAGACAAAGAAAAGCTGTAGGATTTCCGGCAGCTGTGGAGTTTGGAAAATGCCTTTGTAACTGCAAATCTGTCTGTTTTATTGCTTTCAGACCTCAGCCTGCCCGAGACTTGCTGGAGTTTGTCTTTCTCAAATTAAAGCATTTCCTAAGTGAAAGTGAAGAACCAAGAGGGAGGCAAGTGTTATGCTGCGGCTGCTCCTGGTGGCTCTGCTAGAGTAGGCTGGCCTGGCCATCTGAACCCTGGACGCTGCTCTCCTCTGCTGTGGCTCCCATCCCACTTCAGGAAGATGAGATGTGACTAGAGATCCCTTCTCATTCATGTTTGAGTGTCATCCTCCTGAGAAACTGGGGCTCTGAGGGAGAAGGGCGTCGCTCACAAGGGTCCACAGCCCTCTCTTTCAACTAGTCACCCTATTTATGATCTAGTTGATCACAGATTTAAATGGACAATTTTGACTACCTTTCTTGTGTATGAAATAGAGCAGTTCTTCAGATCCAGGAAAGAATTGAGACAGCTCCTTGTTCCACCCACATCGCAAACTCATCTTTGCAAACATGGAATGTATGTAGACTTCCTGCCATGAGCTCAGCACTGGTAGAGAGCTGTTTTCCATAACCCATCACTTTGAATCATTTGGACCACACTATAAGGACAACATAAGGTGGTTAGCTTCCTCCCCTTTTAGAATAAGGGAAATTGGGACTTGGAGGTCAAGGGTGTTGTCCAAAGTCATATGGCTAGTACACAGCATCAGAAATCACTCCAAAACCTGTTCCTCTAGTGACGCCAGGATGCCTTGTGTACTCTTAGATGAACAGAAAGCCTCTCATTTTGCATTCTATTTATACAACTGAATCAGCCTAAAGATCATGGTTCCTCTGCCTTTGTTACACAGCGTGCCAAGCCAGGGTCACAGTGGAATGTGTCCACAGACTCACCACAACGTTGCTTACGGAAGACAGACTTTGGAGCAGAATAAACTCCCCAAAGCATGCCGAGCCCTTCTATGGTGCCAAGTCATAAGGAAGTTTCTTTTTAAAATAATATTTATCTTTTTCCCCTGTTTATAAAAATAATACACAATCATTGTAAAAAAGTTCTAGGAAAATATGAGAAAGAAAATGGAAACCAACCATGATGTTAACATTATGGCACACAGTTTCAATTTTAAAATTGTACATATGTACATTTTTTAATAAAAGCAAGCTAAAATGTGTGTGTGTACCTTTCTAATTTTTTTAAACCCTAACATTATCTATGACCATATGGCCAGCTGTTAGCTACTCCCCGGATCAATACAGGCCTTAGTCCAGAACATCTCTTCTTAATGGCAGAGTCCGGCCCACTGGGAGGATTTCTTTCCCCTAGTGTTCAGGGATCCCCTAAATGTGGCCATAAGGACTGCTACAGTTCATTTAGGCTGGTTAAAGCATATGGTATGGAGCCATCTGCAAATTTGGCTTCCACTGTTTCCCTCCTCCGTCAGCAGGTCATCAGGAATTTGCCAGGAGGCCATCCATGGGAGTAGGCAGAGAGCATATCACCAGTATGTCCCGAGTAAGCTTTTTGGGCTTGTGAGCTTCTTACTCAAATGACTTTTTTATGTCTTCAGGAATTACTAGGCATCAACTTGTGTATGCTATCTTTCTATAATGGTTGAGCATTTCTTGGAATTTCCAACTTCAGATAACTCCCAGTTCATGAATGGTCTGTATTGGGGTTTTGGTCACCTGGTATCCCATGGTCAGGAGTCTCCACTAGGATCTGTAAGCCAGTACCTATTACCCTCAAAAGGAAAAGAGTTGTGTGTTGGAGGAATGGTTTTACTCATCAAGCTTAAAGTTTTTCTTCTTTCTAAAATAATTTTTTTGTTGTGGTAAAATACACATAACATGAATTTACCATCTTAGCCATTTTAGTGTATATCATTCAGCAATATTAAGTACATTCATATTATTGTACAACCATCTTCATCCTCCATCTCTGGGGCTCTTCATCTTGCAAAATCGAAACTCTATACCCAGTAAATAATAATTTTCTATTCTCCTCTCCTCCTAAACTTTAGCAAATATCACTCTGTGTAATGACACATGCTCATGTATCATGTATCAGAACTTCCTTTTTAAGGCCAAATAATATTCCATTGTATATATAGACCACATTTTGCTTATCCACTCAACCACTGATGAAACTTGGATTGCTTCTACATTTTAGCTATGTAAAATAAAGGTGCTATGAATATAAGTGTACAAATATCTCTTCAAGATCTTCTTTCAATTCTTTTGAGTGTATACCGAGAAGTAGGATTGCTACATCATAGGGTAGTTTTCTTTTTAATTTTTTGAGGAATGGTCATACTGGTTTCTAGTGACTATGCCATTTTACATTCCCACCAATAGTGCATAGAGATTCCAATTTCTTTATAATCTTGTCAAAAATGTAGTTTCTATTTTTATGATAGCAGCCATCCTAATGGGAAGAAAGGGGTATCTCATCGTAGTTTTGATTTGCATTTCCCTAAGGGTTAATGACATTGACATCTTTTCATGTGCTAATTGGCCATTTATATACCTTCTTTGAAGAAAAATCTATGCAAGTTCTTGACCATTTTATAAACAGGTTTCCTTCCTCCCTCCTTCCCTCCCTCCCTCCCACCTTCCTCCTTCCCTCCTTCCTTCCTCCCTCCTCCCTCCCTCCTTCTTTTCCTTATTGAGTTCTTTTAGCAACAATACCTACTGCAGTACAACCCTAACTATAAGAGCTCATCTTGGCTCTAACAGCAACTGTTCAGAAATTTGCCTTTTTATTACATTTTTAAATTGTACTGTGTTTTTCCAGCTTCCTTTTCACAAATTATCAAAACCAGGAGTCTGCATTATCTTCTGATCTCACCAATACAAAATGAGAAATTCAGTTCACTTATCTTTGCCCTTCCACCATCCCCTGCCTCACCAGTTGTCCAGACTTTGCTAATAAATTCCAACTTGTAGTTCCTTATATTGTTCTATTTTATATATTTTCTCCATCCTTGAAAATCTAAATTCCACTTGCATTCATTTATTTAGGATAATATTTTGAGCTTTATATTAATTGGTTTTAATGACAGTCACCACTCATTAATATTAGAACTGGAATTATGGGATGTTAATTTTCTCTGAAGTCTGCTTGAATGCATCTTCAGATGATTTTTAGGAAGAACACATAGAGGGTATACTTTCTGATCCCTTGAATTTGCAAGACAGTTTATTTTTGATGCTTTCACAAAAGAAAAAAATTAGACTGAAAATAAAAAGTATTTATTATTAGTCCAAGTATATTACCCTAACTTTTTTTTTTTTTTCAGTGCTGGGGATTGAACCCAGGGCCTTATGCATGGTAGGCAAGCACTCTACCAACTGAGCTATGTCCCCAGTCCACTCCTAACTTCTATAACTATCTTTTCATTTCTTCTATTACAGAGTGTGGCAGAAAACAATCCAAATCCAGGTTGCTGTCCAGTTTGACTTTTGTTCTTTTTTGAGGGAACATTTCTATAACTAAAGAAGCTTGGAATTGATTGCTGTCATCTTTTCACAAATTTAAGAGTCATTTTTAATCTCTTCATGAAATGCTTTTTGCTCATGTCTTTTGTACATTTTTCTAAGTAACTATGGATCCCGCCCCCCAATTTGCATAGATACCTGCTAATACTAGTCCTTTAACGTTGATATTTATCACAAATATTTTCTTCCAGTTTGTCATTTGTCTTTGTTTACACTGTTTCCTGCCATGTAAGTGTATTTAAATTTTTTTATATCAGTCTTTTAATGTGTCTGGATGTTTAGTTACAGAGTTTTCTCCAATAACCCAATTATAGAATTCACTGATATTTTCCTAAAGTACTTGCAGAGTTTTAGTTTTTTAAACTTTAAATCTCTGATCCACTTGAATGTTTTTCTTAAGTACCATGTTAGGGAATGGATCTCTTTATTTTTTCTATTCTTTTGTATCATTGTGTTTAAGTGTATCTTCACTTAGGATTTTGTTTATAAGCCAATTTGAAAATATTTTTCTTTGAATAGGTGAGTTAAGTCAATTCACCTTTATTGATATGCCTGCTGGGCTTGATCTAAATTCTGTCACATTAATGTATGTTCTAATTACTTTTCATATTATATTTATTGTATTTGCTTTTTATTCATTTGGGGAACTTTTAAGAATATTTGTATTATGATTCAAGTGATTGCTTTGTGTTGATACTATTTAGAGAGACTTTAATCCTAGTTTTATTTTTTTTTTACTAACAGGATAGTTTTAGGGGACATCTTAGACTCTTGTCTACTATCTATGGAGTAGTTTTATTCTATTTTTCCATTTTTTCACATTTTTTTGATTGGATTCTTTTCACTTTGTCAAAACATGGAATGAGCCAGGCACGGTGGCACACACCTGTAATCCCAGCGGTTTGGTGGTGTGAGGCAGGAGGATCGCGAGTTCAAAGCCAGCCTCAGCAATTTAGTGAAGCCCTAAGCAACTCAGTGAGACCCTGTCTCTAAATAAAATATGAAAAAGGGCTGTGGATGTGGCTCAGTGTTGGAGTGCCCTGGGTTCAATCCCTAGTACCAAAAAAAAATTTCTTTTATTTAGAGACAGGCTGGCTTTGAATTTGCAATTCTCCTGCCTCAGCCTCCCAAGCTGCTGGGATTACAGGTCTGCTGTCTGAGGAAATTTCTCATCACATCTCTCTGGTTTGGTTTTCCACAGCATTAGTTTATATTAATTAATATAGCAGTACCAAAATTTTAATCATTCAGTATAGCATAATAGTTGTTTATCTCTCGTTTAAAGTCAAACCAAGTATTCCAGAATAGTGAGAAACTCTTTCATAAGCAAAGAGTTAAGGATTTAAAACTCTATCCATCTTCTTGGTGCACTACCCCTAGGATCTCTGTGTTCTCTGCTAAATTTCTAGCATCTGAGTGTCAAATAAAGAGTATTTATGGGCCCAGCTTGAAAGTAGTCAGGCTTCCTTCAACTCATAAATTCTACTGGCCAGTACTCAGTCATGTGACCATTCCTAATCTAACTTCAAGGGAGACTGGGAAACGTGCTGTGTGCATGTATTTAAATGGATGCAGGTTGGGTGAGCTCATAGCTGTGTTGGTCAAAGTCTCCTGGCACTGACTCCAATTCAGATTATAATTCTATTGCTTTTATAATGTTGAAATGATGACTTTGTATCATCCATTTCTGCTTTATTTTTACCTTGTTCCTTTTGCAACTTATTGTAGACTATTTTGTCTTTCTAACTCATCTTGTTACTTTTTGAATTCTATTATAAATTAGTATCACATCAATTATTTTTCTGTTTCCTGTAATGATAATAATAGAACACAATAATGGGTCAAAGACAAAATTTATAGCTATGTAAAATATATAGCCTTTCAAATATGTATTTATTTCAAACACATATTCTTATGTTTTTAAAATATTGTTCCATTTATTGTGTTCTATAATTATTTTCGATAGTAACTATCTATGCTAGATATTTTCTTTTTATTCACTATCAAAGAGAATAAACTATAGGACTTTGAGTCTTGGATGAATGAATTTCTCTCTGCTTGATTATTTTATGTTATTTCAATAACTAGTGCTGGATAGCATTTTGATATATGCAATTCCCAATTTAATTTGCGTTGTGTTATTTATTCCTCTAGTATCATTTTGTTTCACTAAACTGTAGGCATGTTTCTACCCTTGCTACCTGATTCTTCTATAGCATTCTCCAGAATTCTTCAGCAGGTTCAGGCTTCAAACCTATCTGAAATTCACCTGTGCAAGTGTTTAGCTTGTTATGAATATGTAATAGTTATTCATTACAAAGTCACATGGTCACATGAGCAACACTACACACCAAATGACCTAACAGACAAATACAGAACACTCTACGCAATAGCAGAATGTATGTTCTTCTTACGTACACACAATAATCTCTGCGGTAGACTGTGTGTTAGATCATGAAATACGTCTTAATACATTTTAAAAGACTGAAATTATACAATGTATCTTCTCTTACTAGAATGAAAAAAAAACAAACAACAGAAGTAAAACTGGAAAATTCACAAACATGTCAGATTTTTAAACAACTAATGTGTGAAATATACAATTTATAGCTCTATAAAATGTATAACCTTTCAAATATTTAGCTCTATTTTGAAAATAAGATCTCAAATCAATAACCTAACTTTATACCTTAAGGAACTAAAAAAAAAAGCAACCTAATTCCAAAGCTGGCAGAAGAAGGAAACAAAAAAAATATTTAAGTGAAGATATATGAAATATAAAGTGGAAAAACAATGGAATTCATAAAACCAAGAGTTTTTTTAACGTTTTTGTGTATAGTACTGGGGATGGAACCCAGGGTTTCTCTGACGCTGAGGGGCAACCAGAACCTTTTTTGTTTTATTTTGAAACAGGACCTGATTATGTTGCTCAAGGTAGCCTTGAACTTGAGACCCTCCTGCCTCAGCCTCACAAGTAGCTAGGATTACATGACTGTGTCACCATGCCTAGCAAGAGGTGTTTTTTTTTTTTTTTCAATAGATAAACAAAATTAACAAACCTTAACTAGAAAAGGAAAAAAGAAAGAGAGGGAGTGAAAGTTTCAGATTTTTAAAACCAGAAATGAAGGGGGGGAGATTATTACTTACTTGACGTAAACAAAAATAATTATAAGAAAATATTATGAACAATAGTATGCCAACAAATTAGACAACCCAAGTGAATAGACCTATTTCTAGAAACACACAAGCAAAAAGCACCAAAAGTGACTCAAGAAGAAGTAAAAACTCTAAGGAGCTAAGCTGAAGAGGTTTAATCAGACACCTCCACAGAGAAAAACTCAAGACCAGAGACACTCACTGGCAAATTTTTTGAAACATTTGAGGAAAACTTAACACAAAACCTTCTCTAAGTCTTCCAAAATATTGAAGGAAGAAAGCTTCCTAACTCATTCTATCAGACCAGTGTTTCTCTGATACTGAAGCCAGGCAAAGACATTACAAGAAAACTATGGACCAAAATCCCCAGATGCAGAAATCCTCAACAAGATACTAGCAAACCAAATCCAACAGTAGGTTAAAAAGAGTACACACCATGAGGAAAGAGGATTTGTCCCAAAATACAGGGATGACACACATACAAAATTCAATCAATGTAAAAAAAACAAAGGGTAAAACCCACATTGTCATCTCAATGGATACAGAAAATGCATTTGACAAAATTCAACATCTTCATATGATAAAAGCAATACTCAATAAAACTAGGAATGGAAGGAAACTTAACATGACAAATGACATTTATAAAATCATAATATTTAATGATGAAAGACTGAACACTTTCCTCCTCATACCAGAGAAGAGACAAAGATGCTACTTTCATTACTTCTGTTCAACATTGTCCTGTGAGTTCTAACCAGAGAAATTAGGCAAAAGAAAGGATGGTATCAAGGCATCCATACTGAAAAAAGAGAGGTATCCCTGTTTGCAGAGATCTTATAGACAATCCTAAAAACATAGTTTTACACAAACACAAAGTTAAACTCATAAATAAATTCAAGATACAAGATCAATGTACAAAAGTCAGGGGTCTTTTTATACATTAGCAGTGAACAGTCTGGAAGGTAAATTAAGAAACAATTCCATTTATAATAGAATAACAACAAAAATAAAATAAAATACCCAGGAATTGATTTAACAAAGGAAATACAAGACTCGCATGCTAAATACTACAAAACATTGTTGACATAAATCAAAATAAATGGAAGATATCTTGTATTCATGAATTCGAAAAGTTAATATTGCCAAAGATGGCAGTATTTATCTAACTTGGATTTCTGATTCAATACAATCCCTATGAAAATCCCAAAGGTCTTTGTTCTTTAAGAAAAAAAAAAATGGAAAAGTTGATCCTTAAACTTGTATTAAATTGCAGGGAATCCTGCCTGAATAGGCAAAATAATTTTGAAAAACAATGTTCAGAGGACTCACACATCTTTATTTCAAAACTCACTGCAAAACTACACTAATTGGAACAGTGTGGTATTGTACATATTAAGTCATTAAAATTGCAGATTTTATGTTATGTGCTTTTTATTTATTTATTTATTTATTTATTTATTTATTTTTTGGTACTGGGGATTGAACCCAGGGGCATTCCACCACTGAGCCACATCCCCAGCCCTATTTTGTATTCTTTTATTTAGAGACAGGGTCTCACCAAGTTGCTTAGGGCCTCACTGAGTTGTTGAGGCTGGCTTTGAACTTGCGATTCTCCTGCCTCAGCCTCCCAAGTGCTGGGTTACAGGCATGCACCACCATGCCCGGCTGTTATGTGCATTTGACTATATATATTTTTTTTTTTTTGTACCAGAGATTGAACCCAAGGGGGCTTAACCAGTAAGCAATATCCAAGCCCTTTTTTATTTTTTATTTTGAGACAGGTTCTCTCTAAGTTGTTTAACTCCTCGCTAGCTAAGTAGCTGAGGCTGGTTTTGAACTTGTGATCCTCCTGCCTCAGCCTCCTGAGTGCCACCACACATGGTTTTTAACCACAATTTTTTAAAAGTCACATGTGACACTCCCTTTTATATATAGGCTGGTGTTTATCTGGAGTTTCTAATTGGTATTAACTTTCATATTGCATTCCTTTGTTATGTCCTCAAGTTTTCAAGTATTATGTAACCTTAGGTTTTCTATTGTGTTCTTGTTTTCCTGGAAATCTGTTATTCAAGTCCTGATTCTCCTACTTTAAGCTGGGATAATTGCTTTATAAAGACTTTCCACATGAAAATTCCCTTGACTAACTCCATCTGCATCTTAATCAAAACTATTGCGTCTTGCCTTTTATTTGGTTTTCTTGTTTAACTTTAGCATATCTTCAAGTAGTTTCAGATTGTTATGTCTTAAAATGACTAAAATTTACCCTTAAAACTTATTATTTGCCAGTTGAAAATCCTTTTTTTCTCTGCTGTTTTCTAGGCCACAGTGCTGTTTTTCATTTTTGATATTTCGTAATGTTGCTTGATTTTCTCTCAAGAAATTATTAACTTATTATTCTGAAGTTTTATTATGATATTCTTAAATGTTTTCCATTCATTTATTGGTTCATCGATTAAAGTGAGCTCTTTATTTTTTGGACACTTATTCTTCAACTCAGAAACAATCTCATATTAAATCTTTGCTAATTTTTACTCCTCCATTTTCTCTAGTCTTTTTTACTCAACCTTCTGTTTGTTTGCCACAGGTCTTCATGAGTTAATTTACTTGATTTCTTATTATATTTCTTACATCATCTCTTTGTCCTTCTAGTTTAATTTTTAGGCATTTCCTTCACCTGTCCTTCCAAGCACCCTACTGAATTTCTTTCATCTTGGCTCTCGTGTCTGGGAGGCTGTGGTGCTGGGGACTGACCCTGGGCCTCGCACATGCCGGGCACACACTCTGCACTGAGCTACACCCAGGCCCTTGCCTCTCATATTTTTAGTTTGTAAAAGCCTATCTTGTTTTCTACCCATTCCTTTATCAACACATCCTACTTTCATTTTATGAACGTGATATCTTCAATTTCTTTGAGAATACCAGAGCTTCATGTTTGTTATAGTTTGATGTGAGGTGTCCCCCAAAAGCTCACATGTGAGACAATACTGGAAGGTTCAGAGGAGAAATGATTGGGTTGTAAAATGCTTAACCCAATCAGTGATTTAAACCCCTGATAGGGATTAACTGAATGGTAACTGAAGTGGTAGGGGGTGGCTGGAAGAGGTAGGAATCAGGACGTGGTTTTGGAGTACATATTTTGTATCTGGAGATTGAACTCTCTCTCTTTCTGCTTCCTGATGATGTGAGCTGCTTCCTCTGCCATGCTCTTCCGCCATGATGTTCAGCCTCACCTTGAGCCCGGGGAATGGAGCTGGCCTTCTATGGACTAGGACCTCTGAAACCATGAGCCCTCAAATATATCTTTCCTCCTCTATAATTGTGCTGGTCAGATCACTTAGTCACAGCAGTGAAAAAGCTGACTAAAACAATGTTTTAGGTCTTTCCTGTCTCCTGCATTAACCCTTTCTTCTGGGATCATGTTTCCTTCTTGTTTCTGATGCACTCTTTTTTTTTCTTCACATATTTTTGATCCCAGGTTATTCATTCATTTGAAGGGTAACGTTCTAAAATTAGATCAGGAGCTTTGTATATTGGGCAGGGTTTTGTTCTGGGAGGATCAGACAGGCAGGCAGTTTTATGCTGAGTGTCCACCCAAACCCAGGATATGGAAATTTGGGGGAGGAGGGTGGATATTTAATTTTCAGAAAAATAAAGAGTCATCAGCTTTAGCAGTATATAGTCTCCAGGCAACAATTCTATTCTATGTCATAGACTGGGCCATTGATTGTTTACTTATTTTAAAGAGCTCACTTGTTTTCAGCCTTAAGTTTTACTTGCACTTTGGCTATGCCAAAATATATGGTTCTTAAGCCTCAGAGGAGTCCTGCAGGGCCAGTCACCTGTCCCTTTGATCCCAGTTCTCCTGGAGGAGCTCTCCCTCCACCCAGGTATTTCAGCTATCACTTCCCCACTGGCTTTCTGCCTTACAGAATTTGTTAGAATCGCTCATCAGCATATACTTACCCTCTACTCTCTTTGACACTTTAGGTTGATATATATATTTTAATCTTTCATTATCCTTATAATAATATCTCTAAAGGGAGGGTTTTTTTTTCTTTTTCCTATGGACTTAACCTCTTAATTTATTATTTTTTTCTCAACTGCAAAATGATCATTTCTAAGGTTACTTGTAATTTTAAGTCTGTTCTGAATCTCTCCTCTACTCATAAGTTGACCTTAGATCCTGAAAGACTGTGCTTCACTAGTTTTCAGCAAGTCTCCTCAGACTTAATCCGAGGGAATAAATTAACCTTTTTTCTTTTTTGGAGGTGAAGTTTCCAGCTTATCTTTACCTGCTCTATGATCTCCCCAGAGTTTCACAGGGGAAGCATTAACTGCTATTAAGCAAAGAGCCCCTTCTCTTTCTCACCTGGGTCAACCTCTTTAGGGTTGAAACGTGAAGTGAAAGCAACTCAGTACCTGCAGCTAGAAGCGTGGGTCCTTGTGACTTGCAGCTCAGGGTTCATGTTCACAATGACTGATTTTCTCATGCATGGGATATTAATATCTGTAGCACGTCTCCCTCAGTTTTTCAGTTCTCTGAGTCTTATACTCAAGTTTCTGCTGTTCCGGACAAAATAACTGTCCTTTATTTTGACATTTCCTTTGGAACTTTTCCCCAAAGTGAGTTTGGACCATGCCACTGGTACGTTTTTAAGTCAGATCATCTTCAAATTTGGTAAAAACCTGTCTACATATTTTTGTGTAATGAAAATAGATAGAATTTTTATTTTTGCTTTGGTTTGTTTTTGCTTATGTTGATCAATACCATTTAAAACCAAATTAAAGGCATACAGAATAAATCTAAATTAAACAAATTTCTTCATGTTACAATAATATTGAGAGTAAAAACAGCCAACTCCTAGAAAGTTCTTCATGTATGTAAGGCACTGCTTTAGGGACTTGGCATTAATTAATTCCTTTAATCTCCATACTACCCTACAGGATAGTTACTATTATTATCTTCATTGTACAGATGAGGAAAGTGAAGCCGGGTGCCAGCCCAGACTATCTGGTGCCCGATGGAATTTTTTACAGAAAGTGGTTTTCTCATAGAAATTGTCCAAGAAATATCTGGTCCTAGGGAAGTGAGATGAACGTTGGAGTTGTTAAGGTGGGAAAATAGGAAGGAGGCTAATGGTCATCTTAGAAATCAGGAGATGACAAAATAGTTCATTAGAATTTGTAACATTTTATAGGAAAACTAGGTAGAGGAAACCACCAGAGTAGAACATTCAGATACTAGGTTTTCTTACTCAGAAGTGTCATTCACCACCCTCCTCCCCAATATATTAAAATTCATCCACCTTGTAAGTTAAATAGCACTTTTTGAGACATACCACTTTGAAAATAATTTTATAATTTTATTCACCAGTTCTTTCAACAAATATTTATCTCAACTCTGCAGCAGATTTCAGTCTAGGCAAAGGAGATACACTAATAAATACAACATTCCTGCCCCAGGGAGCTTGTCTGCAGCAGGGAGGGGTGTGGGAGACAAGAACAATAAACATAATAAATAGCATGTTGGAGCCAGGCGCAGTGGCGCACACCTGTAATCCCAGCACTTGGGAGGCTGAGGCAGGAGGATCGTGAGTTCAAAGCCAGCCTCAGCAACTTAGCGAGGCCCTAAGCAATTCAGTGAGACCCTGTCTCTAAATAAAATACAAAATAGGGCTGGGGATGTGGTTCAGTGGTGGAGTGCCCCTGGGTTCAATCCCCAGTACCAAAAAAATAAAAAATATAAAAATAAAAAAAATAAATAGCATGTTGGAAGGTGGTGGGCACCATGGAAGGGGGAAATGCAGACCAGGGTAAGGTAAATTTGGAATGCCCAGAATAGGGATAGGAATGTGACAGCTTCCAAAATGGTGGCCATATCAGCCTATTAGAGGTTAGATTTGAACTAAGACTTGAAGGAAGCCAGGGAGTTAGCCTTGCTTGGATATCTAGGGAAGGATACTTCCAGCAGAAGGAATCACTGAGGCAGGATGTCATAGTTTAAATAATAGTCCCCCAAAAGCTCATGTGTGAGACAAAGAAAGAAAGTTTAGAGACGAAATTGAAGCCAGAATTGGGGACAGGCAGTTAGTGTAGAATAGGACATCTGGTCAAATCAAGAAATGGAGGCCATCAGAGTCTGGGAAGTTGGAGACCGCCCCAGGAGATTGGAATGTTAATGTCTCTACAGTTCTTTTGATCACCAAGGTTACCTGCTTAACTGCCCCTCCCAAAAAGCAGCAGACAGGGAGTTGCTAATTAATGCCCCCTGGGCCCTAACCTGTTATCACTTTGGCCCTTCTTGCCAATCTCAGTTTTTGCATCTCACCTTTTTGCTGTGTCACCAGGGCCTAGAAACATAGGCAGGAAGAAAAGATAAGGGTGGAGGAAAGAACAGAACAAACAAGACCTTAACCTATAAAAGATGTAGGGCGCACCCACTTCTCAGGGACTCTAGGACATCAGCCATGGCCCCCTTCTTCCTCCCGGGGAAGTCTGTATTATTACCTTTAAATAAAACCTGCTTAATATGCTTGCTTTGGCATGCTTCTCTGGTGTTATACTTCAACACTTGAGGAAGCAACTCGTCACCGGTAAATGGAGGTATCAAAATGATTGGGTTATAAGAGATTTAACCTACTTAGTGCATTAGTCCTCTGATGGGGATAACTGTAGGCAGGTAAAGTGTGGCTGGAGGAAGTGGGTCCCTGAGGGTGTGCCTTTGGGATACATATTTTGTCCTTGTTGACAAGAGCTCTCTCTCTGCTTCCTGGTGGGATGTCTTGAGCTGCTTCCCTCCACCGCACTCTTCCGCCATGATGTTCAGCCTCACCTGGACTCCTGAGGCATGGAGCTGGCTGTCTATGGACTGAGACCTCCAAAACTGTGAGCCCCCAGATAAACTTTTCCACCTCTAAAATTGTACTTGTCAGATCTTTTAGTCACAGCAGTGAAAATGCTGACTAAAACACAGGAGCATGCTGGACATAAAGAAAAACTAATGAGGCCCATGTGACTGGGCAAGGGATGAGGGGTGAAAGGTGAGCCTGAGAGCCAGAAAGGAAGGCTTTGTAGGCTCGATTGGGGGCCTTGGCTTTTTCTCTGAGTGAAATGGGAAAGCATTACAGGATCTGACATGGTCTCTGACTGACATTTACACAGACCACTGTGGCCACTGTATTAAACATAGACTGTAGAGGGACAAAGGTTGGAGAAGCAGAGGGACTGGTAGGAGACCAAAGCAGTAGTCAGGAAAGTGATAATGGTGGGTGACTCATCCCATGGAGGGTGGAAGGGGTGGTGGTGTTCAGATCTGAATGCATTTTGAAGTTGGAGCCAGAAAGATTTCCTAACCCATCAGATTTGGGTTGTGAGAAAACTAAGGATCCAGAATTGGACACCACAGTTTTTGCCCTGGGCAATTGAGGGTGCTGTCATCAGGGAAGCAGGGCCGAGTTACAGGTGGAGTGACTCTGAAGAGTTGTACCCTTGAGGTTCAGATGGCAGCCAGACAGCCGAGTGTCAAGCAGAGGAGACAAGTTAGTTTGAAGGACATATGTGGTCTAAAAATGCACGATGCATCTGTGAACACAAGTCTGTCAATTATTTATTTAATTTACAATTGGGTGTAGATTTTTGGTTATCAGTGGGAACATCCAGAAATTCTTATAATTTCTCAGCATTTTGTAAGCCCTGAAATGCACCAAGACCAGGAACCAAGCCCAAGGTTGAATGGCCACTGATGGTGGCCAAAGGGCTTTCCTTATGTGAGGATGGGTGGCCTGCTTTCCATGTGTATCTAGTGAAGACACCTTTGTGTTTTCTCGGTTTTCATGTTGTGTCTCTTTCTTCCCGTCTGGGTGTTCTTTTCAGAGGGCGTTCCAGGAAATGGTTCCTTCTTAAATCTACTCTTCAAAATCAGGTTTTAAAAGCACATTTATCTTATCAAAGGTAGGAAAGTCACTGTAATTTAATGCAGTCTTTTACCCTGAATCTGTCCTGGTCTCTGTGACTAGGTAAGATATTGCTAAAATAGTTGGTAGTAGATGTAACTTGGTTAGCACAGGGTCTGGCAATTGGGGGCAGCAACTTTTTGCTGATTAATTACTTGCAGGTAAGCAGATGGAGTCACCTGGTAATGTGCTAAACCCCATCATTTGATCAGTGTTATAGAGCAATGAAAGGGACTATGGTCAGCTGGGATCTACCCCCAAACTGTCTCTGCAAAGATGTGAGGGGCCCAGAAAACTGACCCTCAACTGCTGATGGCATCAACTTGAATGAAAGATAAACTGTTTTCCTTTACAGTCAGAGATGAGGCTTAGAATGGAAATAGCTGAAGGGGAAGCATGACCAGCAGGAGTCCTGTGAGACCCCGAAGCATCACCTGTAGGCTTACACCCTATTGGTTTTAAAGGACACGTTTCCTGAATACATCAATGTGGATTTGTTTCTTAATGTAAGATTGGATGCAGGTGGCCAAAAAGGAGTCAGACCAAAAGCGGCTGAACAAAGTTTTATTGGGATTGGCTCTCAGGCCAGGTTCATTGGCCCTCTAAGGGTGAAGGCCCGGGTGGAGGGCCAGGGAAGTCTCGCATGACTCGGGCTGGCCAGGGTTTTTATAGTCGGGGATAGGCAGGGAAGGCTTGAGGGTTCAGTGCCCGCCTGGGATTCGCCGGGGGACCCTGCTGAGATCCGTGTCTCTCCAGAGTTGGCTGGGGGTCCGGCTGAGTGACAGGAGGGTGCGAGGTGCCATTGGAGTTCATCTGCCACAGCTGGATTGGTTGTGTTTTGGCACGTGCAGGTTGCCAGATGTTCCGCAGCGCATGCGCGGGTTGCCTGCTGCCGGCTCCCTCCCATCCAGCCACCTGAACCCGACCTAATGCTTAGGAGCACACACTTCCTGAGGAGGTAGAGGAGATGAGCCTTGGATCAGCACTTTCCTAGGAATCAGAATTTCAAACCTAGAATCAAGGTTTGGAAGTAGAGAGCATCTGCAGGGCTCCACTCACGAAGATGCCAGCTTCTCTTGGCACTCCTGCAGTTCCTGGGGCGCTGTGGTTGTCCTGGCCCCCGAGCTGTGTTGTGCATACTTGGAGCCTGGATCCCATTATCCTTACAGTCCCTTTAGAACAGCTTGTCAAACACTGCTCTCAGAGGTGGAGCAGGTGGAAAATAAAACAACATATATGAGTATTAAAACTGTCCAACATTTACCAAGTTAGATTTTATTTTTAATCGACACATAATTGTACAAATTTATGGGCTCCAATGTAATGTTTTGCTACGTGGATACAATGTGGACCGATCAAGTCGGGATTTAGCATATTCATCACCTCAGTCATTTACTGATTTTAGGGGTGAAACATTCAAAATCTTCCAGCTATTTTGAATTATACAATGCGTTATTATTGATTAGAATCACCCTAGTGTGTAATTGAATGCCGGAACTCATTTCTCCTATCCGATTGTAACCTCGTGCTTAAAACAGACATGCTGGCAAAGGCTGAGCTAATTACCATCCAGCACCAAAAACCTGACAAAGAGGGTGACCTCGTTTAGTTTGTTGAGCCCCAGCTCTTGACTTCTCCTTAGAGGGCATACTCATCCACCAAGACCAAGGACCAGAGAACCAAAGCCTCTTTTCCTGTCCTATCTGAGGTGTTCCTTTCAAATCCCAAGTTCACATTTGAGAGGTTGGCTCCTTACCTTGATGACTGACCTCCCTCAAATGATCTGCTCGAATGATCCCTCTACCCTTATATGCAGAAGAGGCCTCTGAGCACAGCACAAGATGTACACATCTACACCACATGACCTGAGAGTAGCATCACATGAAGAGAGGTGCGCATGCGCGCACCTGCGCACGCAGGAGGATTGTCCACGATTCCAGGTATCACCTGCAGACCCCAGTACATTTGGAAGTAGAGAGGAAAGAAACACCATTTTAAAAAATCAAAAAAACAAAACAAAACAAAACAAAATACCTCAGGTAGAGAAAGCTGGGACCACCCAAGAAATTAAGGTCACCTGCTTTACAATCCTGCCCCAGGCACCTCTGAATTTATGATATTTGAGCTGGTAATCTGAGGACTAAAACCGAGAGTCTGTGTCTTTCAAGTGGTCACAGGAATCTGGAAAACAAGTAGCAATTCCCTTTTAATGATTTGCCGTGGGAAGGTAGCTAGGGGGCTCCCGATCCGCTTGTCCTTGTGTGAGGTTTCCCCGCGGAGGGCCCGTGGGCTCAGCTCTTTCTTTTCTTGTTGGGAATTTTGGGGTAAAGCAAATCTGATCTCCCTGGCACCCCCTCATCTGTTTGTTTTTGGACCCCCTTTTTATTTTTTCCTTTTTGTGGTGCTGGGGATTGAACCCAGGGCATTGTGCTTGCCGGGCAGGCACTCTACCCACTGAGCTATATCCCCAGCCCGTTTTTTGGACACCTTTATGAGCTGTCACTGGCTCGCAGGTGGCAGAGTTCCTGTCCTACTCTCCCCTCCACCAACTCTTCCTTCCTCGCCACACCCGTCTTCATAATGGGCCCCAACTTGCTATTTTCCAAACATGAGCTACTGAACTGAATACTCAGCTTCATGATTTAATGCATGCGGGTTTTTTTCCCCTAAGAAAATTTATCTGATTTTGGCCCAGTTTTAGTTTGTCATTGTGCCTGCATGTAATGTTCTTATATTAATCTTCCTTCTCACTCCCTTAGCTTTGGTTGACATCAGACATGCCTTGTTCAAAAGCACCTTTGTCATTCATTGTCTGAATACTAATATTTCAAGTAGACATGGAGGATCTCTTTGAAATGGGCTGGGAATTTTCAGTTGGACAGAAAAGGTATTGAGAAGAAAATACCTTCTTATAATTTGTAAGCTTTTCTCCTCCTCCTTCTCCTTCTCCTTCTTCTTCTCCTTCTCCTTCTCCTTCTCCTCCTCCTTCCTCCTCCTCTTCCTCCTCCTTCTCCTTCTCCTCCTCCTCCTCCTTCTTCTTCTTCTTCTTCTAAGGATGACTTCGAATATCTTTGCGGCTTTTTGAGAGTTTGCATATGTCTTAGGACTGATCTCAGTTTCCTTCTAGTCTGGCACTTCAATCTTTTGCCATTTCCTGTCTCAATTTTATTCTGTGTGGGAAAAAAAATGCCAACATGGGTGTCAAGTAAAACTTTAACAGATGTTAATCCAAGGTGAATTCCTTGTTCTTTACAAAAACCTAAGGGGAGAAGAGATCTAGAATTTAAAATTTGTCCTTTTCCTCCAGAAATAGCAGCTTTTTTTTTTTCCTGGAAACAGCTGGATACTGAAGATTCTTCTTGTTCACACACGTCTTTTCATCTTTGTGACTTTTGTTTTAAATAAAGCAAATCTCTTTCAGTTCAGTTTCTACATGGGGAAACCATATACTTGGTCCCTCTGTGGGGCTTTTGCCATTTTAAACATTTTTTTTCCCTCCCAAATGATGAGTGTTCCTCAGTGAGTCTTGAAAATAATTTCTAAATTAGCCCTGTCTGAACTTGCGTTTGGTAATCTTAGGCATTTAATTGTAAGTGTCATAGATTCCTAGCATTTCCAGGCCAGGTGTCAGATTTAAAAAGACAGTTTGACATCCTTGTTGTGCAGGTCATTTTAGTCATTTTCTATGCCAGGAGCAAGGGAATTAATATTGCTATCTTGCTGCAGGCCAGAGCAGTGACTTTCCAAATGGCACGCTTCACATGTGTGAATATCATACGAGTCCTGCTTGGGGTCTGTCTGATGTGGTACCTAGCACAAAGGGTACTTTGGTTAGGAGACCACACTGCAGAAAGCAATAAAGCAGTTCTTTGACCTAGAAGCAGGGGAGCCAAAGCTAATATAGTCACGTCGGCTGAAATGCTTATTTTACAAAAATTTTTGAAAAGTGAACAGAAACCATGATTTTAAATTGAATTAAGAAGATTATACTGTGGAGGAAATCAGACACACAAAATGTTTATAAAGAACAGTTTGGAGCTTAGAGTCAGATTTTTGTTGTTGGGGATCCTCCTACAAATTGCTTCCCTAAGCTCCTTGCTGGCTTAAAGTCAATAGGAGTTCTGGGTGTGGTGTGGAAAGAAATAAAAATGGGGAAATCCAGATTTCTGTGCAATGATTCAGAAAATATTTCATAGTAAAGATTTTTCAGTGACCATCATCACACACATATCTCTTTGCAGGGATCAGAGTGCTTGTAATCCATCCCCTTTTCTAGTTGGAATCTCACCTGAGAATTGAAATAAGCAATCAGTAGATTGCTTGGTGAGCAAAGAATTCAGAGCATAGAGAATGAATTGTTTTAGGAGAGGTTACAATCTGAAAAAGAGTTGACTCTGCTCCTCCCTACAGACAGCAGCCTGTGACTTGCTATTCGTTAGGTTCTCTGTCCATCAATTCCATGTCTCCATTTGGGTTATGCCCATCAATCTTGCCGATCCCCAGTTATTTGCCCTCTTTTTCTGAGTTCTGGACTGTGAGTTTACCCATTTGCCAAGTAAGGCTCATGAAAATATTTATTGAGCATCCACCTGCCAGGCTCTGAACTATATAGCCTTTCTCCAATCAAGGTACCATACAATTTATCTGCCATTAAATTATATCCCAGTCCCTGACTTCCTGGGATTTCCCCATCCTGATTTTAATTGGATTTTGGACACTTTCAAAGTTGGTTTATTGAATGATGGTTTATATAACAATGCATGCCTTTGAAACTGAAAAAAAGTCAAATGTCTCATTTTGCTGACATCTAAAGGAGAACAGAGCCCAATGAGGACTGGTGGAACAGAAAACGGTTTCCAAAATCCTCCAGTGGTACTGCACATTTCTTGGAATCATATAATTACTATCATTTTTTATTACACAAAAATTCCTACTCCATCACATTTCCTACTGAAAAACAAAAACAACAACAACAACAAAAACCCTTGAATTTCCGCTTTGGGTGGAAATTGAAATAGATTGTTACTTTTCTGATCAACTCATTTAGTGTTTTTACTGTGAGCTAAGAGAGATCAATGGCTACTTCAAAATATTCCCTATCCTACATTAATGTTCTCAAGTAGAGGAATACACAAGGACCTGAATATTTCAGACTTTCATTAGGGTCCTACAGCCTCAGAAATACTTTCAGACACCTTACCACCATCACCACAAAAAGATGCATCTTATTGCAATTCTCACACGTGGAAGTGCTTTACACACACAGAAGGAGCTACTTTGGTTTGGATGGATGTCCCCAAAGGTCCATGTGTTAGAGGTTTGGCTCCCAGAGGGGTGCTGTTGGAAGATAAAGAACCTTTGCTTAGGTTATTGGGAGAATGCCCTTGATGGAGGTTGTCAGACCCTGGGGTTGCTTCCTCTCTCTCTCTGCCTCCTGGATCATGATGTAAATTCTGGCCATGACGTGATGCCTTTGGCAGAGCCTTAAAGAGATAGAAACACCCAGTCTTGGAATTGAATCACCCGATCTTGAAATGGAACCTCCAGAATCATGAGCTAAACAACCCTTTCCCATTTATAAGTTAATTGCTTCAAAATATTTCATTACAGAAATATAAGGCTAACTAACACAAATGCCTCTGGTGCCTGCCCTGCCTACAACCCCCTCTGAGGAGTTCCATGAAGCGAAACAGAGGCTGTAAGCAGAGCCTGTAGGCAGTGGAGGTAGTCGTTGGATAAGTAGAGGTAGGAGGAAGGGTTGGTTATCCAACTGTGGCCTCAGAATGGCAGAATCCCCAGATGACAGAGCCCTGTGGTAGGAGCAAGGGGTGAAGCCCACCCAGGCACCCAGGATGGCATGTCTGGATGGCTTTTGCTCTGGCCTCTCTGCCAGGGCTCAGTGAAGGCTGGTTGCACTACTGTTGTCCATTCTCTAATCTGTCCAGGCTTCCCATCATCCTTACCCAAACTTCTGAGATGGAGATAACCTCAGAGCACTTATCTCCCACCATGCACCAGAGGCCTCAGGGGACCCAGGCTGTATGGCAGTGGCTCTACCTGTGCCTAGTTCCCTGCCTAATGCAGCAACACCTGAGTTTAACTTTGTTGTCCAGAAAGTGGTTCTTCTGAGGAGGGCTTCTCATCTGAGGAACACTCATCATGTGAGACGTGCACCCTGCGGCACTTACATGCTTATGTCTGAAATAGTTGCAGTAGCCCCCTGGGAGTGGTGGGAGTCACTATTGGCATTTCACAGGAGAGGAACCAGGCCCACAGAGCTCATCAGTGTGCACATATCACTCACGAGTAGTGGCTGAACCCTGTACTGCAACCAGATCTGAGGAAAACCAAAGCCAGTGATGTTAACCAGTCTGCTGTGCGGCTCAGTGGTCTTTTTTTTTTTTTTTCCCACTTGTGTTTATCACAGTGCTGATGTAGGAGATTACTTACTGTGACCCATGGATTGAGACTGTCAAACATGAAGTCAAAACACTTTGTGTTTTTAATAGGGTATCATCCTTCATATATCAGGAGAAGGCTCTTAATTCTGCAACTACAACTTCCACTTTGAGCTTTCTCTGAAAATAGTTGTAGGAGAATTCTTATTCATCTATATTGCAAAGGGATCATCCTTTTCCTGCACCTAGCAACTCACATTTTACAATACCTGGTTTTCAGAGTGGCTTCATGGAATAAGATGGGAGCTGGGTGGACTAAGGGATTTAGAAAAACTTAGAAAATTTTCTCATACAACCCAGAGAATATATTTTCTGTCCCACACAGTAAGTCTGATTCAGCTTATGGGTCAAAGAATGATTTGATGAAGACTGGCAGAGAATCATCAGAGCATTGACTATAACAGTGCTGTGTGTGCTGTGTTTGTGTGCGGTGCGCTGCGGCATGTTCACCCACACAACCATCATATCCAGTTCCACGGACTGTTGCATTCTTAGGAAATGTGTGTGAGGACAGGGGACACAGGTCTTGATTGTTTGTTCAGGGGGAAATGGTTGCTTTTACAGTTGTAGGAAAAAAGGAAGCTTGCTTTTTTTTATTTGATGTGTTTCTTTTCTAATGAAAAACATTATAATCTTAATACCAAGGTAATGTATCATTATTTAGATAAATAAAAAATACAACAGTCCCACACTTATACATTAGTCAAAATCTAGACTTTTTGTCTCAGTTCCTTTAACTTTCATCCTAAGGATGAATACAAAATTTTCAGAAAGATAGAATGCCCAGATCTAAATCTCACCTCCCAGCTGGTGCTTCTTAGGAGACCTGACTTCCGGCTCTCCATCAGTCCCATTGCCAACAGGCAGCCAACCTTTAGTATGTCCCTCTCCTCCCTCCCCTGGCAGGCTGTCATGGTTTCAGCTATTGCCTCTTGAGTCCAAAATCTGGATTTCCAGTCTTGGCATTCCATGTAATTAATCATGTGCTAAAAATTTGATGTCTATCTCTACTTTTCACTCTCCATCCCACTAATGCAGATCTTATTACCAAAGGCCAAGCCTGTGACAATATCCTCTTAACTGGTCTCTCCAATTCTAGTGTCTTCTCCTAATCCAACCTTCATACAGGATCTAGTTTAATTTTTATGAAGTAATATGTTCAACATTGGTCTTCTCTGCTAGCTCTGATGTCTGTGGGGTAATGTGCTAACACTTTAACCTGGAAGTCAAAGTACTTTGCAGTCTTGCCCTTATTTACCTGTTCAATTTACCTTTGACACTATTGTCCAGGTATGGCAGAGACATCTAGTGTTCGCTAAAATGCAGGTGCATTTTCTGGCTCACTCACTCTTAGTCTGGGCCTTGGTGACTGAGTTCTGACTAAAGGAATATGGGTAGAAATAGAGTTTGTCACTTCCAGGCATGGCCATGAAAGCCTCTATGTGTCTCTCTGCTCTTTTTCTTATGTTTCATTGTGTCTTCAGAGGTCTCATGTGCAGCAGATTCAGAAAGTACAGCTGCAAAGTGGTAAAGCCTTCATTAGCCTGGGTCCCTGAGTGACCATGTGGAATAGAGACCCCTGTGAACCCATGCTGGATTTGTAAGACAAATAAAAAATAATTTGTTTTGTGTTAAGCATTTGAGATTTTAGGCTTAAGTTGTTACAGTAGCAGAGTTTAATGTATTCTGGCCTATACCCATGGCTTACCACCTTTCTTGAGTGGAGAAGAATTTGGGAAGGAGTGTGTCTCATTATTGGCACTTTGTCCTAGGCTGGTTCTGTGTGAGGAGGTGGCTACCTGTGTGGCCTTCCTTGGAGCTCCTTCCTGCCAACACTTACCACGAACTTGTTTGGGCTTTAGGCTACCTTTCTATGGTCATTAATCTACCATCAATCAGCATCACCTATCCAAGAAAGGGCGCTGAGGGGCCGAGAGAGGCAAGAGAACAATCTAGTGCACATTCAGTCTCCCTTTAAGCCTTTTATGTATTGTAGGTCTTCTTTAGTGGTTTGTACAAGAGGCAGGGAAGACTGGGCCAAGAAAAAACTGGGCCCAGCAGCACAGCACAGACCTGCAGCTCTGGAGAGGTTGCTTGAAAGGGAAGGCACAAAGATTCTATGTAATCAAACTAACACAAGACTGAATTTACTCTCAGCTCATCCATTTGGGCCCTGTTGTCATGGCCTAAGTGTCTCAAGAAACCAGTGATACAGATCCCTGTTGCACTTAAACACACATCACGTTGCATGTCTCTCCTGCTGGGTTTACAAGACCAGAATGACTGGACAATTTAGTCCAGGAAATTGAAATCACCGAAATCAACATCATTACAGGTGACAGCACAAGGTCCATTCTCCCCTCATGTCCACTCACATGCACAATGGTCTAGCCAAAGTTTTGTTCCAGAACCCTTGGATTTTCTTGCTGTCAGGGTCTATTAATGCTCGGCCTGGCCCTCTCCTCTCAATTTATAAACAAACAGAGTAACAACCGAGAAACTATGTGTTCACGAAGGCCCTACATCACTGAGTGACACAGTCCTGGGAACTCCAGTCCAATCACCCGCCCCACTGACAGATGTTCAGTTTCAAATATGTTGTCCTTGTCAGACTCCTTTTTTAAACTAACAACTTCTTCCTGACTTTTTTTTTTTTTCAATTTAAAATGCCTTATTTTATATGGTCATTTAGAGTTCTATAATCAATGCTAAATCAACATCCAGAATTCTGACCTAGAAAAAAAAAAGTAGATAAGCCAAAGAATCACATCTATCTTATTATGGTTATTATCATTATTTAAATATTTTATTTAAAAACTATGAAATTATTTTATTGTCAATTATATTTTACTGGGGCAAAATTTGCATAGCATAAAATTAACCATTCTAAAGTGCACAATTCAGTGGCGTTTAATACTTTCACAATATTGTATAATATGATGAAATGCTAAACATTTTCATCACCCCAAAAGGAGACCCAAACCCATCAAGTAGATCTCTCCATTAATTACACACCGTGATCTCCCACAGCTCCTGACAACTACTACTCTTTTTTTTTTTTTTTCAGGGGGCGGGGCAGTGCTGGGGATTGAACACAGGGCCTCATACATGCTAGATGAGTTACAGGCCCTGCCCTCACTTAATCTTCTTTCTGTCTCCATGGGTATCCCTGTTTTGTGTATTTCATAGAATGAAATCATACAATGTGTGGTTTTTTGTGTCTGGCTTCTTTGTGTATTATGTTAAAATACTGTTTTATGTATTCAGAAGTAAATAAAGTGAAAAACAGTATGTTTAGTAGAGTGTTAACTTCTACTCCTTAGCTCTCATAATCAAGGGTGTGGTGGCATTTCCTTTATTGTTAGCATCTCCCTTTGCCTGGGCAAACTAGTACCTTTGCCTTGTAGGTGCTTTATTATTACTGTTCTTCTTGTTAGGCTATTTTAGAACAGTTTTAGTAAAACTAAGGAGATCATCCAAGGGATTCCTATATAGTGCCCTCATGTCCTTTGCACAATTTGTTATTATTAATATCTATATTAATAAGCCAGTCCTGATGCATTATTATTAACAAAAGTTTATTCAAATTGCCTTAGTTTTTACCTAATGTGCTTCTGTTCTAGAATTCCATCCAGGACTCCATGTAGCATTCATTGGAACTTACTGCTTTCCTCATAATTAGACTGGAATTATGAGTTTTTGAAAAAAAGCTTAAGGATATAAAATGGCTTTTCATCATAGCATCTCAAGAGCACACCATCAACCTGATTTATGACTGTTGGTGTTGGCCTTGATCACCTGGCTGAAGTAGAGTTTAGGTTTCTCCACTATAAAGCTACTCTTGTGTTTTTGGTTTTCTCTGTTACAAATTTATCATTTTATCTTGGTTTTTTCAAATTTCATAAAATTTTGTTCCTATGAATATGTTAAACTGTTTATGTAACCAGGTGGATACTTTGTGTAGGTACCAGCAGCCTTGAAGGTCTTAATGACCTTGTCATCTGTTCATCAGAGCAAGCAGCCATCCAAATATGATCAAAGTATCCAGAGGCTGTGTGTACTCAAAATTTTCCCCAGCCACTGTGGTGTGTACAGGACCCACAATTTATAGGAGAACTAAAGTTTCCCCTGTAATGTTAAACACTTTCCCATGCATAGACAGTAGGTCGTCTCTGCTTGAATTCTTATTTAAAACTCTTGCTAGTTTTTTCAGTCATGAAATCACATGAACAAGAGCATGAATGCAAAAGCAGGTAGCAGAATCAAATCTTCATCACTATGTATTCATTCAACAAACATTTCTTAATAGGTCGGGCCTTCTGCCAGGGTATCTGGATAATAAATCTCCTGCATTGAACATGGGTGATTATTCTGTGTGTCATTCACAATGCTTAACAGTTAGAAAGGATCTACATAATACATGGCAGACAATGGAAGTTTTGAAGTTGTAGCTACAAAACCTATGAAAATGGTTTCCTGTTGCTCCCATGAAAATTCAGGCAAGCCAGGGCTCTTGACACTTGGGTTTCAAAATTCAGGCAACCCTGGGCTCTTGACACTTGGATTTAGAAATAAGTTTTTGCCTAGATGTTTTCCAGGAAAATAGGCAACCTTCTTATCAAATAAGACTAAGAGGGAATTGAATTAAGGTAATGGTGGACTTTACACAATGGAAGATAACTGGCTGGGAGCTTTGAAAGCTTGGGCTAAAGCATCTGGAAAGGTTGACAGGTAACAAAAGGGAAGTAGGATCCTTTCTTTGGATTTCAGAGTGCCAGTGTTTCTCTCTCCCTGACCCTGCCAGCAAGAGCACCAAGCATGAAGACAGAAAAGGATGGAAGGGCAGAGGGTGTGGGGGAAGAGGTATATTGGCAGCTGCTATCTGGGGACAGTCTGGGTTTGTGGAGGGCTGTTTTATGGCTCCTTTCAAAGCACAGGTAACAAGAGACTTGAAGTAGACAAAAGCCATTGTTTCAGTCAGCCTTTCGCTGTGGTGACTAAAAGACCCTGACCAGAACAATTTTAGGGGAGGAAAAGTCTATTTGAGGCCTCATGGTATCAGAGGTCTCAGTCCATAGCTAGCTAGCTCCTTTCCTCAGGGCTCCAGGTAAGGCGGAACAACATGGCGGAAGAGTGTGGCAGAGGGAAGTGGCTCACATGATGATCAGGAAGCAGAGAGAGACTCCCCTGGCAAGATACAAAATATATACTCCAAAGCCACTCTCCCAATGCCTACCTCCTCCAGCCACACCCTACCCACCTTCAGTTACCACTCAGTTAATCTCCATCGGGGGATTAATTCATTGATTGGGTTAAGGATTTCATAACCCAATCAGCCATTGACTAGTAAACATCCTTAGGTGGAAAAGAGAAAGTGGGGATTTTCCTTGGAAGACAGAGAACGTCATTCTGATGGTTGATCATCAGCACTGTGGTCATCACGGCAGGATCCCCTTGTACTGGGTGTGTTTGGTTGACCCAGGGCTGGGTATCCATTTTTTCCAACCAATCTTTAGGATGAGGATTAAAATCAGCGTGTTCCTTTTGTTGAGTGACATAACATCAGTCTTAGAGGCATCTGGAGTAGGCAGAGCTTTCCAGCTCAAACTTCGTGCCTTGTTTTCTGCTTACCACTGAAAGCAAAGAAATAAATCCAGCCCTTCTTATGTTTGTATACTTTGCAATCACTTAAAAATTGTTCAATCTCTTAGGAAAGAAATGAGCACTGTTTTTGAGTTTTACTTAATGTTTCTGGTCTACTGGTAGCATTGCCAACTTGTCCATTTTTATCCAGTTTTAGGACTGAAAATCTCACCTCTGGGAGGGCCTAGGCAAACCTGGGTGGATTGGTCACCTTGCCTCCCAGTATGGCCATTTCCATTTAAGGGAAGTCTTATGAATAAACCGGATTCATTGTAGTATGAAATTATGAAATGATTTTTGAGTGCATTTCTTCTCCTGCTCTGGCAGGGCTGTCTGATGAGGAGGTAGCCTCCAGGCACCAGTTTCACTGGGAAAGGGCTTAACATACCAATGAGCAGATATTTTTCCAGAAACCCTAGGTAAAATCTTGAAGGCCAGTGCTAACATTTACTGATGCAGTAACACCATTTTCCAGAATGCCAGAAAAAATAGGTCTTGGCACCAGAAAAATATGGTAGAAAAATTGGAAAGCTCCTGAACTGTGCCTGAATTGAGAAATTCCCAGAGTTTCTTGGAGAAACAGAATCTTCGAGTCCTGTGTGTGGTATTGATACTCAGAAAAGGAAGGAACTCCTTGGAGGAAGACTGAAGAAGGGCATCTGTTTCATTTTCTAGGTGAGTCTCATTTGGGACTATCACTGTTCCTATGTTTCTAAATAGCTTTGATCTCCAGGACAGGCCAAATGGTCCCCTTCGATTTTCTCAAAACTGTTGTATTTATTTTTGTTTATATCATATCTGCAGACATGTATTACATGGGTTTCCTCTACTGTGTTTCCTCAGCTGCAGTTTCATAATTTATACTGCCAAGCTCAGCATGTCCTTGACATACCAAGCCATTAATGTGAAATCAGGAAAGTTCTGTGAGGTCTCTAAATTCTTTCCTCTGATTATCAGACCCTATACTAGCTGAAAATTAAATTGCTGGCTGGAAGAGAAAAAAATAATTGACTTAAGTGGTCATGGAAAAGTCTAAACAGAAGATTTTCTTTCTCTTCCCACTTGCAATGATTTATTTTCATGGTTTTATGAGACTTTAATGAGGAAACCTTATCTGTATGCCTGGTAATTATCAACCAAATTCCCATTTCCTGTCAGAAAATCCACAGTAAGTAAAACAAAAATGGCGGAATGAGGAGACTCTTTGACCTCTGACCCAGGTGTCTGAGGAATAACTAAATGCCACACAAAGTATGTGATTAGGAAGCATGTCCATGACTTTTCTCAAGTATTTCTGCTTAACCTAGATTGCCACATTCAATTTAGGATAACATTTCAGTGCAGTAAGATGTTGTGAATTCTTCTGGATGCTATCCTGTGAGGTAGATGATTTGAGCAAGTACAATTTAACTCTTTATGATGTAATAAATTTCTGGACTAATCCAGTTCCTTCTGTTGGAAAAATGAGGTCATACTTGAGCCAAAGACTGAATAAGATGTCATGAAGTTAGTGTTTTTAAAAAATGGGATTTTTTTCACCATAAATCAAATCTCTTGGGCTTGTGAATAAAGATGCTACCATGGGGTCCCTCAACAAAGTTGCCACTGCCACTAACTTAGGGGCCATCATGGGTATCTCTGGAACCTCTCGATGTAAAGGCATCAATAAGAGGAGATAGAATGAGCATACCAGGAAGATGGAGTTGGTAAGTGTTTTAGAGTCTTTTTAGAATTTTAGGGCACCATAGCACCCAGAGCATCCAAGAAGTCAGAACACATCTGAATCTTTATTTTCAGTTCTAGCTTAGTTAAACAAGGTGAGAATCTTCTTTTCTTACACTTTCCTCTAGGTGTGAAATTTGTCATGCTCTCAAATAACCTACAAACTTTTCTCTCCTAGTTCTGTTATTTAAAAAGAAGTTTGCTAATGTTTTAATTGTATCTTTCTTGTTATCTGGGCCAGTGATAAAAAGAACCTGAATAATAAAGTAATGACTTACATTAAATTTAAGAAATACTTTTCAGAAATGTTTTTTGAAGTCAGTGCAGATAGGATGAGATAGGATTGTATGAGGCACCAGTTTTTTTCCAAGAGGAAATGATATGACTCAAATTTGTCCTTGCCCTGTCTAGAGTACGAGGTACCAATTTCTTTGCTCTATCTCTGTATCCCTCTCCCTCTTTGCCTTCTCCATCAGGAACAGGAGGAGCAAGGACACCAGGAAATAGAGGTTCCTATATATATGATAACAGAAAATTTGGACACTGTTGAGTTTTTTAAAAAAATAGTTTTAGTTGTAGATGGACACAATACCTTTATTTATTTATTCTTACTTGGTGCTGAGGGTTGAACCCAGTGCTTCACATGTGCTAGGCAAGTGCTTTACCACTGAGCTACAACCCCAGCCCACTATTGAGTTTTATAATCTTTGCAGTTATTAATTAACTTCTACCCTGTGAGTTCATCTCTCTGTTGTAGGAGTGTTTATATTCGGCAATCTTCCTGGAGTAGTGAGTGAGCTGGGGCAGGCCAGACTACTCTTCATCTTTCAGTCCAACATGCCATGAAGAAGGGGTTCTTGGCATACCAGTATTATCCAGATGGAGCACCCTTTGAGATCAAGGGACTCTATAAATTAAGACCCAGAACACATATTGGTATAGAATAGTACTGTCCAATAGACTTAGAATGAGATTCACATAAATAATTTTGAATTTTCTAGTAGGCACATCTGAAAAAGGAAAAAGAAACAAATGAAGTTTCTTTTATCTTATTTAAACACAGTACATTCAAGAATCATCATTCGAACATGTAATCAATATAAAAACATGAGTGAAATATTACATATACACGTATTGCCCCAAGACCTTGAAATTTAATGTGCATTTATACTTATATTAAGTCTCAAATTTCAACGAGCCACATTTTAAGTGCTCTATAGCCACATGCAGCTAGTGGGTAATATATTTGTGTGAATCAAGAATATTTATTACTCCATCTAACTCTATAGTCTCACATAGTTTCCATTTGTTACTCTGGGTATGGAAGTGACTGTATGTAGTAAGAGTTCAGAGTCTGTCCAGGAAATCTTGCTTTCCCTGCTTTATTATATTTTTCTCCACTATCCATCCTGAAAGAAAAGATAGAACTAGGGTTGGCCCCAGTTTTTCTCTGCTTTCGGAGAATGAAACCTTAAGACTCTGAAGTGCAATCTACGGATTCTCAGAGTGTGGTACAAATAAGAATTGGCTTATTATAATGCAGATTCCTGGATAGAAGTCCAGACCAAATGAAGGTAGTTTCTGAAGGTGAGGCCTGGAGATGGGTCTTTATCCACATCAGCAGGTGGTCTCACACACAAGGAAGTTTGAGGACACTCCACGAACCCTCAAACAACTTCTGGTGGTTTCTGTCAGAACTCTTGTTTTTTCTCATTCCGGCCTTTGTTCAGTTTTCAGGACAGGCAACCCACTTTTACACATATGCAAGGCACCGGGGCCTTCTCAGAAGGCTGATCATCCCTGTCCTACATTGTATAATTGCCTCAGAGACCTGCATAACACCCACAACTGAGAAACCACTCCATGCTGTATTTTTAAGACTCACACTCTCCTTTTGAGCTCTTTCCCTCTATTTTTGTGTATGCCAAGATAGCTCTCCATGTGCAACACCTCACACTTATACAACCACTTTTCTCTCAGGGACTTTTAAGATATTTATAAACATCTTCTCATTAATCTTCATTGTGCCCCTGAAAAAGTGAGTCACAAGCAAGATTAACTTCACTTTGCAGGAGGGAAACTGAGGCATCTGGTAGCTGACTTGTGAGGAAAATGTGAAGGGTCTAAAGTGAGGGTGAAATGGCTTCTCTTTCTGGTGGCCGACTTGTGACCTCACATCTCTAACCACCGACCTCTGTTGTCATTGAAACCAACTTGGAAGTACTTCCAGTAAAAAAATTAGAAGCTTGGAAGTACTTCCAGTGAAAAAGCTTAGAAGACACTAAGCATGCCCACCTCCTGCCTCAGGTGAAAGGAAGATTACTCTATGGGTCTCTTGGGCTATGTTCTGAAATGAATACTGAATCTTCTAGAAAGGAATTATCTATAGCTCCCAATTCTCTGAAGCTAAATAATAAGTATTTGAAATGAAAACTGGTGTCTTCCCCTTCTGTAACCCTTTTCTCCAACAGAGCTGACAGACATTATTCACTCAAGGCTGCAGCCAGCAGGCCCTGGGGGTTGGGTGGGGGGCTGGAGTCTCATGGGGGAGGGGGTGTTGCGCTGTAATATCTTAACTTAGTCCCAAGGCCGTTTCTGCCCCTGGACTTGAAGAAGAATCTTTCTGCCAAGAGACACACATGTACATAGTTACCCCAGGGAAAAATTCCTTTAAAAGAGATTTCAAATCTCTCTTTCAGCTGTCTGATGATCTCTTTCAAAGGATCCACTTTAATACTTTCATTTTTATATCTGTTTTTTCATAACATAGTTTTATTGCGTTTTTTAATTTTAAAGTTCTTTTTTTTCAATTTTAAATTCATTGTAGAGAATTTGTAAAGTAGAGAAAGTATAAAGAGGAAAATTTAAATCACTTACAATCCTACCATCCCTAGAGACAATCACTACTGTTTTGTATGTTTTCTTTAGCTTTTTTACTTACTTTAAAAAAAAAAACCTATTTGAAATGTCTGATGACTTGAAATCAGCTTTTTCTTCAAGAAGGCCTGGTTTCATTTAGAGGAAAGAGATATTTAAAAAGCCATAGCCTGAACCCCAGGAATGCTAATGGACAGGTAATTGTTTCTGCATTTTTTTAGCAGACAGAGCTAGAAAATAGACATTTAAAGGTAAAACCTCAGAGATTTTATTGATATTTCCAATTCAAATTCAGCACATACGAGTTTTATTTTTTATCTACATCTCCTTTCTTCCATACTGAGAATTCTATTACTTAGTGACACAGGGATGATAGAAAGAGAATATTCCATATTAACTCACATGCTTTATTCTATATTACTTACACAACAGTCTCAGGATAAGAGTACAAATATGCACTCAACCAATGTGAATACTGAAAGCAGTTTTTTAAATTGCCTATTCTCTCTCCTTTTATCCTTTTCTCATTTTAAAATATTTATACTAAGTCTACGTTGTCAAACACAGAGACATTGCATGCTACACTCTCTCCCTTGTTCTATAGTAATTGCATATTTTATAGTCATTATGAGACTTCATGTCAATGCTTCTCTGGTCATTTTTGTTGTTTGAATCTTGTTCTCTAATAGATTCATCAGGAAGGATTCATGGAAACAATATTATCTAAAGTCTTTCATGCTGATAGCTGTTTGTACCTTTCATATTTGAGAAAGTCAGTTTTGCTGGATATAAAATCCTTGGCTCACATTTTCTTTCCATTTCTATTTCAAATATGTTACTCTGTTTTCTTCTGCTATAAAGTATTGTTTTTGAAAAATCTTTTCCTTATAAATTGCTCCCTCTTTTTGCTTAGACGCCCTGAGAATATTTTTTCTTAGTCTTAAAATCCAGTATATTTTGATCTTGGTATTAGTTGTTTGGGTTGATATTCTCAGATACATGAAGTGTTCTTTCAATATATCATCTCAGGTTTTTTTTCCCTAATTTTAGGAAAGTTTCCTTGCTTTATTGACTTTCTAGTGCATCTTGTGCTAATAATATTTGATCACATCCACTGGATAGATGGGGAAAATAAAGGAACTTATGATGTCAAAAATTTCCCTGGATCATTGCTGGCTCCTCTAGTTAACAACCTGCAAGACACCACTGTCTATCATAAGCTTACACAGCCATCAGGAAATAATTGGTATGCTTCCTCATGAAGAATGGGGGATGTGAATATACCTATGCTTGCCAGAGCCACTGATTAAAACCACTTTCTGAAAGATACTTGCTCCTGTCCTAGTGGGTACTACTCAGAGGTAAATGGTGAGAGTGCCAAGGAATCAATGTAAACATAAGAATATCAGGGATCAGTGTTCCTCCTAAAGGAATTTCTGTTGCCTGCCCATCCTTCTCTTCTTGCTCTTAGTAATGGAAGCAGTGGGCGGCTACTTTATGTGGCCAAGTTGACAACACAGTAGCATGAAAAGCACAAAATTTGATAATCCCGTGTACTTGAAGACCACTGGAGAGGACTTCTCAATAGACATGGGTAGACACAGTGCTTCTGATGGACACACATACCCAGCAACATCAGCTCAAGCACAAATGATGATCTAGCTTGACTTCTGAGACAAGTTTTGACTTTTGAGATCTAAAGCAATAATACCAAAATATTCATTGGTAACCATGCTAGAAGCTGAAGTCTGGAAGAGCATCAAGATATCTTCGTGAGTACTTCACCATCATCTTTGTGTACTTAGCCATTTTTTATTACTTTTGTAAATATTCTTATCTACACTCTACTCAGCTTTGTGTGTGATTATCATGTGCCTGTAACCCTTGAACAACCTCTGGATAGTATTGCCACCTCTGGCCAAATATGCACTTTGTCTAGAAAGCCCTAATCTAGAGATGAAATTTGTGCTATACTGTATATATACATTGTTAGGCCAGCTATAAATATCCCATAAAATAATCACTATTCTTAAGCACTTAATATTTCTATGTAAATTATTATAAACTGTCTCAGTGGTTGGAAAAATGACAATGACATAAAACAGGTTACTACAATAAGATTGCCAAAAGAGTTGTAAAGAGGTTAGTACTGGGGATTGGAGCAAATTGTGATATATGCATTCATGAATATGTCAAAGTGAATCCCACTATTATGTAAAACTATAATTCTAATAAAAAACTAATAAAAATATAAGTAAAAATTGCAAACTAATTTTGTGCATATGGATGAAATCCTTTACCTTAATAGAGGTTCTCAAAGATCGAGTATTCAAACTATCGCAAAGTGCTAAAAAATCAAAGTAGCACTTGAAAAACAGCTAAACCATTTAAAATAGCTTATTAACTATTGATCAAAATAGTTTTAATATATGCTCTATTGCTTTGCTTTGGTTTTCTTCTTACATTTCTAGTATCTGCATGTAGATGTTCTTTGCTTATCTTCTGAATGTGTCATTTTCTCTTGAATCTCATTATCTCAATTTATTTTTGATTTTCCAAATTGTCTCCCCCCACACACCTTTTATTTCTACTAAAGCATTATCTGTTGTGATTATTGATTCTTATTTTCTTTCTAGCATGGGCTTCATTTCTGAAATTATTTTTCTTTAGCTTTTATTTCTTTCTTGAGTTCAATCGTTTCTGAGTTTCCATAATCTGACATTTGTTGTTCTTTGACCTCTTGTACAGTATTGCTTTTTTATGTATTTTGTCTCTTCTTGAAAGGTAGGTGAGAGTTTTAATCTGCTTTATGAGCAGGTCTTTCTGGCAAGATTTCATTGTCTGTAGGACTGTTTCTGCTCTCTGTTTCATTTTAACTTACCTTAAGATGGTAAGACAATTTGATTTCAGATGCTTTTTACATATTTATTTAAAGTTAGCTTTTCTAAATTTAGAAGATGTGGTCCAGGACAGTGTTTCTAATTTAATAATGTACCTCCTCTTGTTTTCATGTAGTGTTCAAAAACATGGTAGCTTGCTTCTAAGAATTCCCAGTTCTCTTTTCTGATTCTACCCTCTGGACTTTCTCCTTCCTTCATCTCTGTTATTATTCTCTTGCTGCATTTTGATTTACCTACTGGCAAACTCTTCTAAATTAGGGGACTTGCCCTAGAAATGAACCATGGCTGGTCAATTTCAGGAGTTCTGAACAGCTAGACTGTTCCAGCTCTTCAGACATAACTTCAAGCACCAGGCACTCACTCTATTGGATTGGTCAAAGCCCCCTCAGTTTCAGCTGTTATCTTTGAATAGATTCTTTCTACTTCCCAGTGAACACATGTTGACCCTTTTGAGATTCATTTGTCCCTAGGTCCATCAAATGCCCCCTCACTTTTGTCTGCTTTGTCCCTCACAGACATCCACATGATACAGGCCTTATGACTATTGGTACTTTATCCCAGTAGTCATAGAAGTTCCACTTGTATCCTGGGATTCTTGAGAATACTAGTTTTGTTGTAAAGTTGTTCATGTTTTATTGATTTTGCTGACCATTATTTTTAAGGTGGCATTCAGGGATAATAGTAGTAGTAATAATAATAATAATAATAATAATAATAATAATAATAATAAAAATCTCCTGCCATCATCTTGCCTTGCAAAAATCTCTTTCAACTTTTAAAAAATTTTTTGTAGTGCTGGGAATCAAGCCCAGCAAATGATAAGCAAGTGCTCCATCACTGAGCTATATCTCCAGCCCTCTCTGAATCTTTAAAAACTTTATTTTTTAAAAAATTAAATGAGCATCTGAGCTTGAGACTGCCTCCCAACCAGGCATTTCCCTAGCCTTGCACATCTCTTGGTTTATGGCTAGTTGCTCATCCTCCTGGTCTCTGAACTCTATTTACCTAAATGATCTCAGTTCCCATTCACAAGTCACCTTTTCATTTCATATCCTTAAAGCAAATTTCACCCATACCAAGCTGCCCACCAGTGTTATCCACTTAATCTCTGAAGGTACCAATCATTATTTTTGTTATTGCTTTGATTACAAAATTGTACCAGTTTTGAGAGTTCTGCTTCAATCTTATTTTTCCATAAACACTGTGATATTTTAGGGTACAGCTTTATTGAATATAAGGCTTTCCATAAACATATCTCAGATTTTTACTGAAATAACTGCACATATTCATGTATGAAGCATGTGAAAGAGCACTTGGAAATAACTAAGGATCAATATATAGAAAATTACGAGAATGAATAAAACAGGATAATTGTTAATTTAGGAAAACATGTGAGTGTTGAGAGAGGAAATAATCATAGCAAAGTGAACAATGTTGACACAATCAGTATTTCAAGCACTGATTATCACTCTGCTCAAACTTGTGAAATAATCATAGTGAAAGGAAAAGACTGATGCAGTGGGCATAGAAATTGATAGATTCTAAAAATGTAAGAAATAGTGTCATAAGCATTTGAAGTATGGACAGAATCAGAAAAAGAAAACCTAGAATTGAAAGAAATGGAACATAAGATTGCTATTTTGTATTATAACCCTTTTGTTGTTGTTTCACTTTTTAACTATGCATATGCACAATTTCTTTGTTAATAATTGGGAGAAACCATTTTAAAAGCCATGCTGAGTTAAAACTTAGGTATACTTTTCTTGTGTAGAGTGCCAAATTGTTTTCAGAAAGGATAAGCTAATTTAATATTTTCAAGGTCACATATCTGATGAGTCTTCGCAGTTGTATTTCCACTAGTACAATAACTCTGGCTTCTCCTGCTATGACTACTGAAAAAAAAAAATAAACAACCTTTGCCAATTTTATGGATAGAGTAGTATCTTGTTTATTTACAATTTTAATTACTGGTGAGTTTATATTATTTTAAAAATCTGTTTATTAGATATTTGTATGTAGTAACCTATGTCCTTTATCCATTTATTTACTGGGGTCTTTTATGATTTTCTATTTTGTTTCATACGCATTTTTTTTAAATTAAGGAAATTCACCATTTATCATATTTATTGTAATTTATTTTTTCAATTTTGTTGTTGTTGTTTAGGAATCAGTTTAGCAATGTTTAATTTCTTCACACACTAAAGTTCAAACTTTGTATGCTTCCTTTTATGATTTCCATCATCGCTCTCAAGCTTTAAGAGTTCATCTTGTCCCTCCTACCAAAGTCCAAAGATTTGATGAATAACATTTCATTACTATTCTTTATTTGGGTGACTGCCTTTTGCTATGATAAGGACCTTCTGTATTTACAGGGAAAGAAATAGATAATGCTTACATCCTACCACAGCAGGCAGGTGATTATGTGATTGAGTTCAAAAGTCTCCAAAAATGATTGGTGGAAGGGTCTCACTGACTCTGTCACATAAGTCTGCAGGCACTCCTGGGAATACTCACTCAGCCTCTGGAGAAGCCCAGCAATGGTGACTCCCTTAGGCACTATCAGTGCAGAGTGGGCCCTGAGAGCTGCTTCTTACAAAGTGTGGGTCTGAGGCTTCAAGATCTGAGTCTTTATCCAGCATTTGCTCAGTAAATTTTATTGATTCTAAGTAGATCTCCCAACATCATGTTGTCTGGTTCCCAAAGAACTGATTCTAAGCAATGTTAATTTAATTGCTAGATTTTTGTGGGGGCAGGGCCTGGGGGTTGGACCTAAGGTCTCATGCATGCTCAGCACTACCACTGAGCTCCACCCCCAGAGCCTAGATTTCATTTTCTTAGTTCACATTGATGAGTCAACTAGGTAAGATAATTTTCCTCAAAGACAAATTTCAATTCCCATAAAGCTTCACCTCCTGTGGCTTAGAACAAGGCCTGTTGACTTTCTAGATCTATTGTTCCAAAAATTTCGTTCTGACTGCACCCCTGGAGCAATTTCCTGCTTGTCCAGTGGCTATTTCTGATTAGGTTTAGCAATTCATAGAAGGATTTCAAAGTGACTGTACTTCACTCTAGAGAGGCTGTTCATCTTCACTCTTGCAAAATGTGAGCCGTGTTCTAGATGGTTTTTGTTAGTTTGGTATTATAAAGCTCTAAAGAATTTCCACCTACCGCATGAAATGATTTTTGCAACACAGAATACAATGAATATTGTAATATACACAAATTCTAATATTAAAATTACATAAACCATAAAGGCTCCCCTAGGATTCTTAGAAGGGCCTAACTTCTACTACTATTTTTCTTCTTTTATTAGTTTTTATTTCTCTCCAGTGTTTTTGCTCCTAGTTGGCCATTAGAATCACCTGGGGAGATTTGGGGAAAATATCAACATCTGGGTCCCCTCCAGACTTTGAGTCAGAATCTCCAGGGTGAGGCCAGGGCATCAGTAGTTTTAAATCATTTCCTCAGTTAATTTTGGACAGCCAGTTTTGAGAATCAGTGACTCAAGTTCAAAAAC
This sequence comes from Glaucomys volans, assembly GCA_020662805.1. Lineage (NCBI taxonomy): Eukaryota > Metazoa > Chordata > Mammalia > Rodentia > Sciuridae > Glaucomys > Glaucomys volans. The sequence continues at coordinate 65,708 of JAJEJO010002117.1, read as the reverse complement.
TTTAATCTGGTAGAGCACTTGCCTGGCACATGCAAGGCCTTTGATTTGATTCCCAGCACTGCAAAATAAGTACAAAAAGAAAGAGAAAATTGAATTAGTTATGATTATTACACAATGCCATAGACACTCCTTTTTACACAAGGCCACAGTGCTCCTCTTTAGGAGCTTATATAGAACCCATGTGATGGGGGCTTTGAGATACCCCAAAATAGCATGGATGTCCATGGAGTGACAGCTTGGGGTGCAGTATGCTGAGAGGCTGAAGACGTCTGCAAAGTAAGTCCTCTGCTTTGACCTCTCGTTTTGGTCCAATGGGCTGGATAATTTATAAACAATAGAAACAATCCAAATTTATTGCACAGCGTTCTGGAGGCCAGGAAGTTCAGGCTCAGGGTGCAGACTTTGGGTGCCTGGTGCGGACCTATTCTTTAGAGATGGCACCTTCTTTGTGCACTCACATGGCAGGACATGTTGAAGGAGTTCTCCTGTACCTCTTATAAAGGGCACTAGTCCCACTCATGGGGTGAGTGTTTAACACTAGACCACTTCCTGAGGTCTCCTCTTCCTTATCAGGTAAAGTATTAGGTTCCAACAGGTAAACTGGTGTGTGTGGCGGGGGGACTACCCTCCAGACAGCAGCATTTCTCTTGTGTATTTGGGAAGCACCTTGAGGGAGTGTTGGTGGAGGGTGGTGGGGCTGTGGCAGGTTAGGGAAGTGCTGCTATGCTGCTCCCTCCCACCCAGAGCCAACACTGATCTGGGTCTCTCTTTCCTGTGCAACCTTAGGTAAGTTGTTCACTCTCTCAGCTCCTCAGCTGTCTGTGGTGAACAGGAGAAACTGTGTTTAGGGTGCATTTCATTAACACCAGGCCCCAGACAGTTCCTAGTTTTAGCTTTTCAATGCAGCTCAGATCCTGGACTGCTCACATCTTTCACAAACTATCTACCACTCCATGTGAATTCTGAGGTCTTCTGGGAAACACTACTTATGATCCATTGGAGCTTTGTCCCTAAATCCTCTTACTTGGGGGCAATAGGCTGCATTATGATGAACTTACAGACATCCTTTTGTCCTTTAAGGCAGCAGAATGACTTTCTTATCTCCTTTTCCTGGACCCAGAGCCCTTCTGCCTCCCACCCATTGTCTCCAACTGTGGGACAGGAGGAAGAGCTATGAGAATCTCCTCCCTCAGCCAGAGAGTGGAAACTCAGCTCCCTTCTCTTCTTGCTGACATCACTCTGGGGCCAGACTTTCCTAGCCAGCAGAGTGGCAGGGGAGACAGGAGAGGTGCAGACAGGCCATTGCTGCTCCCTCCTGCTGCTGAAAGGCATCCACCCCTGGGGCCTGGGAAGGAAGGAGGCTGTGATCTCCATTCTTCCCCTCCCTGTGCTAAGGCTTGGATGTGCAGGACTCTGGGCTCCTTTCCATTGTCTTTTCTCAGGAATAAGGAAATGACAGTACAAGCTTGTACCGGAGTCTTGTTGAAAAGTTGAATTAAATACGGTGAAGACAGAGATCATTTGTCATTTCTTCCTTTCTCTTCCATTGCTCTATTTCCTTTTACATGAATAATGAGGGGGGTTGCTGAAACACCGGAAAAGAAACCTCCGCCCCATGGATTCCATGTCACACATAGTCATTTCTCAAATCCTGCTACTTTCTTCAAAACATTTTCTGCATCTGGTTCTTCCAATCCATTGCTACTCTGAGGAAGCTCTGTCCAAACTCAGATGATCTTCTGACCAGAGCAATCCGACCTTTTCAATCATTCATTCGTTTGTTCAAAAGGACAACTAGTCTTATTATTTATTTTTACATAAAACATAAAATTATACATATTAATAGGATATCATGTAATGTTTCAATACATGTACAAACTGCATAAAGTTTCAATCAGCGTAAACATCTCTCCTCATTTATCATTTCTTTATGGTGAAAATTTTCAAAATCCGTTCTTCTAGCTTTGTGAAATGTACAGTTCTTTATTGCCATCTATAATCACCCTATTATGCAATAGCACACCAGAATTTCCTGTGCTACCTTACTGTAATGTAGTGCCCATTGATCAGCCTTACCCCATCTTCCTCACCCCTACTCTCATCAGCTTCTGGTAACCTCCATTCTACTCTCCAATCCTACAAGAATAAAATGAAATGACACTCCTCGAGCATTCTGTTTAGCATACAAACTAATCGGAGAAAATAAATTAATATACTACAGTGCGGCTTGCTTTGTAATAAACACCACAATGTAAAGAATGAGAAAGCACAACATCTTCACAGAGTATCTAGGATATGAAGGATGGATAAAAGTTTCCCGGACAGAAAGTGGGAAGGAACACCCCAGACCTGAGGACAAGCAAGAGGGTTGAGAATGGCACATGGGGCCATGGGGGTGGGGTGAGCTGTGAAATGGGATATGGAGCATGAAGACATAGCGGGGAGATCAAACCATAGAAATGGATCGAAGGCAGAATTTGAAATCGAATTCTCTAGAAATGAAAGAGGCAAGCGTGGTTTTTAAGTAAGTGAGCAACATGATCATGTTTGCTTTTGCAGAGATAGGGTTATCCAGGGAAAGCGAAGAGCAGACTGGAGAGAACAAAACAGTCATCACAGGAAGCAGATGATGGGGGGACCCAGTGGCAGAGCTTCTTGCCTCCAGTCCCTGGGCTTTCAAGTGGTGCTTTCTTACATTGTGTTCCTTCTGCTTTAAGTTCTCTGCATGCATTTCTCTTAGCAAATAGAACATTTAGTTTCACAGAAATGAGAATTCAATTCTACCCCAAAATGGAAGAATTCAATGATCCCAGTGTAAGTTCTACAGGGATGGTAGCCATGTTTTCCCCTGTCTGTGTCTCCCCAGAACATAGCGTGGTACTTGGTAGGAAGGAGAAGCTTGGGAATCTCTAAGGAGCTGGATCAACTCAAAAAGCAATTGGAAGATCGTTAATTTCCTCTAGCTTCTGTGACCAATCATCACAAACTGGGTAGCTCAGCACAAGAGAAATTCATCTTCCCATGATTCTGAGGGCAGAAGTCTGAAATCAAAGTGATGGAAGGGCCATGATCCCTGTGGTGTCTTTAGGGCAGAATCCTTCCGCTTCTCTTCCCTCTGTAACTTCTGGTGGTGGTACTGTCAGTCAACCACTTTTCTGGGTTTATGTCTACATCACTCCCATCTGTCTGGCACCTTTTTGTCTTCTTCTCTGTGACTCTGAGATCAAATTCTCCCCTTGTTATAATTATACCTGTCATTGAATGAGGGCCTACCCAGCATGGCCATCTTAACTTGATATATCTATAAAAACCTACTTCCAAGTAAACTCACATGCACAGGTAGAAAGGAAACTTTTTTGTTGGACATAGTTTTCAACCCATAACAAAGGTGTTGTCTGGTGTTCCTCTTTTGTTTCTACCAGTTTGAATCTCTTCTGGAGGGACCCATTCTACATGAAGCAGGAAGATGGTTGCCTGGTATAACTCCTACATAACTGAGAGTTATTCCACATCCTTCTATGGCTTTTCACTCGAATGATGTATCACAACTAAGGAGGGATTCTTGAGAATCATGCTTTAACTTACAAATTACAAGCACCATTGATAATGCTATGGATACAATAAAAATATCTTATCCAGTTTCTCAACTGTCACCCCATCATATATCTTAGGATTTTGAGACATAGTAACCTGCTGGTAAAATTTGGTATTCCAAAAGATATTCACCTGTCATCTCTGGCTATTTTCCAGTGTACTACCAGCTGGTGTTTCCTACTTGTGCAATTAATAGACTCCCCATTTCCCTTTAATAATTCCTGGTCTGAGGTTCTATGCATGCGACAACCTTAAAAAATGACTACATTTCCCCTAAAGCCATCAAAAGTGATTTCATATTATCTTGTGTCAATCTGTATGAGACTTACATTCATTTTGTAAATCCTTAATTCTAAGACTTGAGAGATAATTAAAGAAACCCATGGCCAGGGCATTGAAGTTCAGGACTTAGGGCAAAATTCTACATGTGGCCACCATATACATCTTACCAAAAGGCTGAGCTGAAGAGACCAGATGTGTGTGAAGGGACTAAGAGTTCCCATGAGATGGTTTACTCTACTTACCTTCAATCACTGTGGTGTAAGAAGCAGAAATACACAGTGAATGCAGAAATAAAAGACCACATTCCATTGATCAAATCCAGACACCCCCCACCACCACCGCCCAGTGATCCTACATGCCCAGTTGAAACCTTTGCTCGGTAAAACCTATGCTATTACAGCCTAAGAGCATAATGGCTGCACTGTTGTTCTCCAGAGTGATCTTGCGGTAAACTCTTCGCATTCTCCATATCCATCAGCTTTCCATCTCTCTCTAGCCTAGCCTGGACCTTACTGTTGCTAATCTTTCCACAGCGTGTCTCACAGTTAGACACTACTTCTCGATCATGTCCCTTCTAGTCCTCTCAGGTTGTGTACTGAGGACATATTCCCAGGCTAAAGATGCTCCATCTTTCATTTTCAGGGATATTTGCTACAGTTCCAACTCTGCCTCTTCTCTGTTACCCATACCCTTGTCTCCCCAGGAGAAAAGTGATTTACCTGATTGGTGTGTTTGGTAAGAGCCCTTTCCTGTTCCTTTCTTTTTGAGGAATTACCTGTGCACCCAAAGCTTTGCTCCTCTGTGCTCTGAGTCTTACAGGTGCAGGACCTTGGACGAGCCTGTGCAATTCAGCAGTGTGGAATTATGATCCATATTTTCCAGTATTTATCAACCATATTGAAATAAAGGTGATATTTCACTTCTCATCTGGTAAATCCTGTGTCTACCTCAAAGAGTTCCAAAACTAGTTAGGGTAAAGGGATATCAACTTTTAGGGTCCTTCAATCTCAACATTCTAAAAAGGAAGGAGAGAGAGAGAGAGAGAGAGAGAGCAAGCACTTACTGCTTCTCCAAGGAAACTATAATCTAATGAAACAGAGATGAAAAATGTAATCACTTGCATATTTAGCATGCCAAAAACAATGCAAAATAAGATGTTTATGAATTCAAAGAAATAGACATAAAGATAATTGTGAGGTATGACATTTTTCAGTACTAAAGGGAAACAAAAGTGAAGTAATTAAGAAAAAATGGGGTTAGATGAGAAAGCTGGAGATTAGATTAAAATGGTGAGGCAGAGACTTTAAAAAGTGGAGATGGGGGTGAGGTGGAGGGGTCGATAAAGTTCAAGGAAAATGCAATAAAATGCAAGTTGCATAGATGTGCATTTCTTCTTCAGACAGAAGAGCCATGCCAGGCCTGGCCAGCCATGCTGCAAGTGTTAGGACAATGGATGGTCACTGAAGGATTTAGAGCAGGGGAATGGTCCATCTGACTTGCAAGTGGAAGAAAGGAAAGTGAGCCTAAAGGATCTCTAGGCAATGTGATGGAATGTCACTGTGTAACAGTAAGGCAGATCTTCTGCCTGGGTACTATAGAGAAGAGACACATGGGACTGGCATGGATTTCCTTGGTGATAACATAAGGGTGCTCTGGGAGAGACTGGGCAGATTTGAGAGGTGAAGTTAGACTGAACTCTGATAGAGACTGAACTCTGGCAATCCCAGAGATCATGGCTGAAACGGGGTCTCTGATCCAGGCACAGCTGGAAGATGGCTCAGGCTCCTTCTGGTAGGGTATTTATAGATGCTTCCAGTTGGTATGAGCTGTTTTCAAGAACAACATTGATAGAAGATACTTCTCTTTGAATTTACGGGGAATTTATTTAAGACTAACTGGTTGCATAACCAGTGTTGTATCATCAGAAGTACAACATTCAAACATCTGAAGTGATCTGGACCTTTTGAAAAAGTAAGTGTGTCAGTTCAACAGAATCATTTTAACATTTCCCTAAGAAATAAATATGCTTTACAATAAACAATGTTGGGAGACTAGATATCCACACAGAAAAGAAAAAAGTTGGTTCCTCACACCATATGTAAAACTTAACTCTAAGTGTACCATAGACTGAAATGTGAGAGTTAAAAATTAAAGCACTCTTAGAAGAACTAGAGGAAGAAATCTTCATGATCTTGGATCAGGCAAAGTCTGAAAAAACACCAGTGACCAAAGAAAAAAGAAGTTGGACATTATCAAAAATTAAAAACTTTTGTGTCTCAAAGGTTGTCATCAAGAAAGTGAAAAGAAAACCCACAGAATGGGAGAAAATATTTGCAAATCATATACCTGACAAGGGATGTGTTTATAGAATATGCAATGTATGCTTACAGCTTGGTTTCCGAAACAGCGATGTTCAGAGTGTGGATTTGGGAAGTAACTGGATCATGAGATCTCTGACCTCATCAGTGGATTAATAATTTGATGGCATTATTGGAGGCAGTGGAAACTGTAGGAGGTAGGACCCACTTGAAAGAATGTTACCTTTGCAGGTGTGCTGTTAGGGACTGTATCTTGTCCCTGGCCTCTTCCCTGTCCCCCTCTCTCTCTGTTTCCTGACCGCCATAAGGTGAATGGATTCATTCCACCATGCCCTCTCTGCCATGATATTTGGCCTTACCACAGGCCCAAAGCAATGGAGCCAACCAATCAAAATAAATCTTTCCTCTTTTAAGTTGTTTTCTCAGGTATTTGTCTTAGTAACAAAAAGTTGATTGACACACAGCTCAATCATAAAAAGGCAAATAACCCAATGATAAAACAGGCAAAGGATATAAATAAACATTTCTCCAGTGAAAATGAACCAATGACCAATATGCACATGAAAAAAACATTCAACATGATTCATCATCAGGGAAACATATAAAGAAAACTACAGTGAGATGCCATTTCACACTCATTAGGATGACTGTAATCAATAAGGAAAGATAATCACACGTGCTGGAAAGGATGTAGAAATATTGGAATCCTCATATATTGTTGGTGGGAATGCAAAATGGGAAGCCAATTTGGAAAATAGGTTACTCAGAAGATCAACATGAAGTTGTAATGACTCAGAAATTCTACTCCTAGGTGCATTACCAAGAGAAAGGAAAAAATGTGACATAAACACGGGTACATGAGTATTCAGAGAAGTCAGAAAAATACAAAAACATTCATCAATGGATGTGTAGTTAAATTGTGGCATATCCATACGATGGAATATTATTTATAAATAAAAGAACTTAAGTAGGGATTCAAGCTATCATCTTGAAAAGATTATGCTGGGTGAAAGAAGTCATCCACAAAGGACAACATATTATGTTATTCCATTTTTATGAAATATACAGAAGTGAATCTGCTGAGACAGAAAGTAGTTTAGTGCTTGTTCACGGAGGGGGTGGGAAGTGACGTAGCAATGGTTTTAGAGTTGGGGTGGTAAAAAGTTTCTAAAAGTTCTGCACAGCCATGACCATGTGAAAATCCATTGAATTGTCCACTTTAAATGGATGCTTTGTATGGTGAGTGTATGATTTCAGTCTCAGAACTATTACATTTTTTGAAAAGTTAAGATGATTGATATCAAATCCCCCCTTTTCTTCCTTCCATCTAACTTATAAGCCTGGGATAAAATATGTTTGGTTCATGAATTAAAGTAAAATTATATTGTCCATTGGATAATAAGATAGTAAGCCAAAGGGGGAAAATTCCTTTAATCAGAGGAACTACAGGAAAAGAGAGAGGGTATCTGAAGACGCAACAAGTCTTCCTCGTGACATTTATTGTTCTTTTCATTCAACACACATTTATGGGAATTTGTTAAACATTATGGCACTATACTAGGTGCTGCTTCATGATTTCAAAACAACATCGTCTATTTCCCATAGCATATACCTGAGACAAAGTTTCAAATGTTTTAAAACCAGTCTGTCAAGGCTATCGCCTCCCATTTTGCTAGCAGGTAGTTTATAGAAGTTGACTTTGGTCTTTTGAAAATTGCTTAAAAAGATAAAACACACAATCACATTTGGAAGTCTCTTGATATTTACATAAATGCAAAAACACTTGGTTGGAAAAGCCATAGAATAGCTGTGTGTCTTGAATAGTGTCCAAACTGGTTTGATAGCACCATTGGGAATCTTAGAGCCAGAAGGAGTGGGCCTTTTTGGTTCTTCCCTCCACCATTAGGCCTTACACATCTACTTTGGTTTGGGATAGCTGGATACCAGATCAACTGGGGTAGGTAGCCAATGTCAGCCCAATGGCCCTGGAGAAACTCACAGATTATGAAATAGCTTTGGGGGAACTCAGGTCCTTAGGATCAAGTCAGAACTCATCTCTCCTCAGAGAAAACCCAAACCTTGGATCAGCATGATTGAAAGTGTGGTCTGAGCCCTATCCCAGATCTTCTGAACCTCCAAGTGTTGTGGTGGGTCAGAGGGTGCCAAAAATTTTGCCAAATATTGTCTGTGACTGAACTCAGGTCTGATGTGGATTTCTGAGGTTCTTTTAAAAGTGACTCCTATGCTAGAAAGAATTCCCTGGGCCTCTTCTGGTTTATGCTTAGGTCTTCAGACCTTAGTGGAATTGAGTTCTGGAGATTAGGTACATGGGTGGATAAAGTTACCCTTCAACTCGTCTTTAGTTTAAGGAACATTCCTTTCATTTATCCTTGGTAGGTCAACACAGTTCTCCTCCTGGAATTAGCAGAAAAGTCAGAAAATAATCCAAGGAGGGAAGTGTCTATACCTATTCCTAGCAGATTTTACACCTCTGGAACAAAACATATTGAGAAAAGTAGAATTTTTCTGGGGAAAAGAGTACATCTTTAAAACAAAAATAAAGGAAATGAATTTGAGACAATGATTAAGCCACTAACATGCATGGGTTATTAGGCAAAAAAAGGTGGTTTTTTTTTTTCTATTCAGTCTGAATTTTTTTTTATTATTTACCAGTATTCACAATTCCTTTGGTGTCTTATTTTCTTTCATTTATGCAACATTGTTTATTGAGAAATTACACTTTGTCAGAAAAATAGCTGAAATTTTGTTATGTGATTTGAAGCTTTTAAGGGTGGGTACAGGAAAGAAAGGGAAGAACAGAACAGGCAAAGCTGCACAAGACTGTGTACATGCTCATCCCCTCTTGCTTTGGAGGATGTGCTTTCATTGAATTGCTTGGATACCTCTTAGAGATCCTTCCGTCACAGGGCAGGAAGTGGGCTCCATAGAATTCAGCAGAGCATCTTCCTTTAAGGAGAGAGCACACTTCGAACAACAGATGTCTGTCTCCACAACCAGCACCAGTGTTCTGAAAGTACTATTTGCTTTCAGCCACATAACAAAGGCTGATTTGCCTCCTTTCCGATTGAGTCAATGTTTGCTGGAGCTTTAAAAACACATTCCATAAATCCTTAGAAATCTTTTGTGAAGAAAAATCAGTATTTTGGAGTAGCGATCTTTTGCTCTCATGATTCATGGCACAGAGAAGTCTTCCCATCTTCCTGAATCAGGTGAGGCTTGATATTCATTTTCTCAAGATAAATACCTTATAAGAGCTTCCTTGTCCTGAGATGTGAGGTATTGTCCTCCTGACAGAGTCTCACGTGCAGATGTACTACATCTTAGTGGAAACTTATTTGAAAAGCAATACTAGGCCCGGTGTGGTGGTGCACGCCTGTAATCCTAGCACTTGGGAGACTGAGACAGGAGAATCGTGAGTTCAAAGCCAGCCTCAGCAACTTTGCGAGGCCCTAAGCAACTCAGTGAGACCTGTCTCTAAATAAAATACAAAATGGGGCTGGGGATGTGGTTAGTGGTGGAGTTGCCCTGGGTTCAATCTCCAGCAACAAAAAAAAAACAAAAAAAAATCAAAACAATACTAGGATTCATATAAAGATTCTCCTCAACTTAAGATGGGTCACATTCTGATAAATCCATCATAAGTTAAATACATCAGTGAGTTAAAAAAAAAAAAAAAGCACCTAATACACCAAACCTACTAAACCTCGCAGTATCAGTTATTTACCCCCATGACCATGTGGCTGCCTGGGAACTGCCACTCAGCATCCTGAGACAGTCTCACATCTCATCTTACTAGCCTGGGAAAAGATTCAAGTTCAATATTCCAAGGATGATTTCTACTCAGTATGTACTGCTTCCACATCATCATGAAGTCAACAGTCATTAAGTCAAACCATCATCTATTGGGCTATCTCTATATACAAGAGAGTCTAATCATTTAAAAATGCAGGTATCATTTGAAGATTTCCTACAGTGAACTTAGGTGACTAAACCAAAAATATATTAACTCAGTCTCAGTGCCTGGTCTCAGGCATTTCTAAAGAACTTAGGTCTCTGAGTTGGCACTTTGACCTTTGTTTCCTAATCAAATGGCTAGTGGTCAGTGACTGGAATTCGGCTCCATCAGGCTCTCCCCATCCCTGGGCTCCACCATTTTCTTTGGGATCCTATGTTATTCAGGAATTTCCTTTGTAGCTAGTAAGCAAGTGTTGCTTCAGGGCTACTTGTGCATGAAGCTTATGTTTAATGTGTCACCAGTCCAAGCAATGAAGTAAGCTTTCTGCTAGCAGGTTCACATTCTCCTCAGTAAGGCACCCACCCATCTCTTTGCCTGCTCTGAATTGGCATGCCAGATATTACTGTGTCCAATGGCCCAGATCAGGAGCCCAAGAGTGGTGGGGTTTGAAGAAGTCGTCCTATGGGCAGACGTGTGGGCAGGCATTCCATCATTCTTTAACTTGAGGGTCTGCTATTCCCAAGGCTTCATACCATGATATTCTGGGGGATAAATCTCATGGAAGTCCATATCTGTTTCGAGCTTTTCTTCTCTTCAAGAGAAGGGAGAAAGTATTATGCACTAAGACTGGTTTGGGTCTGCCTTCTTGTTCTAGAGTTCTCCAACTCTCAGTGGTTTTTTGTTGGTTGGTGGATGATCCCTGCTAGAATGTGTCCTTCCTGGGCCTTTGTATAAGATAATGAAGCTCCATGAGCTGGGTTAGAAACAGCTTTTGTGTAGACCTTCTCCTTTTTGGAATGGGAGGGTCAGTAAAAATTGTGGTCACAGATCTCAAGGATGGCTCCTGAGTTTGGACAGGGAACAAATAAAGGGCCTTGTCTGAGAAGCTATTTTGTGCAAGGCAGGACAGAGAGGGAGCCAGGATTACCATAGACTATCCATTCCAAGTTTGGTTGCTTCAGGGCAGGCCACTGCTCAAATAGCTCATCTTGAATAACTATTTGAAAAGAAAGGAGGAAACCACATAAAACTAGACAAATGAAAACATAGGATTTGGGAAAAACAAAGTTTGGGACTTTTAAAAAAAGTATTGGGCTTTTATATGTAGAAGTACCCTAGAACAATATATTTACAATGTATATGGCCTTGATTGTGTTAATGAAGCTATTTTTCACACAGAAATTGAGAAACATTCCACGTTGGAGGCACACTTTGCTGACAGCATTTTTGGGACTAATAATATGATCAATATGCAAACAGGAAGAGGAGAACCAAGGCCAATGCACAGCTGCTCAGTTGGGCAGAGGGAACTGAGTTGGTTGGGTCCTTCAGCATGCATACCACTCTGGACCAGGACCCATTGTTAGGCAGTGGGGAGATGCCTGCCATGTTGCACATGACATTGTAGACATCCACTGATCTGATTGGAGCAGCTCTGAAGTTGGATTTGAAATCTGAAAAGGAAAACAACAGGTTGTCATGGTTGGTAACGTAGCAGGGAGAAGTTGAATCAAATATGGAAGAAATCCACTCAGACTCCAGGCAACTTGGAGACTGCAAAATCCTCTCCATTAGTGGGTGTGGCCAAGTGACTGTGAATGTGGAGAGTTCTTGATCATGAAAAGAAATAGCTTTTGATGGCTCATAGATGAGTCTCTCTCTTTAAAAGACAAGTCAACAAACAGACTTTCTTTGTGCCTAACTGTGCTCCCTTTGTGACAATAGATTTTTCCTGCAGGGGCAGAAGGCCCAGCTGAAGCAGTGCTATTTCTACAGAGCACTGGAGAGCCATTGTGGTTAGAAGACAGATTGTCTTCCTCGGCTCCCCTTAAAGTGTATACGTGTGTTCTGGAACACCTACCTGGCTGAACTGAGAGCCAGGGTATCTGAATCTGCTGCATAGCGACTCAAAACTGTTTCTCCATTTTTCTGCCACATGAAGGTCCCATGTCTTGGTGGAATAAGAAGATGTATCATGTCGTTGGAGTTGCCAGCTCACCAGGAGCGACAAGAGTTTTCCAAGTATGTTTGGAAGATCAATTGAACATTACTTGGGAGCTTTCAGTGACAGATAAAATAACTTAGTTGTGAGAAAAATGGGCCAACTGGTATAGGAGTAAGGAACCTTCAGAGATCTAATGGAGGAGAGCATCACATCTTGATCCAGAGCCTGTCCCAAACTTGGGCTGTAATGAAAGAGTACAAAGGGCAAGACTGGCCATCCACAGCATGGTCACCAAGATGCTTGGAAGGTGACCCTCTAATCTGTAAGTCGTTGGAGGGATTTTAATCAAGATCACATTCTCCTTCTCCATGGGAGGTGAATGAGATGCTGAATACAAAGTACTTGTTCATCAAAGGGGAATGAAGGGAAGGGTAGGGGGATGGGAATAAGAAAGACAGTAGAATGCACTGGACATAACATTCCTATGTTCATATATGAATGCTCCACCAGTAAAACTCCATATCATGTACAACCACAAGAATGGGATCCTAATTAGAATAAGTTATACTCCATGTATGTATAATATGTCAAAATACATTCTATTGTCATGTATATCTAAAAAGAACAAATTTAAAAAATTTTAAAAATAACCCAAAGTACTTATCCATTCGAAGAGTGAATGTTAAGAGTGTAGTAATAACAAGCAACTTTGTTTTTAGGTCCCCAGCAAAATACCCAAAGCTACATTAGGGTTAAATTCACAGAGATTTGATCCATTAATACAAGCTGATGCTTTCAGTTAAGGTTTTTAAATGAAATGGGTTGTCTGGGGCACTCCAAAGTCAAGTTTCTCAGAATATAACCTTTATAATTTGCTAAAATAATCACATAGCCTACTTAAAAAGTAAGGAAACAATAATAGCAACATATTCTAGAAGCACCAACACCATCCTCTGTTCCTGGAATTACAAACATGAAAGAAAGTCAGAAAGTCATAACAGAAAACTCTACTGCATGGTGTGTCAGATCCAGGGCAACTTATGAAGTGATGGGTTTTGCTTACTTTGGAGATTTAAGGTTGAATTAAGTGTAAAAAGTGCATGAGCTCTATAGGAAGTGGTACCTTGATCCTAGTTCTCCACACACTGCTTGTGCTTAAAAAATGATAGCCATTGTTATCAATCAACATGTCCAGCAAGGGAAAACTTTGGATTGAAAATGTTTGCCTTATAAATTATTTAGAAGGCCAGGCATGGTAGCACATGCCTGTAATCCCAGCGGTTTGGGAGGCTGAAGCAGGAGGATTGCGAGTTCAAAGCCAGCCTCAGCAATATAGTGAGACCCTGAGCAACTTAGCAAGACCCTGCCTCAAAAACAGAATGATAAAATACAAAGTACTGTGGCTCAGTGGTTAAGAATCCCTAGGTTCAAGGTTCAATCACTGGTACCAAAACATATATATATATATATATAACATATATATATATATATATATAGAGAGAGAGAGAGAGAGAGAGAGAGAAAAGAGAGTTCAGTTTTCTTTTGGAGCAGGAAGGATAAGAGTCAGCACCACTTCAAAGTCAAAAGTAGTTTTAAAAAAATTCAGAACCCGCCTGAAGGAGGGATGAGGGGGCTACTCCAGCATCCTCTTCAATAGATAAGGTTACGATTGTACTTCCCCAGCAGAAGAATCCACAGCATGAGAAATCAATGGAATGCTTGTCCCAGTGGAAGCCACTCTTCTCTCTCCTGACTCACCATGTGATCTGGGATGTGACAATCACACTCCCCACCACACGTGGTGTGTCCTTGTCACATGTGGGCGGGAGGGCATGAGAGCTGTCCTTCCCCAGCCTTTCAAAAATCCACTTTATTTTTAACACTTCACAGAAAAAAAAAATCAAGATCAGGCTCTTCTGACAAAAGTGTTAGGAAAGATCATCTTTTCTACTTTGCCTTCAAAGTACAAAATTAAATCCTGTGCACATAAGCAGGAAATAGAATTGGGTTTTCTTTCCCTTTTAGTTTGTGGTTTCCTTGTTCTTCAGGGATGGGACTTTGGGGCCCAAAGCAGAGATGATCCAGGCTAGAATGAAAGCTTCTAGAAAATTCTTCAACAGCCAAGCAATGTCCAGTGAATTTGGAAGAACCCTTATAAACTCCACTAGCTCAAGATGGCATTCTGAGCCTAGAATGGGACTCCATGTTATTCCCATGGGCTTACAACCTCCTGGATATAAAACATGTCTCCAGAAGAGAGAAGGATCTGCAAGCTTATGCCTTGCCTGGCCACCCTGAGAGAAACTCGTTGCTCATGGCAGCTCTCTGAATTGCGCTCCGGCTGTCTTATCTTGAATGCAGAGTTCTCTAGGGCAAGATTAGGCTGTTCAAATTAGAAACCAGGATTAACCAGAAAGGCTATCTTCAGAATTATTTCCCTTTCTCTTTGCTGGACCAGACTTACTCACTTCTAAGGCTGGTTATCTGGGCAGCCGCAGTGATGCCCAGCCCCCTCTCTAAGCAAGAAGCACAGACAATTAATCAGGAGGGATGCACCTTTATCTGCAAGTGCAGCTAGATAGCTATTAAAGGCCTCACTCTTAAATTTTCTTCTGAGTAAACAGTTCATGTGCAAAGCTGTTTAATCTTTCATGAGACTTGGAGCCAGAAACGTGATGGTTAGGGGGAGGCTCTCAAGGCTATATCTGCCTGGAAGCCTTTTGCAATTAGCCTGCTCCATTTTCATCGGGGGTCGTCTTTCTGTTGGAAAGATCGAGGGCTTTTAGTTTTAAAGGAGCATATGAAGGAGGTCTTGGTTAATGGACAAAACCTCCCCACTGAATTTAACTCTAATTTAATGTGGTTTTGGGCACTTCATTTAGAAGTTTTGGTTTGGGGCTAGATTTGGTTCTGCTGTAAAATATGCCTGAGACTCTTGCGCACATCCAGTCCTTTAATGGGCAAGTGTTTTGCATTCATGATCTTACTTCTCTCTTCTAAAGAAGGAGGAAGTGATGCTATTGATTGAAAGCCTGGCTGACTGGTGTTTTCCCATATAAAGTTCAAATCCTTGAACCATTTCCTAAGGATCTATAATTGACCCCAGTCTTTAAGACTCCATTCTTAATTCCTCTAGCTTCAGAGCTCTGCTTGATGACCTGGGGCTTGGTTAACAGGGAGCATCTGATAACTTTCACTGGTCAATGGCAATGTGCTCAGACATCCTGTGAATTCTTAGGCCAACACCATGGAAGCAGCTAGTGCTCTATATAGCTTTGCTGCTGTTGGTTCTGATGCCCACTTTGGGACTTGGGGACTTGGGAACTTGGTTCACATGAGGGAAAGGATTTGGACCAACGTGTCTCCCAGACTGAGACTCTCAGAGGCTGTCCTGGAGGTTGATGAAATGGACACCTCATGGTTCTTGAGAGATATTATGTGGTAAGTAGAGTGAACCAAGGCAGACCAAAGGAGATGAGGAAGTTGACTTGTCCTTGGTTTTCTTACAGGGAAGAGCAGAGCAGAGTGTGTAGATGGGATGCTCAACCTATAATTGCAAAGGGAAGTGTGGACTTTCTCAGACTGAAATATTTTGATCAACATCTAGAAAAAGGCATTTGGGTCCAGGCATGGTGATGCATGTCTGTAATCCCAGTGGCTTAGGAGGTCAAGGCAGGTGGATCACAAATTCAAAGCCAGCCTCAGCAACTTAGCGAGACCCTAAGAAATTTAGAGAGACTCTGTCTCTAAATTAAAATAAAAAAGAAAGAAAAGTATGTATGGGCTGGGGATGTGGCTTAGGCATCCTTGGTTTTAATACTCGGTGCCAAAAAAAAAAAATAAGGCATTTGGTGTATAACCATTAGGGCAATTATATTTAGTAAAGGAGGAATGGACAGTAGCAAGGAAGAAGTGTAGTTTATGAGCTAGTCAACTGATAACTGATGGCAATTGAGTGCTTCTTTCCTTTTTTATTTTGAAAGGATGGGGTGCGTAATTAGAATATTTGGGAGACTTCTCAAAGTGTGAATTTACTGTGTCCTATCAATTAAATCAAATAATCAAATAGGCCCTCTCCATCTCCCCTTTCTTCCAGCCCTTTGGAATACAATCTGATCAAAGAAGGCTCAGTAAATTTGCTTCCATCCAAGACATCCTTAGTCATTCTGGCTCATTCTCAGAGTCAATCCCAAGGTCATTTCTGAGTCTGCCCTTGCACACATCCCAGCTTCTGGTTGGGCCCCAAACTGAATTACCCCACAGGGGTGGGTGCTCTAGACAGGGAGACACTATGTAAAGGTCAGAGCACACGAAGCCATTGCATCAACTTGGAAACTCACAACTGTCAGCAACACGGTATCCCATAAGCTTTCCTGGACTTCAGATAGCTGTGAAACAACGTTTTGATGAATTAAGTAAAAAATGAATCACAAACATGTGGAATACATTTTGTTCATTGCACTCAGGATTTAAAATTTACAAGGAAAAGTATTTGGCCACAATTGCCAAACCCAAGAAGCATTTGAAAGAAAGCCAGAAAAAGATGTTTCATGGAGACCGGCTGGGTTTGCTCAGCTTGGCTCATAAAGAGGGTCTGTAAAGAGATCACTCCGTGAAGAGCCCCTGTTAGAGGCACTTCCCTGGGAACAGCTAAGAGGGTTGGGTCGTGTCCTTGCCTACCAGGTCCAAAGGCCAGGAAGATGCCCCTCATGTCCATGAGCTCGTTGTCATATCCATGCCATCCACGCTGCCAGCCTTCCCGCTTGCCTGTACTGTTCATCCAAAACGGAAGCATCTCTCGACTCTGAAATCGAGCAAGGAAACGACATTACACTGTGTCACCACAATTGTGAGGAGTGGTCATCGGGTCCAGACTGCCTAGCAGTGTGGACATTCCCTCCTTGGCACCCCAGCTGGGGTCATCAGTCTCAACTGCATCATATGCATCACCCTCTGCTCCAGGTAGCTCACACCATTGGCTGCAGCCTCTTAAACTGCTGAAGAGCTTTAGCCAGGAAGGTATTTTCTTACCTAGACCTGAACTGCATCTTGTAATCAGTTTTAGAACTACGAAATCCAGCACGTTAGAGACAGAAGGGAAGTTCAAGTGTGTCTGTGGTATAATAAAATATAGATTTGGTCTTTGTCCCAAGTTCCTGACATAGAGCTCCTAAAACCCTTGGAATTTCCTGAATGATAAGAGTGCTTTGTGTTATTCATAATGAAACCCTTCCTCCTATGTCAGAGTCTATGCTGGTAAGATGAGTCGAGGGGTTGGGGGTTGCTAAATTGCTTTGGGATGAGGACTGACCACCAGAGGAACTAACCTTGTGATTAGAAGGTCAGAACTCTCAGCCTTGTGCCCTCTCACTGGGGAGGGTAAAGGTGCTGGAGATTGCATTTAATCATGTGACCAATGATCCCATATAAAATCCTGGAGTCACGTGGTTCAGGCAGCCTGCAGGGAATGGAAGCTCTGTGACCCCCACCTTCTGTGCTTTGTTATAGGCATCTCCTCCATCTCCTGTTGCTGAGTTGTGTACAAAGGTGTAACAAAACTGTAATTACAAGTGTAGCACTTTTCTGAGTCCTGTAATTTATTCTAGTGAATTATCAAACCTGATAAGTAGGGTGGTGAGAACCCCTGAATTTGTTTCTTTTTAATTTTTTTTTTGTTGCTGTAGTATTATTGTACATTATAGTGGGATTCGTTGTTACATATTCAGGTATGAGCATGTGTAGTGGGAGAATTTGGTCACTATCTCCCCAGTATCTCCCCTCCTTCCCCGACTTCCTCCCTTTGGTCCTCTTCCTCTACTCTGCTGGTCTCCCTTCTATTTTCATGAACTCTCCCCCACCTTTCCCCTGCTTTTTTCCCTCGATCTTCCACATATGAGAGAAAACATATGACCTTGGACTTTCTGAGTGTGGTTTATTTCATTTAACATTGTGCTTTCAGGTTCTATCCATTTTCCTGCAAAATGACATAATGTCATTCTTTTTCATGGCTCAATAGAACCCTTGAATTTGTAGCCAGATCAGACTCAAGCGCTGGCAGTTGGGGAGCCAGAACCTGCACACGGTGTCTGGAGCCCTGTGGGACTCAGCCTCTTCACTACTGTGACTCTGGGTGTCAGTGTCAGAACTGAATTGCATGGTAAGGTACCCAGGTGAGGTTGCAGTGTTGTTGGAAAACAGTGTATATATTGCTAGCAAAGCAACCCAAACCCACTGGGGTTCACTACTCCCCTGTACCCTTCCCCCAGGAATACCACCTTGGCTCTATCTCAGGAAGAGCACAGAGCCTCTTCTCCTGCGCTTATTCAAACCTCTGGAGATGACGCCCATGGTCCTCTGATGAAGGCCTGTGTCCCTTCACTTCCCTCAGCCATTCTTCATGTGGGATGGGTTCCAGAACCATCACTTCCCTGTCACCTTAAGAACTCAATTTTCTTAGACTACAGGTGCTTACTGTGAATCCTGAGGGGCTTTAGCCTGTTGAACACAACCATAGCCATTTTTTGCAGAGTAACTATTCATTCCTGATTTTCCAATCATCTTCCTCTGAGCAGGATTTAATATTACAAATATTTCAAATGCAGGAGATCGAATTGGTTGGTTTTGATGACTAAGTCAAATCAAAACAATGAAACCACTAGCAATATCTAGGCTGGCTTACAAGATTAGTAGAGTATTGGGTATCTAGTGAGCCATACAGTTCATCTAAAGCCAACCCTGCTGTTCATTTAATTATCACAATATCTCAGGGTGGATGATATTATTATCCCTATTTGCAGTTGAAAGCTATGGCACAGAGAAGTTAAGTGGCATTCTTAGAGTCACACAGCTAGTGAGAGGTAGTGTTGGGTTTGAACTCAGGTTTGTCTCCCAGTCCTTAGGCACCCTTCCACACTATAGAGTTTACACCTCAAAGTCATTGTCCTGCTCCTGTTGGAACTGGACAGTGAGGTGAAGTGTCCTCCTGTTCTCTGTGAATTCGTCCACTGAGTGTGACCAGATACAAAGTACAGAGATGAGATTTTGGAATTGGATTGGCTGTGGGGTTCAAGTCCAGTTTGCTACTCTCTAGCTCTGTGATCCTGACAGCGACTTAACTTCTCTGAGTTTCAGTTTCCTAGCTAGAAATAGGGATGATAATGTCCACTTTATTGGAGTTTTGAAGGATTTTGGACATGACCATGTGCTAAGTTCCTGACACACAGTAGGTGCTCAATAAATGGTAGCAACATGGTCACCAGATGCCACTGACTGTGGGGAGGTGCTCTGGTTGTGAAAACTGAACTCTCCCTTGCTTATTTAGCTGTCATATCACATTGCACACCCATCCCGTCTCACCCCATAAATCGCTCCTTAGCATTTCTGCTTTCCAAATTGCACTATTTCACTGACTCTCCATTTCCTGAATTTCCATCATCCCTTGTCCCTCCTTCTCCAGCTGTAGCTTGTATTTTTCCATGGACAGGCTTTATGAACTTAGTGCATTTTGAGCTTTTTATACCATTTCTTGTTCTCTATCTATCTGTGGGAAGGATCACAACACATCCCAATTTAGCTTTGTCTGCTAACTTCATGTGTTGCTTCCCTCCTCACAGCCCACCAGGTCAAGGCAGTGACTCCGGAAGCACTAAGTACGGCATTTCTGTTATTAATGACCTTACTAATTATGAACCCCAAGGTAGGTATGGACCCCTCAAGACAGGGGCTGGTGAAGGGTATAAGGACTGTTTGCCTGATTAAAAGATTACAGCCTATCTGGGCAAAGTGGTGAACCTCTTTAATCCCAGTGGCCCAGGAAGCTGAGGCAGGAGGATCGTGAGTTCAAGGACAGCCTCAGCAACTTAGTGAGGTACTGAACAACTCAGTGAGAACTTTTCTCTAAACAAATATTAAAAAGGGCTGGGGATGTGGCTCAATAGTTAAGCACCCCTGGTTTCCATCTCTGGTACAAAAAAAAAAAAAGATTACAGCCTAAAAAAATTGCAGTTATTCATTCCACATATAAACATAAAACAACAATGAAAACCTTGGCCCTGAAGTCTGTCTGTCAGAGGCAAATTCACTAGATTTTACTAAAGTGACAAGTTCCCCCAGCAAAATGACTCCTTTTCATGGTTTAGAAAATAATAATAAACTGGTTGTAGGAGAAGGTAACTATTCCATCTGAGTGAACAGATTATATTCCACGCATATGTACATACCTGTTACGTTATGTTCAAAATAGGGCCCTGATGATTTCCTTCCTTCTCCAAAGGGCTTTTGGCATCTTTGCGCTGTCTCCCACGTTATCTTTTCAAGGCATACATATGGGGCCATGCCACTGAACAAGTGTGTGTCACACACCTCTCAACCTCCAGGGTGGGAACCCCTATCTGTGTCCTCAGGCTCCTCTTGGGAGCTGGTCCTGTCCAGACTCTACCAGACCCCTGAACCTGGTGCCACCTAGTGACTTCCAGAGGAAGTGCCCAGACCCTCTAGATCTGGCCAAAGGTGTGTGTGTGTTTGTGTAGAGGGGAAGCCAGGAGGTGAGTGGGATCAAGTGGGATCACGCAGGCAGCCAGGCCTATGGTCATGGGGGGCTAATTTCCAGAGCTAGAAGAATCACCCCTCCTTCTAACAGCTTGTCCTGGAAAGAGGTGGTGCCCCACTAATAAACCGGTGGGGGAGGAAAGAATGGGGTATCCCTAGTGATAAGTGCCTCAAGCAAGCTGGGGTGCTCTTCCCACATTGGGAAGAAGCCAGTGGTTGCAGGGCTGGTTGATTCCATTCTGCAGACGTGCACTGGGCTCCAGCTCTGTGCCAGGCTCTCTGCCAGGCTTTGCGGGGTGGAGGCAGGCAGGGTGCAGGCAGGAGGGCAGCAACTTTTCACCCCAAAGCGTTCATTATTGACGAGAAAGGAAGGGGGCTTGCACTTGGTTTTGATTCCTGAGCCAGCCAGGACAAGACTAGAAATTGGTGTCCTGAGCTGGAAACAATGAGGGAGGTTCAGGGGCTCAGGAGGCCTTCAGTGGGGTGGAAGCAGAAGCAGCCCTGTGGGGAGAATCACCCATTGAGATGGGGGCTCTGCTCATGCATGTGAGCATGTGAGACTGTGTGTAGTGTTTGTGGGGGGGGTATGAGTACATATATGTATGAGTGTGCGTGTGTGAGAGTATATGGGTGGGTGTGAAAATGAGTGAGTGGAACAGGTATTTGTGTGCGTGAGTGTGTATGAATATGTGTGAGTGTGTATGTGTGTGTGCATGCATGTATGAATATGTGTGAGTGTGTGTGTGTGCATGCATGTATGTGTGTTGAGTGGGGGGGCAGGGCCACAGGAGGAGGACACACATGAGGTGCTCATCAAGAGGGTAGGGATGTCCTAAGGCTCCACAACAGAGAGCCAGGTGAGGACCTCTGAAGGAAGAGAAAGTGGGGGTTTTCTGCTGCTCTCAGTGTCTACCTGAGGATATGCTCATCCAGGAGGGTGACCAGCTGGCCCAATGTGACACTGAGGGGCTTCTGGGAGACAAGACCTTCAGTGTTAAAACTGGGACAGCCCCAGGCAAGCCAGGACAAGTTGGTGACCCTGCATGAACCCTCTCTTAGGAATTTAAAGAGTCCTCACCCAGGTGTGCCTCTCAGGACCCCTCCCCACACATGGTGGTGGCAATGCCAGGACCCTACTCGGGGAGCCACTCAACTACTTAATCTTTTTGAATGGGAAGGAACCAGAAATAGAAAGCTCCCCCGAGAAAACCTGGTGAGAGATGGTGGAGCTGTTGTGTGTTGCACTTGATTTCTTCTGTTCTGGTGCCTTCGCTCCATTACCAGAGCACCATGATAATGCCTATCATAAGCTTGTTTTAATTTGGGATGGGAGAGGGATAATTATGAGATACGAGTTATGGTTTCTCTACTAGCTCTTGGTTCCAATCATCTTTAGTGTTAAAGAAAAATAAGTAGGTGAGGGAAAGAGGAGAAAAATGGTGGGCCAGAGGAACCCAGAACACCAAAGCAGATCCCTGAGATTGAATGAAAACAGCGGTTGAGCGGCAGCACATTGAGGTAGAAGACGGGGAGAAGGCTGATTGGCAACTCGGAGAGCCAGCAACCAGGTGAAAACCAAAAATATTAGTCTATAGAATAGAAAGAGATTAGTAAAAGGACTAGATGCGTCAGTGATGGGCAGGCAGTGGCTCAGCGGGAGAGGGGAAGCTCCCTTCCAACAAGCCAAAAGAAATTCTCCCACCAAGTTTAAGATAAACAGATGCTGCTGTCCAACAAATTTGCAATCTGAGCAGAAAATAAACTCAGACATGGCAATCTGAGCCAGAGCAGGAGAAAATCCCAGCACTCTCTGGGGTGGGGGTGGGGTGGGGTAGTGAAAGTGGGGGAAGCCCTGACAGCTGAGAAAGACTCTTTGTTTGGACTTCTTGAGTGGGAGCCTAGAAAATCCTGCAGTTATCTTTTGTCTTTCATACTTTACTTTTTCTAATTTTTAAAGTTTTCTTTCTCTCTTCTTGCTGTTTGCTTCTTGAATACCCGAGACCAAACAGCCTCTTGGACTTTACTTTTCATTGGATGAGTGGAGACCCATCAGCCTAGGTAGAGGGGTGAGAGTGTAACACAGACGGGGAGAAGCCCAGGTTGGTTGGCCACTGGAGTGGTGCCTGCAGATCTAGCAGTCTGCAGAGCAGAGGAGACCAAAGGGTGCTTTCATTTCAAATTGGCAGTTTGGTCTCTGGGATAAAGACCATGACGACAGGAGGTGGAACTGGGATGGATCAGGGTCAGGTGAAAGGTAGGATCCCACTACATCCTCCCACGGGACCCATCACCTCTCCTATGCCGGGAAAGGCCTGGAAGATCTGATGCATCCCACATACCTCCCCGTTGCACACAGACTGTGGCTCTTGGAATGTAGGATGTGACACAATCCAGATCAATCTGGTGTCACAGGCAGGAGGGTTACCCAGCAGACTTAGGCTCCACCCCTAGTCACAATAACAAAGCCATTCTGCAGGTGACATCTGCACTGAGCTAGACCACAGCCCAGTCACAGAGGTAAGGAAGCAGTGGAGCTCCCCAGGCAGACAACACTAACAAGCACTGCTGGTCAGGGTCAGAGCCGAGAACAAACAAACCGCACAATAGTTGTGTCACACAAACCTCCCAATAGTTGGGAGATTCTAAAATTGAAACCCCAGAAAGGTCACCATTTCAAAAACCCTACCAAGAAGAAAGCTGAATCTGTGTGACAGTTTTTGCTTTATGATACAATTCCCAATGTCCCTCCAAATTTTGAGTTTTGCCAGAGTTCTCTAATGTTACGAATTTTTTTTAATTTACTTATTGATTCATTGAACACAAATGGAGTACAGCTATTGTTTCACTGGTTGTACACAAAGTAGAGTCACACCATCTGTGCATTCATGCATGTACACAGGGCAATGGTATCTGTCACACTTTTTTTTTTTTTTTTTTTTTTTTTTTTTTTTTTTTTTCCTCCGTTCCCTTTCGGTTTTCTATCCTTGCTCCATTCTTGCCACCCTTCCCCCCCGCATTATGCATCATCATTCATTTATCAGAGAAACCATTCGGCCTTTGGATTTTTGGGATTGGCTGATCTCACTTAGCATAACAGTCTCCAACATCATCCATTTACCTACAAATGTCATAATTTTATTCTTTATGGCTGAGTAATATTCCATTGTGTATATATACCACAGTTTCTTTATCCATTCATCTACTGAAGGACCTCTACGTTGATTCCATAATCTAGCTATTGTGAATTGAGCAGCTATGATAATGTTATGAATTTTGTCAATTAATTGGAACCCTTCTTGAGATCTCTTTTTCTCTCTCCTATCTGTAGCCTGTTCACCTATCTTTCATCTTTTCTTCATTTTATCTCCTGTCTCCTTTCCTCTCTTGCCCTTTCTTTTTTCCTTTCTCTCTTTTTTAAATATATTTATTTTTATTTAAAAAAATTTTTTTAAAATTTGTTCTAATTGGTTACGCATGACAGTAGAATGCATTTTCACACATTGTACACAAATGGAGCACAACTTCTCATTCCTCTGGCTGTACATGGTGCTGAGTCACACCAGTAGTGTAATGTATATAGGGTAATAATGTCTGTTTTAACCTATTATGTTCCAATTTAATTTAGTTGACTATCATTAATGCTTAAACTTTTCAGCCTATATTCCATACAATTTCTCATCTGTTTTTCTCTTTACTTAATAAAGTTGCAAAAATTATTAGTGATAACAATTACAGCATATGTTGATGTATGGTTTGCCTTTAAACTACCATTATTACTGGCAGTTTCTCTCTTTTCAAATTGGCGCTGGTGGTTGAACTTGACACTGGTTATCCTGTCTTATATGTTGAAGTTAAGATATTCCCCCTGCCCAGCACTTATTATAAGGCAAGAGTTACTCATTAGAGGACCCCACCATGTAAAAGAGGAAGAGATAACCATCTCAATAGATGCATAAAAATGGATCTCAGCAACCATGAGGAAACAAGCAAACAAGACACTTTCATATGCTTGTAACCCCAGTAACCGAACACGCAGATATTGAGGTAGATGAAATCTCAAAGAGTTTTGAAATTTGATTGTAAAAATGATCAACGAACTAAAAGATTTTGCAGCACTGCAATTTTAAATTAACCTCCAGAGGGGATTCCTGTTGTGGGAACCTTTGGGGTCCCTTGGCAGTGATGGTTCTGAATCTTAGTGCCACATGCCACTACCAAGAGATGTCCCTCTCACAGTGTTCGTGTCTCTGTCTTTCTAAAACTGAATTTCATTACTCAGCCTGAGGCCCCTGGACTGACCCTGGAGACGCCCTTACCACAGACAACTTGATCCTTGACATGGAAAACATCAGACAGCAAAATCAGCAGGGACCAAAAACAGTAGAAGTCGTTAGAGTTGAGCAAAGTACTGGAGGGAAGCAGTAAGTGGATGCGGGGGTTCTTTCTTTTTTTCTTTTTTTCCAGGACGCATTTATTGAAGTGTGTCATGGGGGAGGAGGGCATGCATGAGCTCCCAGACAGCTTTCGCAGGCGACCTACTCACCGCCCGAGAGCAAGCTGCCTCCAGCACCCGCCATCTGACTTCCTGATGCTCAATTAGTTGGGCCTGGACAATACCACTCCAGCTGCCACTAAAGCTCAGAGGCTCTGCTTTCCAGATTGTCTTGATTTCCCCAAATATTTTGGGCCAGGGCCTAACTGCTATTCAACCACAGGCTTTTGAATTGAGCCTGGCATTTCATATCCTTTGCCAGTTTTCAAAATAAATCTTTCCTCCACAGAAAATTATTGGCCTCCTGTAGAAGCTGGGGCCTCAACATGCTGCGTTTCTTTTAACCGGGATAGGAATCCTGAAGATGAACATGAACCGCCATGCTTCACAATCTCCCGCCAGGCTTTGGACCCTCCTATGTTTATGAGCTCAGTGGCATGAGATGGACACTGCCCAGTAGAGGCCACACAAGAATTAGTCCTTGAGGAAGGTCCTGGGGAATGAGGTTGACCAAATTATGTTCTGTGCATGTACAAATATGGCATAATGAATCCTACTATTGTGTATAATTCTCACTTGCCAATTTTTAAAACAAACAAAAAAAGGATCAGCTCTTGAAAGCTGTTAGAGAACTGGGGAGACCTGATGTGCAGCCTACACTTAGGCTGCAGCCTCAGGCCATCTGAAGCTAGAATGGCCACTGGTGGTTCCAACACCCTTTCCCTGTTGAAATCTCTTCCAGGGCTACTAATAGCCAAAGCTGAAGACTCGACAACTTTCTTCTCTGTTTACTTGGTAACTGATTTGTAAACCTACAAAGTGAACAACCTGTCAATAAGTAACTCAAAATCAACTGTCTTGATATTCATTAAATCTGTTCAATCTGCCAACATGTACAGAGACTCTACTGTATATGAGGTTCCAGGAGGAGAAGTCAAGCTCAAGATCCAAGGATATGTCCTCAAGGAACTTCCACCCCATAGGGGAGAATCCAGCACCAGGTGGAACAATTCAGAGTTGTGGGAAAATGCCAAGATGGATGGAATTAGGGACTCATTGGGCATTTGGTGGAAGAGATGGTATCTGAGTTGGACTTTGAAAGACATCAGAGCTTGGGAGAGGGCATCCCAGGGTTGCTATTGACTACTTATTGGGCTGACTGAACAGCTCAAGGTGATTGGCAGAGCAGAATCACCCTTCTTGACCATTCAACTCTCAATACTTAAGTCTTGCATGGGAAAAACTATTTTCACAAATATGGGAATGTTGATTCACTGTGTGCAAATTACCCATGCTGGTGATAAGAAAGGAGAAGCCTGGGGGCTGGTGTTATGGCTCAGTGGTAGAGCACTTGCCTAGCACGTGTGAGGCACTGGGTTCGATTCTCAGCACCACATAAAAATAAATAAACAAATAAAGGTTAAAAAAAAAAGATTTTAAAAAAAAGAGAGAGAGAGAGAGAAAGGAGAAGCCTGGGACCAGGAAGAGAAAGTAGAGGCAAAGTGGACTATCAAACAAAACACAACATTTTATATAATTTAGGAATAAATTTTGCAAATAGGAATATGAGAGATTAGTAGCCCATTGCACAGAGCAAGACACAGAATAGAGTTCTTAATTCACCATAGTAGAGAAAGTATGATAAACAAGAGAACAGTACAGGAGCAAAGTCTAAGCCAATCAGGAAAAAATGGGCATTTAGTTTTTAGGGTTTTGTTTTTTTTTTTTTTGGTGCTAGGGATTGAACCCAGGCATGCTTAACCTCTGAGCCACATCCCCAGCTTTTTAAATATTTTATTTAAAGATAGGTTCTCGCTAAATTGCTTAGGGTCTTGCTAAATTGCTGAGGCTGACTTTGAACTTGCAATCCTCCTGCTTCAGCCTCCCCAGCTGCTGGGATTACAGGTGTGCACCACTGCACCCAGCTGGGTATTTGCTTTTAAGAATTTTTGGAAAACAAATAAATATATCCCCAATGTCATATTAAAATAGAATCAGAAATTGTAATTTTGCATATGATGCCTTAAAAATATAAAGGCATAAATTCCAGAACAGAAGTTCAATGATTAAAGCTACAGTCTAGGACTAACATATAAAATGGAGTGACCAAAAGAGATCTGCGTTTCCCTCAGGACTCAGGGGCAATCATGGTTTTGCAGAGAAACATCTGTGTTCACGGTACACACATTGTAAGTTATGTTAATGATATTGGTTGTACTTTCCTCTTTGCTGCTAGGAACCACTGAGCCCTGCTTGCATTCCATTTTATGTTGTGATATGTTATTTTCATAACTAGCAATATCCACAATACAGAGTCACCAAGAGAATTATAGCAAGTAGCCAGGAGCGGGTATGGACGTGACTCAGTGGTAAAGTGCTTTCCTGGCATGCACAAGGCCCTGGTCAAAAGCCTGAAACAAAAAAAAAAAAAACAAAACTCAAAAAAAGTTAGAAAGCAACAAGGAGGTACTGAATTCAAGATAGTGATTATCATAAGCCAGAAGCAGTGGCGCACACCTGTAATCCCCCCGGAAGACTGGGACAGGAGGATCATGAGTTCAAAGCCAACCTCGGCAACTTAGTGAGGCAGTAAGCAACCTAGTAAGATCCTGTTTCAAAAAGTAAAATAGAATGGGCTGGGGATGTGGTTCAGTAAGCACTCCTGGGTTTAATCCTCGGTACTAAAAAAAGAGAAGATAGGGATTAGCATTCTTTTTATTACTGACCAAAGTTTAAAACAAAAAAAATCCGTGATCTATATTATTATCTGCAAAATGTAAAATAGCTTCATGTGCATGTCACTGCAACTTTGCAGGGAGGGCCATCTAAAGATTCTACTGACCCAGGTACGTGGGTACTCACAATTGCTAATTAAAAGCGTATGAGTACATGGAGAGTTTCTGTATTAGTGACTTGACAATAATCTTTGAGAGTGAATCTTATTTTCTCATATTCTACTTATCTTATTTCTGATTTCTTTTTTTTTTTAACTTTCTATTTCACATGTCTTTGCAACTACCTCCAATCTCCCTTTTGAAATAATGATCTTTTAAAAGCTGCTCTGGTCATTTCCAGAGGTTCCTATCTGTGCTGTGGAGTTTCCGCCTCCTTCAGCCATGCCATGGAACACTGGGGAGTCCCTGCTGACTGACTCTGAGTTTTTATTTACTCAAATGAATATATGCATGTGTGCAATACACACAGAAGTAATATATAAATAAAAATGTAATATACAATATGTGTGATGACCACATGGCCTCACTCTCAGAGAATGCTAATTTGCCAGTTTCCTGCAGGGAGCAAACTCTCCGCACGATATGGGGTGAGAGTCCTGCAAGCAGGGCTTCCTGAGAGGCCATGGCTGGTCAGAATGTGAGAGATGGTTCAGTTTCTCCTTGCTATTCTCTCACCTCTTTGCCCTTCTTTGTTCTGGGGGTCCTGTCTGCCTAATTCCCAGCCTCTGCATCTCTCCTGTCACTGTGGCCACCTGGTCTGCAAGACAGCACAGTTCCAGATCTCAACCGAAGTTGGCCTTGGGCAGAAATTTCCTAGCCACACTATCAGTTGATTAATAAGATCGAAAGGGAAGTTGCTAGTGGTTTCTGAACAGGAGATCTGCTGCTCAGTTAAAGAAATTTAAGCATTAGAGTCTCTCAGGTGTGTGAGCATCTTCTAAGTCCCTATACCTAATTTTGTCTTCATAACTATGTATACTTTTCCTTTTTT
>JAJEJO010002117.1:15580-36728 GCA_020662805.1 Glaucomys volans | reverse complement strand
AAAAAAAAAAAAAAAAAAAAAAAAAAAAAAAAAGTAATGCATTTTAGCTATATGTAATGTATTCTTTTCTTAAAGAGAATGTTCTCCTTACACAAATTCCAAAATTTTCAAAGATCCACAAAACCTGCTTCTACCACTGTACATATTTTGCTCCCTGATAAAAGTAGGAGACATGCAAAGAGAAGCTACACCCTTTTTTTTCTGCTTTGCAATGTTCTGAGGGAGTGTGATGCTTGGAGTTACAGCAGCCTTTTTGTGGCCTTGAAAGGAAAATCGGAAGAATTGCAATAGATTTGACTTAGGGACCAAATTAAACAACTCTGGAATGGCCTACCTCCAGACTTTTAGTTAAGTAAAAGAGTACATCTTTGTTACTTAAGCCATTGTTCAAATGGCCTATGACTTATAAGCAAGAGCATCTTAACTGATACCCCTAGGTTTTCCATTGTGGTATTTTAGTCACTCATAGGAAAGATCTATGTCTTTTTCTGGATGCTCTGCTGGTGATATACCATGTTTACTTTCTAGAGGGAACCTTTGCCAACCTGGAAGGAATCTCCCTTTTTTCCATGACCAGGTCACTGGACTTCCACTCCTAGCTAGAGCAGTCCACCAACCTTTCTTCACTGCTACTAGAGGGATACAGAGCTGTTTCCATGGAAGTGTGAGTATGGTCATCCAGCATCTCCATGGCAACCACCGGATTTGCACTCCCCTACCTAATCCTGTTTTCTACAAAACTACCCCAAATCCCCTGCTTTGTTCCAATCTCCCTCTCTATCATAAACTTTCAGAGCATTTGATTTCAGCTGAACAGGGGAACGTAAACAAGAGAATCACATAGTCCGGCTAAGACATGAGTAGAAAAAAACCGTGGATTGATCCTTGTAGTTTATTTACTTTTAAAATTCAAAGCAATACCACTGGAAATTTATAAAATAAAAGAAGTTGCAAAGGTAAGCTCTGTTGCTTGTTTATCCACCAAGTCCGACAGGCCTCTCCCCGGGGGCCCACGGCATGCATGTTCAATGCAAAGTTCTAGAAACCACCATACGGGACAATGCTGGAGTCTCAACAGTTCACTTGAGGGGAACTCCTAAGTGTCAGAACAGAAGAGAACCCTGCTTTGGTTCTCTGGGAGAGAGTGTTAGTGGGCACAGGAACCCTTTTGGAGACCTTCTAAATCACTGGCATAGGAAGGGACACTCTGGGGCACTGTTGGTCTCCACACTGTGGGGGGGGTCAAAGTTTCTAACCAGATCCACTGTGTTCTCAGTTCCTCCATGACCATGTTCTGCTGGCACACAAGAGAGACGCGGTCCTGAATAACTGCAGTTCCTGTCCCAGATCCCCATTTTCCACACCCAGCTCTCTGGACTTGCACTCACTTACCTAGGCAGTATTCCTGCCGATGGGCCCCTGCTCTGTCTCCTCCCCGCGGGTTATTACCAACCTCAGGTCTCAACAACCACTCCCGTGTGACTTTTCCACGCTGCAGTCTGATCTAAATGCAACCCGTCATCAAATTCATATCTAAACTGACCCACATCCTCTTCAGGAATGGATCCTAAACATGAGTGACCTCGGGTTCCCCTGAAGGTCAGGGCCCCACAGAATAAGCTGACAGGAGACCCTGGTGAGCCTGGAGTCAGGCAGACTGGGAAGAGGCTGTTGGAGTCACTCAGGCACCAAGTGGCCAGGGTTGGAGCCCAAATACAGGTCATCTCTGTCAAATCAAGCTGGCATCTGGGGATCTGGATCTGCACAGTCTTGTCTGCCAAACATTTCTCTTAAAGGTGAAAGCAAAGAGCTTCTCCCGCTTCCCCTGCCCCAAAGCGATTGCTTTGGTTCACAGTAATTGTTCCGCTTTAAACAGAACAGGTTAAGTCGTAAGCTGCGTAATTGAGTTAAGGCCTGTTTGTTAAAATCCAGCGAGGCTGGAGCCACGAAGTCTAAACCGTGACCCTGGGTTCACATCTGTAGTTTGTATCTACAAAGTCACCTGATCAAACCCTTTGATTCCCTGAAGAAGGAAACCACGCCAGGAAGCATACCTGGGTGAAGACATCTCTTGTGTGTCGAAGCTGAATAGCTATTGTGTATCTCTGGACTGTGTGATAGAATTTGTGGAATGAACAAAGTGCTGTGTGTTTTATAATTACCTCTGCTATGAACCACCCTTCATCGGCCACCAAAGTCAAAGGAGAGACAAACTTCCCTTTCTTGTAATGGAACCTGTTTGGTATGCCTTCTTTCTCGTACACTGTCATGTGTTCCGCTTGGCTCAGTTTGTCGTATATCTGCAAAGAAAACAAAGAACAACCAATTTTGCATTCTCTTTCTGCAATATATTGAATCTGTGGAATGGGGGACTCCTTAAGACCAAACAGAGACATTACCAAACATCTGGTAGATTTGACTATGTAAAAATGAGAGTCTCACCTAGGAAGTGCATCCCCAGGAATATAAAAACCCTCATAGACATGTCCCTGTAAACCTACAGAGGAGCCCAAATGTCCAGCCACAATGGAAGGGATAAAGGAAGACTTCTGAGGTTTGTGATGGAATACTAGACAGCACTGAAGATGAATGGTGTACAGCAACAAAGACAAAGGGATCTCAGTTTGAGGAAAATTATTCTAGTTGCAGAAAAATACAGACAGAACTATTCTTATTATACGAAGTTCAAGTCACTACAAAAGCCAGCAATACGTATAGCAAAACTATAAAGAGAATTGCAAAAATGGAAACTTAAAATTTAGGAATGTGATTTCTTCTGAGAGGGGATAAAAGGTAATGGGCTTAGAAAGGACAGGAGTGATGTCACAGGTAATGGCAATGTCCTACTTCTGAAACATTCAGTGAATGTAAGGGGACTGTTGCAACATTATCCTTTGATGTTGCACACTTTGCAATACTTCTTTTGTGTACACTCCACAACTAATGAACACTTTACAAAAATTTATTGATGTCAAAATTTGTACAATAAAATTAAAAGACAAATGAGAAATTACCATTTAATGTTAAATACCCTAAAGATCAAAGAAAAAAGGATGTGCTCTTTAACCTGACCTGGAGAGCATGTCCTACTTACATGTGAATCTTAAAAGTACGAATAATTATTTTTTATTAATGACATTGCTGATTTCATCATGAAGATATAAACTTGGTACATCTTTTCAATATTTAGTAGCAGCTAAATGTTTGTGTTTAACTTTAAAATCAACTGGCTGATGTTGACTTGCTGGTCTTTAGCCAAACTGGGCATATTTCCTCTGTATTGTTGAATATAAAACTGAGTTTATCAACTCAAGTTGAAAAAGAATTATTCTTTCGGCTGTATAGTGGAGGGTTTCTGATGATCCCACAAGTTAAGCTATACTACTTAAGAAAGAGCAGAGTTCTTCAGGCAAGTACGATGCGCATGCAGAAGGATGTGGGGTAAGTGAAAAATCTGGAGACACACAGAGGTCTTGCAAACTCTCGTGTCCATGATCTGACAAACCATCACCCAAACACAAACCCCGCTGTTGAACAATCTATCAACTGCTATCGGCTGCCTTCAGGGCTGAAGATCACTTGACGTGAACATCACATTCAAAAGAGCTCTTCCGCCGGGCGTGGTGGCGCACGCCTGTAATCCAAGCGACTTGGGAGGCTGAGTCAGGAGGATCAAGAATTCAAAGCCAGCCTCAGCAACTTAGGGAGGCCCTAAGCAACTCAGTGAGACCCTGTCTCTAAATAAAATACAAAATAGGTCTGGGGATGTGACTCAGTGGCCGAGTGTCCCTGAGTTCAATCCCTGGTTCCAAAACAAACAAACAAACAAACAAAAAAAACAAAAGAGCTCTTCCCAGCTTGTGGGCTGCTAGTACCAAGCATTCTGGAGATAGCCCACTCCTAACCGCCAGTTGGAGACAAAGATGATCTTCCTTGCCAGGAAAACAGAACTCCTTCTCAAGAACTTGCCAACGTGTACCATATCCTTTCCGGTTGCCTATTTAGGGAATTCATGGGGACATTGATGAAACATATCTAGCGCCTTCATTCCCTGACCACGGAGCCTGAGAAGAAAGGAGCGTCCCCCAGGGAGGTGGCATAAGTCTGGGAAGGCCTGGCATGGCTGGCGACTGCCTCCCTCAACACCCAAAGAGATCTTATGTGAGAGCAGGTGGGGAGGGGGTCATCTTTCCAGGTCAAAGAGACAGGACTCTGGCCTGCTGGCCTCCATTGATAACAAGCATTCAGCACCGATCGCGTATTGCCCTGAGGGTGGATGGAGCCAGCAGCCCCGGGGCCT
The DNA here is from genome assembly GCA_020662805.1 of Glaucomys volans. Taxonomy (NCBI): domain Eukaryota; kingdom Metazoa; phylum Chordata; class Mammalia; order Rodentia; family Sciuridae; genus Glaucomys; species Glaucomys volans. The sequence goes on along the minus strand of JAJEJO010002117.1, from coordinate 32,428 downwards.
CTTCTGGGCTCCCCTGTGGTTGACAGCTTCACCAGCAGCAGCCTCACCTTCCCTGAAAAAGACAACTTCTTCCTGGTCCTGATCAGTTTTATCTGGGACTGGGCAGAAGAAGTTCCCTAGCCTGTGCTGGGAGATGACCAGCAAGTTGAGGGTCAAGTAGGACGTCAAAGAGGTCGCTTGTTCCTCTCCATCTTCTCTGAATGGGCTTCCCACCTACTTCCAGCTGTAATTCCTGTTTTGAGAAAATGGCAATAGAGGTCTAACCATTTCAGGGTCCTCCTGGAAGTAGCAGTGGAGCTTCATCCCTCGTCAGCTCACTGTGGGGACTCAATGACCCTCTTGGGGACATTCCCCTTAGACAGTGATCATCATGAGAACGGATCCAGGCATCATCTCTGCAGAGGGCCCCGCACACTCCTGTGAGCTCCTGTGCGCTCTCAGCAGCCAGGGACGGCTGTGATGATGTCATCACGTTCACATGCAGAGGAGCAGCAGAGGCGCGGGGAGGAGTTTTGCCTGGTTCCCCAACAATGGCAGAGCTGGGATCCAGACCCCAGGGCTGTGGCTCTGAGACAGAGAGCTGAGCTTCTGACACACAGCCTCTGTCCCTCCTTCGTATCTCGTTCCCTGGTGGAAAGAGCTTCCTTCCAGAGGAAGAGCATTGCCTGCCTCAGAGAATTCCCTTATGTACCTAAGAAATAAGGCTTTTTAGCCAATAATAAAATAGCTGTATGCGGGCTGGCTTGCCGGTGCTGGTCACCTGCTAAGTACTGTATGTCCTTGTACTTATCTGATGTTCATAAAGCAGATATCACCATAGAGATATTACTGGGGTAGACACGGTTATAGAGAAGGACAGAGCCAGGGAAAATGAGCCACTTGGCAGAGGTCACTTGGTGAGTGAGTGGCAGACTAGGCTAGGTCGACTGCCTTCACAGTCCAAGCACCTAATGCTAAAATATATTTCAAGGTTAAAACTGCAGGAAAAGACGAAGCACCAACTGGGGGCAAAGAGGAAATGTTTGCCACCCCTCCCTCCATCATGGCGTTCCTTACCTCGGATTGCTTCCCAGGGGCTGGCCACAGGCTCACAACGGGCCCTCGGTCCTTTACTTGCTGCAGGTCATTCAGGCTGATGTACTCGCTCAGCTCAATCACTTTGTCCATCCAAAAGATGTCCGTCATTCCATGATCTGAGAAAATGATGACATTCAGGTCGTCCTGCAGGCCCCGTTCCTGTGGGGTGGGCAAAGGCAGTCACCACAGCACCAAGAGAGGCTCTTACACACAGAAGTCTCATGTAGAGGCGTTTAAGCTACAAATTAGCTGAGGGCAGTGCCACATGCCTGTAACCTCAGCAACTTAGGAGGCTGAGGCAGGAGGATCACAAGTTTGAGGCCAGCCTCTGCAACTTCGTGAGACCCTGTCTCAAAATTAAAAATTAAAAGGGCTGGGGATGTAACTCAGTGGTAGAAGGTCCCTGTTCAATCTCCAGTACCAAAAAACTAAATAAATAAATATACAAACTACAATTTGTAGGAAAGAGATATTTCCTCAATTCAAAATGTAGCCATCTACTGGTAGATCCTGATGAGACACAGTTCAAAATCATGGATATGAGAGCACAGCCCCATCCAAATACATGCTGAAAAGTAAGAACAGACTTTCAGCTTTTTAAGGTATACACTCTCTGTTTTTATTTTCACTCTTTCAACAAACTTGTGTGGTAATATGAGAATAATCATCTGCTTGCATTACAGATATAACAAATAATAGGAAAGAGAAACAAAAATAAAAACCAAAAATTTGTTTGAAGTCATTCAGCCAGAACCCAGGTGTGGCTCCCGTGTCCACACCAGGCTGGTCACCACACTTACTCAGGTTCTAAAGAACTGGGCCCGCTCTCTGGCTAAGCCAGGGAGTTATGCACATCAAGGTCATTTCAATCCCATTGGCCTCATTGTGGAAGTGTCTCTTGATTCCTCAGGGGGCTTTAAGTCACCTGGATCCACTGGATCATGTACTTCAGGACAGTGTCCACGGCCTTGAGGGCGTCTTTCCTCTGAGGTGATGAAGGACCGTAGTGGTGGCCTTCCACATCGATGCGCTCGTGGTATATGGCTGCCAGGTCAGCTCGGCCGCTCCTGGAGGGAACAGGGCAAGAAGGCACAGGTGAGGCGGCCACTGCCACCTGCCTCCCTCATAACCCACCCTCATAACCCTCTGTGAATGTGCCGGCACCTCCAAACCCCTGCCCTGTGGGTCAGGCAAAGCCAGACCTCAAAATGAGCAAGGCAGAGGAAGCCGGAACCAGGTCTTGACAGTCTCGAGGCCTTGGTGACAAAAGTCAGAGAGCATGTCTATTGCTCACCCCACGTCCTGGGCATATGGCATGGCTCGTCATGTCCAAGAGTTGGAAGACGAGGTAGCAGGCAGAAAACAGTTCTTACAGTTCCACCCTCACCATCTGCTTCCATTGGAAGGTCAGAAACACCGGAAGTGATAGTTTAAATAACTATTTTTCAATTGTTGCAAACCAATTATTGCACTATTGCAAAATAAGGAAGTCTCCAAATAAACCCTCGCTTGTGGATTTGATCGACTGACAAGAGTAAGAGCGACATCAGCACAGCAACCTTGGGGGATGCAGACAGGTGAATGCTCAGGCATCAGCAGACACCCCCAGGAGGCTTGTTCTGTGGGGACAGGTGAAAAGGTCAGCTCCAAGGTGGACACAGTTTCTAGCAGTAACCGCGATTCCATGGGCCCCCGGATTCTCTTCCCTTTTGGTTAAAATCCAAGCTAGTGAGTGAACCCTGAGTCCATGGCGGGCCAGGAATGACTGGAAGCTAGGGATATAAATGGAAGTAGGAGGGAGGGGACCAAGGAAGGGAAGAGGAAGACCACAAGATGGACACTGCCTCCCTCACACGGGGCTTTTCACTGTGACTCCCAACCCCAGCTCTGGCTTTGCCCTGACTCCCAACCCCAATAAACCACTTGAAATAGATCAGATCAACCATGGTGATGACAATGACGATGACGATGCTGCTGCTGATGGTGGCAAGGACTGACAGAAGATGACGCAATGGGAAAGAAATTAGAGCTGAGTTCTCTGCTTGTCATTTACCAGAGGCAATACTCAACACTCTTGGCTTATTTCTTGAAAAGCTTTCAAACACACACACACACACACACACACACACACACACACACACGTCCCGCTTTTCCCTGGAATGGCTTCCCCAACACTCGGAACATGCGGAGAGAATGGATGTCTCCTGAGCACCTGCTGGACCTTGGACTTTGCCATTCACAGGAGGGAAACCATCACAGAAGTTCAGGTTTACCTGACCAGAGTAGAACAGCACTGCTCCTCTTTCAGGCCTAGGGGAGATGTGGCCTCCTCCAGGGAACCTCCTCTAGGACCCTGAGGCCAGCTTGGGTGGCCCATCCTGTGTGCTCCCAAAAGCACCCCGGATTCCCTTCTGGACTGTGAATTTCATACTGTGCTGTTCTTGCCCATTTATGTGTCCTCTTCTCTCTCTAAGTTGTGAAGATCTTTCACTCTAAGCATGATGACTCATTGCCACCTCTTGCCTAGCATTTGGCAAACAGCAGAAGCTCTGTAACTGTCAATGCATAACAGTAAGTGCTCAATAAATGGTGGCATCTCAGGGTCAGGCACTTTGTTGTGGTCCTTGACATACTTTGTCTCAGTGAATCCTCAAAACAACCCTAAATGGGTTTGGAGACTACACAGTCACCTGCATCACAAAGCCAGTAAGAGATAGAGTCAGGATTCAAACTCAGATCCCCAGAATACAACTGCAGACTGCTCAGAAAGAGCTCAACCTCCCGCCCCAGTGGGGAAAGCCCACTTGGTCTTTTGGAAATGGCTCTCACTGTCTTACATGAATCCCTCTGACCCTAGAAAGCTGGTGTGAGATGGGACCATGCAATTGAATCCCTCGGCTTCTCAATGCACAGCACTCTGTGTCTGTGGGTTGACCATGCCCCCAAAGTCCAGAATGCAGTGAAGAGCATCCTCATGGAAGGGCACTTACAGAGTGCACAGATGAAGAAATGGGCCAAGTGTGTTCTAGAAGTTACCAAAGGCCTCACAGATCTCTAAGACACCTCTGGAACAGGAAATGCAAATCTTCTACCTCCAACTGGGCATTTTTTAATTCTACCAACTGGGCTTTGAACGTCCACGTCTACTCCATCCTCTAATCCAGGGAGCAAATTCCAGAGTATGTCCTGCCTGGCATCTTCCTTTGATAGGATCACACACTATTTCATGTTGCTGTGGGGTTCTTTCTGCTGGGTACTCTGGGGTGTACTTCATTAAAGGTTTGGAGGGTGCATTGGTTTCATGTTAAGTAAAATGCCTGGCAAAATGTTCTTTTCTCTTTTTAGAACAAAACAAATGGACCCCTAATTAATAAACCCCGAACCACCCTCCTCCACAGTGTGCATGGGGTTAGGTTATTATTTGGGTGTTTCTTGCAAATGATATTCTCATTATTCATACTCGCCAATGTGTGAATGACTAATCCAAACTCCCTCTGCATCTGTACACAGTCGAGAACAAAAAGTCACTGTAGGTCCCACAAGCATGTGGGTAAAAGTTTGTTCTAGGTAATGGTATTTTCATCCATATGCTGAAACTTGCTTGAGGCCCATGTTCATTTGACTGATAGGGCTGACAGCCCTTCCTCCACCCCTATTTGAATGGAGTGGGGGCTTCCATAAAATCTGTCCTGCAGATAAGCCTCAGCATTTCCTTGCTTTATGTATTTGCATCTTGAGCATTCCACATGTGCTGATTCACACGGAGCATTATCTGTATGGTGTCCACACTTCCAGCATGGGGTGTATACACGAAGAAAATCGTATTTAATATAGTGGTGACTTATTACAATTAGGAACTTTTGCAGACAAGGTTTACTATGGCATTAAGGTTCAGTGCAAAACTTCTAGGTCTCTTCATTTTAGCACCTTGCCTTACAACAGCAGTTCCTGGACTGGCTTCTCCAAGGCTAGTTACCATATTCATAAATCTCCATGCCATCAGAAAGCTAGTAAGTATCACAATTTACCTGATGGCTCGGTGTCAGGAAGCTGTCAACCCCAGATGCCAGGAACACTTGATTTGGGATGCTTGCAATTCAGGGATTACACATGTGAAAGGTTTCTATGTTAAAGTTTCATTGATTCATTAGGGACCTAAGTCTCCAAAGGCAGAGAGCTCTTGCCTGTTTGGAGTTGAGCAGATAAATTCTTAGTAGCCAGCTGTTTTCCACATGGGTCTGGTCTCCATCACAGGTCAGCTCATTTGTAACAGATTGGTTGGGTGAGGAGAGATGGGTGGAAATGCCTGCAGATTTGCTCTTGGCCATTTACAGCTCTAAGGTCCAGGAACTATGCCAGAAGGACATGTGGCCATCAGCCCAGTTCCCTGAAAGCCACAAGGGGCCCTTAGCCCTGGGATTTCAGGGACACCTATGTTTCCCATCACCTTGGGATTCTGTCCAAATGTCTTTGCTACATAAAAAGTTCAAATATCACATCTATCTTCCTTACTGAAGTGGGTTAGAAAGGAAAAAAATTAGGGAGAGAGAAGTGGAAGCAATTTACAGAAATGTTTAGTTTAAGAACTGTTGAGAAAAATGATTCAAAATTTCAAAATCAGATTTCCAAAATGGCTACCTGTCCCTTTGGTATCATGTTAGAGCACTACCAATAAGCTTGCTTAAAAGTCAAATTTAAAGCCAGGCGCGGTGGCGCATGCCTGTAATCCCAGCACTTGGGAGGCTGAGACAGGAGGATCGCGAGTTCAAAGCCAGTCTCAGCAATTTAGCGAGGCCCTCAGCAACTCAGTGAGACTCAGTCTCTAAATAAAATACAAAATAGGGCTGGGGATGTGGCTCAGTGGTGGAGTGCCCCTGGGTTCAATCCCCAGTACCAAAAAAATAAAAATAAAAAAGTCAAATTTAACTACTGATTAGCATTCAGATTATGTAAACTCAGCTGCTAACTGGTAGGAAACTGATCAGATAAAAATGATTTGGGTCTGATATAGAAAGCAGTCCCCCAAATTATAGTTTGATTATCTTCTGAGTTATTAAGCATTTCTGCTTCTAACAATAATCATATGCATTTTAGTCAGCTTTTTCTCCGCTGTGACTAAAGGACATGACCAGAACAAATGCGTGTGCTTTTCTTTTCACTAACTAGAAGTTCTCAGGTGAATGGCAAAACATCCTAGCCTCAGTTTTCCCATCTGAGAAGCCTACCCAACACCCCCTTTGGGTATGAAATGAGCTAATGTTCATCAAATGGTTGAAGCACAGCAAAAGGGAGGGAAGGGAAAAGCAGGGCCTTCCATTTCTCTTCCTTCCAGATGTCTCAGCCCCCTTTTCCTGGGTATGTGGGCTAAACAGGGAGGAGAATCAGTCTCTATCCCACCTGGGCCTCCACCTGCCTTCCTGCCCCTTCATTCTCAATCCAGAGAGGAGGGTCCCAGGTCAAGACATTGGAGCCAGCTTCCTTGTGGCCACTGGGATGAACTCTCTTATCATTCACCTATTCTTTTATTCTCATCAGTGGCCACTGAGTTTCGGGATCCTGGAGGAACTCCTTTGTTGTTGTTTGCAATGGGCTGGAGCTAGGCAGAGACATCAGCTATGGCTACTCTTCCTGTAGCTCAGTCATTTCTTGACCAACCCTTCTGTGAGGCTGTGTGATCAATGTGCCAGGGCCAGCCTGGAAGTGGCTGCCGGGCCCCTCCATGCAGCCAAGGCTCACCGCGGCTGCCTCCCCTGCACTCCTCAACACACTCCACGAGCTACTGAGGGCTCATTTTGACTTTAGCTCCATGGACCTTTTTCTGCCAACTGAACCACGAATATCCTGCCAACAGAACTTCCAGGAGGCTGGATTAAGTGATGCAGATCACAAACTGCTTTCTTTTTTTGGCAGGCGAGGTGGCTGTATGTGCAGGGGTGCTGCATGCCGAGTCCCCATGTGTGGTGGCAGGGCACCAGTCACCAACGCTGCATGCTGCTGAATATAAAAAGTGCTAAACAGACTGCAAAAGGCCCTGCTCCACCTGGGCCTTGCAAGGGCCCCAGGCCCAAGATGGTCCCAATGAGGCAACAAGGTGATTCTCGACTTCTCTCCCTGTCTGATTCTGTTTCAGGGCATCTTAAAGATGCAGGTGTAGACAAGGTTGGAGGATGGAGGGAGAGGCCCTGGGAAACAGTCCCAAGCCCTGTGGAAAGAGCTGCGTGCGAGTTCCCACACCCTGTAGCATGTGAGATCCAAGGCAAGCTGTTCAACCTTCTGAGGGGGCCTCTTTGGTAAGAGGGGAGAACAACACCTGTGTCATGTAGTGAAGGGAACAAAATGGGGTAATGGAAGTAAAGCCTTTACACTCAATGCTAGCAAATGGGTATTTAATGCATCAATTCTCATTCCCCTTCTCCTTACCTCTGTGCTAAAAAGTTGCCTAAGTTCAAAGGTAGCATCTCATAAGGATACTACTAGGGTCAATAAAGCTTTGTGAGAGTGGGAAAAAACATGGGTGATGAGTTATGACTTCCTGCACAGACACGACCAGCTTCTTGAATTACCTGCACCTTTTGCTGAAATGACCCTGGGTAGGACTCCATGTTCAAGATCTTAACAGCTTTCCTTCTTTCTCTCAGAGCCTATCAATCCTGTGTTCTATTCTTTCTGCCAAACAAAGACACTTTACAAGCAGGACTGACCTGAAGTAATATACAGGTATGTTTGGAAATTCAGGTGTGAAAACTCTTAGGTATTCTCCAAATTACAGTTAGGAATTCGAGACAGAGCTGAACAGAAACCAAGAGGTGAGCTGTCGCATTTTAGACATGCCTCTCCTCTCAGACCTCTCTGATGGAAAGACAAATGTTAGGGAATAGATGTGAGGTGTCCCCTAACAGCTCATGTGTGATACAATCCAAGAAGATTCAAAGAGGAAATGATTGGGTCATGAGAGCCTTAACCCAATCAGTGAATTAATCACCTGATGAGATTGAGTGGTAACTGAAGGCAGGTGGGGTGTGGCTGGAGGAGGTGGGGCACTGGGGGCATGGCTTTGGGGTATATAGTTGTATCTGGCAAGTGGAGATCTCTTTCTTTGCTTCCTGATCATCATGTGAGCTGCTTCCCTCTGCCACACTTCCACCATGATGCTCTGTCTCACCTCAAGCCTTGAGGAATAGAGCCAGCCTTCTATGGACTGAGACCTCTGAAACCGTGAGTCCCTAAATAAACTTTTCCTCCCCTCCAGTTGTTCTGGTCAGGTCCTTTCATCACAGCAGTGAAAAATCTGACTAAAACAATAAATACTTATGCAACTCTACCTATTGTGGAAACTAGTAATTCCTCTGAGCCACCTTATTGCATGCACAAGCTGCTACAACAGAGTGGTCTTGATTGTTCTCAACCATCCTAGACAGTATGGAGCTATCACCCACTTCACTCCTGAGAAAACAGAGATTCAATTTTTTTTGAAAGAAAAATATTGACCCATAACTATCAGTCCAACTTTGCAAGAAGGCAATGAGAAACATTCTGTTGTATAGGATGGTTGAGGAAAGTGCCCCCTTTCTCTCTGGAGAAGGGCTTCCATCACCTTCCTGCCTTCCATAGTCAGTATCATCTGACCTTCCATTTTTCTTGTCTTTTCTCACTCATTTCAAGTATGATCTAATTTGAAAGATGATATGTCTCCATCTTTCCACCTACTACTCAAAGGGGCTGTTTATGATGACCCTGTAAACTTTGGCAGGATGAAGACACTATAAAACAATTGCATTGGTCTGGTTCAATCCAGCCAAGTCCTTCACTGTCCAGGGGCCTCATTCCAAGTGTAGGCTATGTGAATGACATTCCATGGAGGTTGAGGCTGTGCATGGAGACTACAATATCAATGCTATAGAGTTGAGCTATATAGTAGCACCAGGCTATCCCAGGTGGAGGCCTAGTCTGGGACAACCTCCAAGCACCTCCAGTTCTTTGTAGCTTTTTCTCTGTAGGGGATCCCAGTAACTCTGCCAAATACACACACACATACTCACACATAAGCACCAGTACCACCACCAAAAAAGCAAAATCCTTTGCCGCATTGCTTGAAAAGGGAAAACAAAACAAAATTAAAGACACTTCATTAGAAGAACTAGAGCCTGGAAGTTATTCCTCCACTCATTCCTTCCTTGTTCCTGAAGACAGGGGAGTCTGGTTAGATTAACCAGCTTGTCAACTGACCCAGGGTTCTCATGGCTGTGCACTTCCTGTTCTCCCACCTGTGAACCACTGGATTACACACACCAAGAGTCCATTGAGCTGCAAAACTAAAAATGAATGTGGAAGAGACAGACTGTTATTTGGAGGGATTTGTATGACCACTATGATCCAAATTTTCATATTTGGCATGGCAATAAGCTGTAGAGAGATGGCTAGCATTTTGGATATGTTGGAAACAGCACTGGTTAGACATAGAGCTATTCCAAAGTCCCAGCTCTGCTCATCTGCTGTGCATACTTGCACAAACGAGGCTGCAGCACAATATTCCAGCTCGTTGTGTGTGTGATTTTTTTTAGTCCTTGTAGGCAAGAAAAAGAAAGTTGAGCAGGTAAGAGGTAGGATCAAATAACATATATGATTTATAAACCATGTGAAAGACATTATTTAAAGGTTACTTCCCCCAGATTCTTCCTCTTCCTCTTTCCCCTGGAAAAAAAATGTAAAACCTTTTAAATGTGTTACTTTTCAATTTTTCATATTTTAAAACTGTTTCCTCTCCAACCTGTCAATCCGAGCATGAAACTTTATGTGTCCTGGAGGCCCCTCTTGATAGGTTTCATGGAAGTGGAATATTCAGTGAAAGCAGGGGTCTTGTGTCCTCCTTTGATAGTTCTGTGGGGGTAAATGCCACTCACGATGATTCTTGGGGCAGAAGGGAGAGTGAAAGGATGGGGTCCATAATGAGTGACCTCTGTACCTGAGGCCATGTTCGGTTATGGTCAATGCATGTGGTTAGTGCTAGTGATCTATACACTGTGTTAGTGTATGTTAGCTCTCCTGGTGTGCCCCGTTGCAAGTCATGCTCTTTCATTTGGAGGATGAAGGTCCTGCCCTGTTCTCTGCACTCTGCTGTGAGTTTTCTACCTTGACCCAACTCAGGAAACCCGCTCAGCAGCCTAGGCAATCTCAGCTCCAGCTGCAGACATCCTTAGCCTCTCGGCTGGTTGCTGATTTCTAATGCAGACTGCCAACTGGCCTCCCATCTTGATGACCACCTCCAGTGACTTCTGTGCTCACTTGAGACTTTGTCCTGACCTGTGTTGTTGATCAGTTCCCCTGGTAGACTCGTGTGTAAAACCCTGTGTCATTGTTCCACATGGGAGGGGGGATAAAGGTTCTGGGGTTAAATATGGTCATGTGCTTTGTACATTTCAAGAAGGGAGTAGAAAAAGCAGTTTTTCCAAACTTATTGGATCACATATGCTCCCTTTTTGCCAATTGCTTATTGATATCTTTGAAATAAAATTGTTCACTAAATCGTGATTAGGAAAGTGCTGACATTTATATTGCTTCCCTATTATCTAACGACATAAAAAGTCTCAAACCTCTGGGAATTTTCTCCAGCTGAATCCAACATTTTCAAAGAGTATCCTGCCTGAAATTGCTAGTAAAGAGTTATACCCTGCTAGCAGTTAAGAGTCACCATGTCAAAGGCTCACCAACTCTGTGAGACATTATTTCACCTTTGCCAGACCTTCTTCATTCACTTTGGGATCCATTATTGGTCTTAGAAACAAAGAAAATGGTATAGCTAAAAATGTGGGATACTTACTTGAATGAGTCAAGAGCATCACTGACTGCATTGGCAAAATTGATATCCGTTGGGACATTTTTATATTCTAGGCAGTAAGTAGGTCTGACACCAAGAATCTCAACCTCACAGCCTAAGAAGGAAAAAGATGGCAAATGTTACTCTCTTCAATAACCGAAGTGGGGTATGAGCTTTTTCAGGAAGCAAACATCATTAGTCAAAATAAAATTTTTATATATTTTTATGAACTAAAATAACTTATTTTCTGAGAAGTGATGCATTTAATTATAATTCTGCTTAAGAGGAGCAGAGGTTCTTAAAAGTCATTCCCATGCAACACTGGTGTCCCACAACAGGGACTGGTAAAAATTTGGATAATGGAAATAAAACAAAAATTAATTAATGTACAGAATTTCCTCAATTAAAACTTTATTGCTATAGATTACTTTTATGGCTATGAAGTCTTCCAATATACATTTTTCTATTGCAGAACTAAGTGTTGGGTTGCATCTGATCAGTCAGAGAATTGTGAAACATCGATATTACTATCTGAGGGTATCACACAAAGACTAAGTGGACTGAGAAGCACGCCACTAGATTAGCAAGCAGAAACTAAGAGTTAAAGCAGGGATTCTGAGTCATGACCTTGACTCTTCCAGGACCCAAAGGCATTGAGCTGTGAGAGTGGTCAGTTTTTCTGCCCCAGACCCTTGGATGAGTAGAAGGATTTGTCCTGGGGGAGAGATTCCCAATCTTATCATGGGAACAGAGAGCGGGAAAGGGGCAAGCCAGTCGCAGTTTACATTAGTTAGCTAAATATTTATTTGGCCCCACTACGAACTAGAAACGATGTTCAGACATAGTGGAAACAGAAGGGAATCAGCCAGCGTCTCCTTCCTAGAGCGTCCACAGTCTGATCTGGTGGGAGAAGGCAGACAGGAAAACGGGGCAACTCGTGAAGTCCAAAGTGAGAGACATACTCTCTGAGTCATGTGGGAACTCAGGTGAAGGGCATTTACTTCTGGCATTGCTCATCTTGGAAGCCTTCCTCATATCCCCATGTGGGCCTCCATCTTGTAGATGTAGCCAAGACGATGGTGGCTGGAAGTGGGGTTAGGAGGGGAAAGGCAGAGAAGAACAACATGAGCCGCGGGCCAGAGAGCCTTTAAATAATAACATGTGTGTGGAGAACTGCAAGAACCAGGCAATACCAGGCCAGGGGTGCCAAGAGACCCCATGTTGCCCTTTCTTGAAGCCCTGGGAAAATGACTTCCAAGGTCAAGTAAGTAAAAGTGGGACAAGCAGGGTGTGAGGAACAAGGAGTCTCTGACAGGAAGCACACTGACCCCACTCCTGGGTACACCTGCCAGCCATACCAGCTGATTTAAAAGACAGTGGGGCAGCCACTGGATGAATCCCTTCATCGCCATAACATTGCAGGACCAGACTCCATCCCTCTCTCCTGACATCTTGGGTTCAGGGAGGGCAAGGGCCTTTTAGGATACCTAACTGGGAACTGAAGGCAGGATGCTCCTTTTTCCAACATGTCTGAATGGGACACAGAGGCTGTATGACCCAGGAATGAATCTGGCTCATGGCTTCTGGGAAAATATTTCTTATTTTAAGAAATGCCAGTGGACTCTAGACTGCTTATATTATCTTAGATACCTGTGTTTTATCTGTCAAAGGTTATTTGTAAATTTTGACTGCTCTCTTAAAGCTATTTATTCTGTATCCATCCTGTGCTTGGTGCCAGGAATCCAATAAGATGTTGCACATTTTTTAATGGTTTGAGAGCCTCATTCAATGTGACCAGGTGACCAGGTGTCTGCTTCTGGCATCTCAGATATATGGGCACAGGAGTTTTTAAGTAGTGGAATTTTGATTTTATAGAAAAATAAATACCTGCTTTTTTGGTATTTGATACTAAATCAGAAATGCTTTTGTACCATAATAGCAAGCATTTTTGCTAATATTATCAAACATGTTCTCTTACTCCTTTTATTTAATTTAAATGAATCTGTATTTAACAACAGACTTGTAATACAGTTTACCTGAGAAATTTATTCTTTTGTTTGGTTCAAGTAGGATAAAAACTGGTTTTGTAAATTGATTAATTGTAAGTGAAATTCTGTAGTAAATGTAGAAACAATACGTGGCAAAGTAGAGATGTTGTTACACTGTTAAGCAGTTCCCTAATTTTAAAAATCATACAGGTATTCCTCAGAGATATTACAAATCTGGTTTCAGACCACTGCAGTAAAGCGACTATCACAATTGGGCAAGTCATAAGAATTGTTTGACTCCCTGGTACACAAAAAAGTTATGTTATACTATAGACTACAACATGTGCAATATAGCATATGTCTGAAAAAAACTACATACCTTAATTTAAAAATTGATTACAGCTAAAAAGTGGTAACAATCACTTGAGCTGTTGGAAGAATGGTGCCAATACACTAGCTCAATGCAGGGTTGCCACAAACCCTCAATTGATAGAGAACACAGTATCTGCAAAGCACAATAAACCAGGTGTCTGCAATTGATTTTAATTTATTCAAGGACCATGGCAGCATCCTGCTACAGGATGAAGGTAGGATAGGGGAATCTGGAGAAATTACCCCCCAGATACACAAACTCTTCATTGAATGCAAGGCAACAGCTCAACAAAGACTAAGGACAGAACATTAGGGTGGTGAGAGATCTTCCAACTTGTAGCATGTTGTAGATAATTCTGGGGAGGAAAAAGAACTCCTCAGTGACCCAAAATATTAGCAGCATAATTTCTCTATGTAAAGCATAGCTTTCTCCACTGGGATAATTCTAAGATCTGCTATAGTGATAATTCCTATCTTTCTGCACATGTGAAACTAATGGCAAAGTGAATATAGCTAAAAGTCTATAAAGGCCCAGACCCAGCTCAATTACAGATTAGGCTGGCTTAGATGACACCCTGGAGTAGTGGCATAGGAAAGGATATGCAATTTTCTGAGGAAAATATAATTTGCTACACTCTCTACTGTTTTTTTTTTCACGTGATGTCCAGCATAAAATTTTTAAAAATCATGATACAATGCTAAGAAGCAGTAAAGTGTGCCCCATAATTAAAAGGAAAAAATAGTCAACAGAATCAGACAGATGACACAAATATTGGGCAGAAAAGTCAAACATAAAAGAAATTTCTTAAATGATTCTTTACAGCAGAATTAATAATAATAAAGGATTTAAAATATGTATAAATAAAAATCTATGATAATAGGAGAAATAAAGAATATATATGTGTACAGAATTACACTAAAATTTGAAACTCTAGCATTATTTGTAAAGTAATATATTTTCAAGGTAGAAGTTGAATAATCTAAGAATGAATGTTGGAATATCTAGAGTAACTATTAAGGAAAAAAAAACTTCAAAATCTAAATTGAAGAGAGAAAATATATACTACTATTCTAAAAGTGCTCAATTAGTGGAAAAGAAGAAGCAGAGGAATAAAAACTGTTAAGACAGAAAATAATACAAAGTTGGTAGACTTAAATCCAACCATATCAATAACTCCATCAAGCACAAATAGACTAAACACCATTTAAAAGGCAGAAATTGTCAAACTGGATTAAAAAAACAAGACCCAAATATATGCTATCTACAAGCAAAAAACATTCAAATATAAGTATGTAGTCTGATTTTTAAAGGGGACACTCAAAGGGGACATGGAATACTAAGTACAAACAGGTTAATGTGGTTATATATCAAGCAAAGCTGATTTCTATAAAATGAAAAATTGCTTTGAAGATGTGCAATTTTTGTAATTGTTGGTGGGACAGAAAATTGATAGAGCCACTTTGAAAAGTTGTTCAATGATTTCTTATAAAGTCAAATATACATCTGCTTTCTTTTTCTTTTTTTTTTTTTTTTTTTTTTTTTTGAGGTGCTGGGAATTGAACCCAGGGCTTTGTGCTCGCAAGGCAAACACTCTACCAACTGAGCTATATCCCCAGCCCTTACATCTGCTTTTTAAGTCATAAATTTCAACACTTAGTATTTACACAAGAGAAATGAAAGCAAGAATTCTAGTGGTAACTTTGGTCATAATGGTTCCCAAATGTAATTTTAGCAAGTAAGGAGGCTGAAGCAGGAGGATCACAGTTGGAGGCCAGCCTGATCAACTTAGAGAGACTCAGTGAGACCTAGTCTCCAAAAAAAGGAGCAGGGGTGGCTGGGAACATAGCTTAGTGTTAGAGGCACCCCTGAATTCAATCTCCAGTCCTGATAAATAAAAAGTAAATACTTAAAATAGCTTCAAACTAAAACAGCACAAATATCCTTAAGTAAGAGAATGGAAAGACAAATTTTGATAAATTCATGCCATGAAATACTACTCAACACTTAAAAAACTTCTGTTACATACCACAAAATGGAGTATCTCAAAAACATTACATTGAACAGACACAAAAGAATATATTTGGTATTGTTCCATACATGTTATGAATGTGTGCAATTGTCTATGAAGCCTGAGAAAGAACAAACCTAATCTGCGACAATAAAAAACAGAAAGTGTTTGCCTCTGGGGATCAGGAGTGTTTGACAAGAAGGAGGAATGATTAAGGAAAAGTTCTATAATTTGATTTGGATGGTAGTTACACAGGTGTATGCAACTTCTAAAGTGCACCAGACCATATTCATATAGATTGTCCATTTTATTGTAAGTCATATCTGAAAGTTTTAAAAGTAATTTGAGTACCTACAATGTGTATAATATTATATTAAGATGTGAATAATGATTGAACCAAGATCTTTATAGTATACAAAGATTAATAATAATAATGATCTGTTATTGACTGGGTATGATGTACCAGACAAAATGCTGGTGCTTACATACTTTCCCTGGTATAATCTATAGTGTAGTTGATATTACCTTCATTTTACACCTAAGGAACTGAGTCAGAGAGGGGAGATGATTTTGTTTATTGTCATACAGCAAAGCATCAGAAAAGCCAAGATTTGAATCCAGTTCTGTCTGACTCCAAAGCTATAGATATTATTGTAAAATAGCACCTGGTAACTTCAGACATCCAAAAGAAGAAATCACGCTTTTCCATAACACTAAGACTTACTCAGATGACCGTGAAATAAGTCACAATTAAAAACCCCAAGAATGAATAAAGTGAGACTTTGAGATAAATGACAGTACACAATGAAATAGTAAAGTACATTTAATCCCAAGCAAAAAATATTAAATTAGCTATTTTAAAATATTTCATTAAAAATAAGGTGCACGTTTAACATTGTAAATGTAACAATCTAAATCAAAAGTTTCAAATATTGGAAGAAAGAGTACCAGGGAAGGAGGATAAGCATTTTAATTGTTGATGAAGGGAAGGAATGACCAATATGTAATGTCTCAACTCTAGACAGTGATTTTAAAGATTTGAATATACAGAAGAAAAATTGTATGCACAACAGTTAGATTACTGTTGAAAGAAAAAAAGGAAAGCAGAAAATTGATCAAATATCAAGGTAAAAGTAAAAAAAAAATGAAACATTCAGAAAGTACTAATACTGAAAGCATAAAAAAAGAAACCAAATATATTAGTTTTAAAATACTCAGCCATAAAGAAGAATAAAATTATGACATTTGTAGGTAAATGGATGATGTTGGAAACTGTTATGCTAAGTGAGATCGGCCAATCCCAAAAATCCAAAAGCCGAATGGTCTCTCTGATAAATGAATGATGATGCATAATGTGGGGGGGAAAGATGGCAAGAATGGAGGAAAGATAGCTAGCATAGAGGGAAGGGAGGGGTGGGGGCGGGTGGGGGGTAAAATCAATAACAGAGTGTGTGACAGATATCATTGCCCTGTGTACATGCAAGAAAGCACAGATAGTGTGACTCTACTTTGTGTACAACCCTTGAAACAATAGCTGTACTCCATGTGTGTTCAATGAATCAATAAGTAAATAAAAAATAATAATAAT
>JAJEJO010002117.1:0-15480 GCA_020662805.1 Glaucomys volans | reverse complement strand
AAAAAAATAAAATAACCAAAGTTATCAAAAGCCTAAAAACAGCTACAGTCCACATTAATAGGTATAAATGTATGCAATTGTCTATATAGCACACATCTCCGCACAAAGATATCTTTATATCTCAGGTGTCATGTGCAAGATTGCAATCTTGGTGGAAGACTTTAATACAATTCTATGTATAATCAGAAAAATAAGAGATTTAATTCCATTTATGTGTGATCTATCAAAATGTATAAATGCATTCTGCTGTCATGTATAACTAATTAGAACAAATAAAGTAAAAAAGATGTAAAGAATAATTGGAAAAATACAGAAGATTTGGGTATAAGTATTGGGAGGCTGCATTCAATAGATATGGAAATTTTTATCTCATTAGTATAAACTGCTTTTTTTTCAAACGTACCTTTGGAAATATTGATAATATTCTGGTCCATAAATAAAAATCTCAATTTCCCAAAAGCAGAAATTTTAGAGGCTACCATGCATATTATCTGACCATAGGTAATAAAATTTGAAACTTAATCATAACAATTTAGTAAAAAAAAAATCTAACAACTTATAAATTAAAAAGAAAACTGTTATGTAAAGTGATGTAAAAGAAAACGTAAACCTCATCGACAGGCTAGTTATTAATAACAGTGAAAATTCTACATTTCAAAACTGCAAGGGATGCATTTATATTTAGGTCAAGAGCAAGTCAGGAATGTCACTGTAATTTATTGCTATTACATAATTTTTCATCAAATAAGAAATCAAAATAAGAAATAAATTCTGAAAATAAGGAAGCATGTATGAGATTTCTTCTGTGGGAGTGTTTTTAATTTTTTGTCTGTAACCTGCAGCAAAATATTGCTCCATGACACAATACAGAAACACATACAACAGAAACAAAAGCTTCAGCAAACTACGAGCAATCTGCTCTAATACTTTCTTATTCTATTTTAGTTTGTTGTGCGAGCATTTTTCTAAAAAAAAATGCTGATTAGCAATCCATAAATTTATTTTACTGTTGGCTATGGATCAAGACGTGTTTGAAAATCACCAAAACATTAGTACCTTCCAATCCACTAGGGATATATTCAAGGACCTGCAGTGGATGCCAGAAACCTGGGAAAACATGGAAACTTTTGTATAATCAGACACATTGGTGAACAACAGATGGCACATGTGATGGTGGTCCCATAAGATCATATTGTCTAGTGATGCTATGGACATCTTAGTTTGTGTCAATACACGCGATGACGTTCACACAATGAGGAATTGGACTAACAACACATTTCTCAGGATTTACCCCTGTTGTTAATCTGTGAATGATTGGGCTATGTTTTCTCCCATACATGCATGGCTGTGATAAAGTTTAATTTATAAATTAGGCACATTGAGATATTAACAACAATAACTAATAATAGAACAGTTGTAACAATCTACTATAGTAAAGTTATGTGAACGTGCTCTCTCTCTCTCAAAATAATGTATCTGCATCATTTAAAGAAAGCACTTTATGGTTTGTCTTTGGCATGTCTGAAATTGACAATATCACTATTCTCATACTTTGGGATCATTATTAAGTAAAATAAGAGTTACTAGAACACAAGCATTGTTATGCCATGATAGTGGGTCTGATAACCAAGACAGCTTCTAAATGACTCACTAGCAGGTAGTATACACAGTGTGGATACACTAGACAAAGGGACGATTCACATCCTGGGCTGGACAGAAAAGGACAACGTGAAATTTTATCATGCTATTTAGAATGGTACACATTGTTTATTTCTGGAATTTTCTATTTAATTTTTTCAGACCAAAGCCAATTGCACGTCACTCAACTGTGGATAAGTGGGTTTCCGGTATGAGACATACACCTTGGGTCACTCTGCATTGTGAATGAACTTGTTAGGAAATATTCAGAAGAATTTTATCATATACACGCTTTGCCTAGCAAAAATAGTAAGACTATTTCTAGGAACATATTCTAAGAAAACAAAGTTGCATATACAAGCATCTTTATTACAATGTCACTTATAAAATTGAGAAGCAATTTAAACTTTGGTAAGAGAAGTGTGTTTAAATTATGGCACATCTATATATGTAAAGAAATACCTAACATGCAGACATTTTTTTAAAAAATGTCATTTGTGTCCATTGACATCATATTTTAAGTGGAAAAGAGACTAAAATACATGAAGGATGAATTTCTTTTGGTAACCCTTAAAGCATGTTTACATATTTAAAAAGAGGGGAAATAAATAACAAAATGTAAGAAAGGACAAAATTTGGGTGACTGGTTTGTTAGCCTCTTTTTGGGAGGGGTGGTAAACTGAAGTGTTGCTGAACTTCCCTTGATCCCTGGACCTGTCGCAGCCATCTTGGAACCATGAGGCCACAGATATTCAGCTTCATGCTAAAACAAAGCAGCAGGATAGAAAGACTCTGGGTTTAAAAAATAATGTCGTTAAGCAACAGAATCACATAAAGTACGTCTTATATAATACAAATAAATTCCACTCTTAGCACATTCTCTATTATTTGCAACAAGTGATTCTTAGCTGACACAAAGTGATCATAGTTGACTTTTTCTATTTTTATCATTCTTATCCAAATTAACCACACTTTTCTAAAACAATTAAATTACTTCTGTAACAAGAAACCAAAAACTTATTTTTAAAGATAACTTTCCAACTTCCTCCTAATATATTGATTAGAACACAAGAGTTCTGCTGTAGTTGTTGGACATATGGCTTGTTGCCAGTTTTTAAGTGGTACAGAC
Source organism: Glaucomys volans (assembly GCA_020662805.1). NCBI lineage: Eukaryota > Metazoa > Chordata > Mammalia > Rodentia > Sciuridae > Glaucomys > Glaucomys volans. The sequence goes on along the minus strand of JAJEJO010002117.1, from coordinate 12,713 downwards.
ATGAACACTTTTGTGTATGTTCTTTGGAGCATTTAGGTACACATTTCTGTTGGGTTATATGTATGTAATTACTAGATTCGGGGTATTTGTATGTTGAACTTTATTAGATAATGCCAAAGAGATTTTAAGTTGTTATATAAATTTGTTCCCACAAGGCCTTTATGCTCCACTGTTAATGACATTTGGATTTGTTCATTTTTAAAATTAGCAGTTTTCCATGTTAGTGTGTGCAGTTAGGGGTCTCTGGAGAGACAGAACCAATAGGAGACCTGTGCACTGGAAGAGATTTATTATGAGGAGTTGGCTTCTACAATGGAAAGCTGAGAATCTCTCCATCTGCCCTTTGTAAGCTGGACCACCAAGAAAGCTGATGGCCGTCATTTAGTCCCAGTTCAAAGGCCTGAGAACCAGGAGTGCTGATAGAAGATCACGTCCTGCTGAAGCAAACAGGCAGAAAGAGGGAGTTCCTCTTTCCTCTGCATTTTGTTCTGGTCAGGCCCTCAATGGATTAGATGACTGCTTCTTCATGGAAAGTTGCCTATTTTATTTACATTTTGAAATACATTGACACATTGTATTGATGTCCCCATTTACCATGTTATTATTGCTTATTTGTGACTTTTTTATTTCTTTTTCTTCTTTTTTTTTTCTTTACAGACTTTATTTTGATTCATTGTACATGTATGGGGTACAAATTTTCATTTCTATGGTTGTGCATGATGTATATTCATATCATTATTGTTAATCATACATGTACATAAGGTAATGATGTCTCTCTCATTCTACCATTTTTCTTACCCCACCCCCTCCCCCCTCATTTCCCTCTATATAATCTAAAATTCCTCCATTCTTCTCTCACCCCCCATCCCCCCAATCAGATTTTATATTATCATCCACTTATCAGGGAAAACAGTCAGCCTTTGTTTTTTTGGGATTGCCTTGTTTCACTTGGCATGATAATCTCCAATTCCATCCATTTGTCTTTCTTGATGATAAGTTTTCTCAAGGTTTCATTCATTTTACTTTATTTTTTGAAGAATAAATGTGACCCTGGTACAGTGGCACCGACCTACAATCCCAGCGACTGTGGAGGCTGAGGCGGGAGGATCAAAAGTTCAAGGTCAGCCTCAGCAATTTAGTGACAATTGAGATGCTGTCTCAAAATAAAAAAGGGCTTGGGATGTAGCTCAATGTAGAATGTCCCTGGGGTCTATCCTTAGTACCAAAATAAAAGAAAATAAAACAAAAAAATATAAATATGACTTTTCAATTCTCTTTTGTTTGTTTCTATTGTATTCATTTCTGCTCATATCTTGATTATTTTCCTTCTTTCTTTTTTTGGGAAATTTAATTTGCTTTGAGATGGAGGCTCAAGTCACTGTTTTTCAGCCTTCTTATCTAATACATGCATTGATGACTACTAATCCCCTAGTAAGCATGACTTCAGTTTTATCCTGCTTATCTTACTATATTATATGTAGTATTTTCCCTATCCCTCAGCTCAAGATTTTTTCTCAGTTTCCATAGTTCTTCTTTGAACGATGGGTTATTTAGAAGTTTCTAGTTATTTTCAAAATACATGAAGACTTAAAATTATTTTTATTATTGATTACAGTTAATTGCACTCTAATCAGAGAACACATTCTGTATGATATCAGACTTCTTCCATTTGTTGATAAGTGCCTTATGGTTAGCATATGGTCATTTTTTATAAATGCTCATGTACATTTGAAAAAATGTGAATTCAGCAATTGCTGGCTGTAGCAATCTAGTAATATCAATTAGGTAAGCTTGTTAATTATGTTGTAAAAATTATCTGTCCTCCAGTCTGTGTTCTTATTCTACCAGTTTTAAAATGGGCTAAAATCATTCCCTATTAGCATTGTGAATTTATCTATATCTCCTTTTAGCTGACCAGTTTTGGGCTGTATTTGTTTTTAGAGTGTGTTTAAGAATTTTACAATTTAGATTTGTTACATCTTCTTGGTGGATTGAACTTTATATCAACATGAAGTGTCATTAATTTAAAAATCTTCTAGACTTAGCATCTGTATTGCCTGATATTACTATATAGCTGTAGCAGCTCTTCTTTGCCTGGTGTTTGTGGGGGGTATCTTTTAAAAATGCTATTACTTTGTGTGTAGTTAGATGTAATGTTTATCTTTTAGGAGCAACTTGTATTAATTTTTGTTTTTATCTAGTGTGTTGATAGTTGTTTTTAATGTAAATTCTGTTAAAGTATAAAACAGAGTAAAAGAATGAATAAATCTAAGTTTGATGAATTCAGCAATCAGATCAGGAAACAGAACATTACCATCACACACAGGCACCCTTGTGGGCCCCTTCTACTCACTATTCTCCCAAGTGTAAAGACTAATCTAGCATCACGCATTAGTATTACCTGTCTTTGAACTTTACATAACTGCAATCACTCACATTAATTGGAATACTTTATAAAAGCATTAGTAAAATTTTACATTTAATATGTTAACTGATATCTTTATGTTTAAATCAACCATTTAGTTATATCTTATATCTGTCACATATTTAATAACCTTTCTCTTTTCTTGATTCCTATTGAATTAAATATTATTATTACTCTTGTATCATTTTTCTTCTTCCATGAACTTGCTATTTGTACATTTTGATTGATTTCTTTTTTGCAAAGTGCCCTAGAGATGATAAAAAATTGAAAAATTGGTCTATTAAAATCTCACATAAATTTCCACTTTCATAACTTTCCAGACAATATAAGGATGATTGAACAATTTAACTTTTGAATGAATTTTACATTTCTCCCATCTTCTGTGATTCAAGAAACTTTATCATCACTATTATTAGTGCATGTTTGCCTACATATTTACCTTTTCTGTTGTTCTTCATTCCTTCCTCCATCTCTTTGCTTCTACCTTGTGAACATTTTCCTGTGGCCTGAAGAATTTAGATTTTCCATTATTTTAGATATTCAGGCAATAAATCCTCAGTTTTCTATCCCTAAAAAGTCTTAATTATACCTTCACTTTTGAAGGATACTTCATTGGATATAAATGTTAGTTTAATTTTTTTTCTTTTATTGCTTTGAGGATATTCCATTGTCCTCCTGGATTCCAATATTTTTGCTGGAAAGTCAGTTGTCTTCCTCATTATAGTCCCTCTGGCTGCTTCTAGGATTTTCTCATTATCTTTGGTTTTCAGCAGTTATGAAATTCATGACATTCTTTCCTGGGTTTCCTAACACTGCTTTATCTGAAGTTTGATAACACCGGTTAGTTTTGGAAAATTCTTATTCTTTATCTCTCAATTGTTACTCTGTCCCATTCTCTCTCTCCTCTCCTCCAGTAATCTTTATACAGTCTCTCATACATCTCTTACATACTTTTTTTGCCTTTTTCATCCTTTTGCCTCTCCACAGTTAAGCTGGATAGCTGTCTTCAGTCCTAGAATTCCTTTTTTTAAAAAGAGATTCTAATTTACTAGTGCAAGTCTCTATTTTACCCTTGAGTTCTTTTTTTCATAGTTCTGTTAAAATGCATTTCTGATTTCTGGGTCATTTGAGTCTATTGTCTGCTTAATTTTTCTGGGTGCTTTTGGCAAGTCCTTATTTTCCTACATTCTTGTTATTTTTTATTGAATATTGCATATCATATATGAAAAAGTATGAATATTATTTCATACTCCACATATTATCTTCTTCTAGAAAACTTGCTTTTGCTTATGATGAGCACACAGGATTTGGGCAGGCAACTTCCAGCCAGAGTGGAGTTAATCAGAGATTAAGATGATTCAAAACTCAGCTTTGTCTTTATGAAGGTTTTCCACTTATCTACTTCTTGCTCATGCTTACTCTTAGGATGTTGTCCTTTATTGTTCCAGCTGAAAATGTGGGATGTTTACTTGGTCTCTTCTTCTTGGTGGGCCTGAACTCAAATTTTTGTCCTTTCCCCATCCCATGACTACTGAAAGCATGGTCTTAGCTCTCAACTGCTGCTTTTGGTATCAGCGTTTTGTTGTAATAGAGACATGGTATTAATTTCCAAATTACATCTTTCTCTAGGTCTTCATTATGTCTATCTCCATCACGCATGCACATGCATACACACAGTCCCAAAGCTTTTCTGGTTCATGGAGAGACAAATTGTTCCACAGCAACTTAGCCTGTCACTGTCCCAAGTAGAATCCCAAATTTTAACAAATAATTTTAAAATATAAAAAATACATTTTATAAGAAGTTGTCTGTTAATGAAAGGAACAGAGATGCTATTAAAAATTAATTCATACATTCATGGATAAATGACTGACTCTAGAATGAAACAAGTTCAGAATCAATTCTATTTCTATTTGTTAAATGTAAATCCTAGGAAAGTTGTTCACATAAATAAGTAGATGGAAATAGAAATAATTTGTACCAATGTCAAACAGTTTTTGGAACTGCTTCTTTGCCAAAATTCACATAGTGATCTATCATAAATTTTAAAACAATATTTCAGAGGAAAACTAAATTATTATTAAATAATTTAAGAGCAAACATTAGAAACTACCTGTTCTTTTTAAAAGTTTTGTTATTTTGTCACTAGATTAATTCACTTTTGAAACATTTACACCAATATTTTGAATGGTCTATCTATTTGGTGCTGGAGGTTTTTATATTCTTTTATATCAATTGTATTAGCTATTTGGCTATTGTGACTAAATTATCTGACCAGCACAATTATATAGGAGGAAAGGTTTATTTGAGGGTTCACAGATTTAGAGGTCTTAGTCCATAGAAGGCTGGCTCCATTCCTTGGAGCTCCAGGTAATGCAGAACATCATGGCAAAAGAGTGTGGCAGAGGGAAGCAGCTCACATCAGGAAGCAGAGAGAGAGAGAGAGAGAGAAAGAGAGAGAGAGAGAGAGAGTGTCTCCCTTCTCCAGATACAAAATATATACCCCAAAGTCATGCCCCAATTCCAATCTCCTCCAGCTACACCGTACCACATCAGTTAATCCCATCAGGGATTAATTCCCATCAGGAATTAATGGGGATAGATGGGATTAAGACTCTTACAGTCCAGTCATTTCTCCTCTGGACCTTCCTGCATTGTCTCACATGTGAGCTTTTTGGGGGACACCTCACATCCAAACCATAACATCAATGGTGGCAGAAATGCACCTTTATGAGATTCTTAAGGGATGAAAAATATTCTTTTTTATGTAAAATAGGAAAAGGACATGTTTTCAGTTAGGATAATTTTAGCAATAAATATGAAAGTTGGAAGTCTTAAAACTCTTTCCTTTCAATTATTTTTGCTCCTAAAAATTCTTGGGAATCCACTTTGAAGACTCTGAAGCAGAAAAGGATGCAGTAGTATCTCTATTCTATGGACACTATCATGTCCAAAAAACAACAGAGCATAAGGAGTTGTTGGGAATTGGATGTGGGAAATGAGATGAGACTGACCTCTTGGGGTCATCTCACAACCGAAGTTCTGCAAACAGAGCAGTTAGAAAAAGAACCTTCACAGCAAAACCAATTGGACATTATAGCTTACTATCTATTTGGAGTGCCAGACAATGAGGTGAGAAGAGTATCTCAAACCATCAGATATTGTCCAAAAGCAAATTCTGCAGATACCATTAATTTGGATGGAAGTTATGGATCTCCCTGCACCCCCTAGGAAGGAACTGGATCAGGACTCAGTTAGACAGACTGGGGTAAAGTTCATCCTTCAGCTTTGTCTCTCCAGAATAATCTCTCCTGGGTGAAATCTCAAATGGAAAAGCATGTCAACTTATTGCTAATATTAAAAGCCAGAATGAATAAATGGCAAAGGAAATCCAGCAGGAAATGACAGGGACAGTGTACTGGAATGTGGAATAAGTTGAATTGGTAGTTTTTAGAGCAAAGTTAATTATTCCTAGTAAATATGAGTAGGTGCTTTGTTTTGTTTTCTTTAGTTTTCCTGATAGAAATCAGCCAACTGCAAAAATTGTGCGGGTCCACAAGGCAGCTGTCTTATCAGGAGCCTGTGGGCCCCTTTCCTGGACCTACCACAGTCTCACTCTGTGAACATGGGTGAGGACTGCTCAGCCTCTAGGCTGCTGACTTCAGCCATTTTCATGACTTCACAAACAGTGTGGAATTTGGTTCACTGAAGTCATTACAGGTCATCCCAGCATGACTGAGGACAGCATAGGTTTCTGAATCTCTGTCTCAGGGTTGTGAGGACATGATCAACAAAGGTGGCAGCCAGAGAGTCAGATTTTGGCACTGGGACACCTTTGAGGATGTGTTCTTTCTACACTTCATTGTGTTTCCTCATCATTCTTAGGAATATTTGAATGGAATTGCGTTAAGTAGGGTTCATTTTTTGGGACCTACTCTTGTCTTCACCTAGAGTCTACCTTCCTGCTGAGTATTCTCACCTCCTGCTCTGTCTTACAGCCTAATAAATATATCCTGATCAGGAAATAGAGAGTTTGAGGGAATTCAAAGGACAACCAACAAGGGCCACCAATGTACCCATGCACCTTTGTGCAAAAAACAATTTTTAAATGTATTTTTCTTCAAAACATTTAATTTCTATCCTTCAGAAAATTATTTCAATAGAATTATTTTTTCACAACAACACTGAACTTTCGTGGACCCCAAAATTGCCCAAATATGCAAATCTGTGATGTCTATGAGGTGCACAACGCCCCATACACGTAGCATCCTTGTGCAATTAACAGTTTCGCAGCCATACCCAGCAGCCTACATGAAACCACGTTATTTTATATAAGAGATAACAAAAGCCTCAGATAGGAGAAGTGAATGTCCCAAGGTCTCCCTATCTGCTAGCCATCAGATCTGCTAGCTCTGGTACTTTCATAAGGTGCATGCTCTTTTCCTGAATGTGCTTGCTTCCTGGCAACACTCTCCAAGGACCACCAAGTTGAGCCCATAAAAATCACATTTCTCTGAACTTCCTAGAGCACAGGTCTCGCCTTCCAAGTGTAACTCTGGCTTGCCAACTTTGACACATCTTGTAACAATAACTCCTGTGAGCTGCATTTTATGTGATGTGAGACAGGTGTGCAACTGTTGAATACATGTCTCAAGAGAGCTTATTAAAACAGCTAAGCCAATTAACTCTCATAGAAACACGTAACCTTTTCCAGGAAAATACATCTGAGGAGCAGGAGCTTGTGGGAACAAGTCCCTGGGGGAAAGCATGGCCTTTGATCTCAGAGACCCTTTCCCCAGGGTTGGTCTGGCCCCTTGGGGGAAGAAGACCTATGGCAATATAGCAGTAGCTCTCTTCTGGAGGAGGGAGGTGGGTTAGTGGGAGCACAGGATGCCCCTGTAGACTGGCCTTGTGTACAGAGTTGAGAACAAGCTGCAGAAGACAAATTAGATAAGAGGCAGCTCATCCATTAGTGTAGATTCTGAAAATATAACCAAAAATGACCCACTGGGCGTAAAGTGACTAAAAGGAAACCAAGGTGAGAGGGGAAGTATGCCTCCCCCAGGCTGAGTCTCTGCTTAATGAGGCAGAAGGTAGGTTTTAACCTCTGTGTCTTATAGTTAATTTGAAATCAAGAAAAATATCTGGCTCAGGGTTAGGGACTAGACTCCTCCCATGGGACCAGGTAAGGAATGAATGATCACTACTGGACTGATGGCTTCTAGGTGCCCCTTGACATAAGCGTACAACAGCATTTCCATGGCTGGAGCACGTGCTTCAAGATCACATAAATCTTGAGGGCAAAATGATTACAGCGACTCTGTGCTCCCCACGAAGGGAGCCATCTTGACTTTCTGCAGCACATGACATTCCTGACCAAAGCTTCTCTCCCTGGGGAGGTGGGTTCTTGCTATTTGCATCATAGCAGCCTTGACCTCCTCAGGATGCAAAACATCAACAATCCCTGTACTTCAGAGTTCCCTCGAGTTGCTGGAACTCAAGCACCTATGGAGGAATTCCTTGCCACCCCTCCCATTTGAGCCTATAATCTCCAAGTCCTTACAAAGGCCCTCATCCCCATGTCTGATGGGGTCTCCTGGTCTCCCGGGTTTCTTAAGTGGTTCTGAGCCACTCCTAGGAACAGCTGGAGCAGGGAGAAAGTGCTGTGCCTGTGGCCCTAAAAGCCATCTCTCTGCAATCCTTGGGTAAATAACCTGGAAGTCAGCTCTGGACTAGCCACTCAGTGGTTTATGCTGTTGGGGACAAGAAGTTTCACCTCTCCATTGGTCATGTTTATGGTTCAGTTTGACCATTGGTTTCTGCCCCCCAAAACCCTGAGACATCAGTCCCAGCTGTGGTTTCCTCCCCTTCTCCATGGAACTGGTACCTATCTCCCTCTGTCCATCTCTTCCCTGAGAATCTCATTTCCTGTCCTTACTGGCCCTCATGGCCTATCCCAAAATTATCTTTGCTGGAGTATGGCAAATTGAATATGTGTCCCATGTATCTGGAATACAGGCCACCCAAGAAAATGCTCATGGAATAAACCAATCAATGAACAGTATGGCCAGCTGATTTCCAAATTTCTTTTACAGAGGAAACCCTTTTACCGAAGGGGTCCTGATCATCCCATCTCTCCAACACAAGAGCCCCTGAGGCATGACTGAGAAGCTAAGGGGAGTTGAATGCAAGTCAAAAACCTCCTGTGGAAGTTCTCCAGTGAATGTCAGGCTATTCTTCTATGTAGATCCACAGAAAACAAGTTACTCACCCAAGAACATATGGAGTAATATGCAGTTGAGTTGAAATAAATAGGAACAAAGGAATTTGGCTGAAAATAATTCAATTAACACACCAGTTTGATCAAATGGCTTTGTTTCTTTATATACAGTCAACCCTGGGTATCTTCAAGGGAACCCAAGCTTCCTTAGAGGATAAACACATGCTTGAGTCCCTCACGTCGTAAAATGGCATAGCATTTGTATATAGCCTATACTCACCTTCCTGTATACTTTAAATCATCTTTAGATTACTTATAATTCCTAATATAATGTAAGTGTACATGATCCTTGGGGTTGATTAGTGAGGTCTAGAAACATTTAGAATGTGTGGAAATTAGTTGTAACTACCTGAATTGCTTGTCTTACCATAAAACCAATGCTCCAAAAAAAAAAAAAATCAGAAAAATAAAGAAAGGCAAAAAATACATAAACCTTTTATTGCGGTGCTGGGGATTGAACCCAGGGCCTTGTGCTTGCAAGGCAAATACTCTACCAACTGAGCTATATCCCCAGCCCAACCTTTATAATTCCACCAGTGGCAACTATTGTTTGTCACCTCAATATATACCTTTCCAAATCATTTTCTATACTTACATTGCTGTTTTATTTAAATGTAGAATAATTCTCTTCATAGTGTTGGATAACTGGTCACAATATATTTAAGCATATGATAAGACCTCTCTGTAAACCATCTATGGCACCCAGGACTGCAAACCTACTGCCAAATGACCTGGACACACAGATTTCCCAGGCTCCCTTGCAGTTAATGCAGCCATGGGATAGCATTCTAGCCCACAAGTTGAGAGCAGAAATGATGTGCCTCAGGTATGCCTCAAAGAAACCTCCACCCGTTGTCCTTTATGTCCTTCCATCCTCTGTGTGACCTTCAAAACCATAAATTAATGGTGGTGAAGCTACAAGATGGACTGAACCTGGGTGTTTGGATCATTATTTGAAGGAGAGTCAACCACTGATCAGAAACACTCATTTTGGACTTTTCTGTGGGTAAAATATAAATTTCAGTGGGACTAAGCCACTGAGGTTTGAGGGTTTATTTGTTTCCTCAATTGGTAATTGGTTACTAATATACACTGTCCCATGAGCCCAAATTCCTTTATGTAGCATATGAGATGCTTAAAAATCTGGATGTTTCTAGTTTTACATCCCTTCACTCCTGCCTCAGCCAATCTGCTACAACTTTATTTACTCGTTGCAATTCCACAATGTTTGTGCCCTTACTTGACTTGCCTTTGAACCTTAATGCATGATTTTTTCTTCTCCTGTGCCTGTCCCTAGGAATCTGTTCTATGTGTCCACTGAACACCCTACTAAAATCTTAACATAATATAATTGATATCACATATGAATTATATATTGTATATTATAACATAGATATACATATATATATTATAATACATAATACATATAGATTTACATTTGTTACAATTATATGTATATTTATTATATTATTTATAATTATATTTATTTTATTATATGTTTATATTTATATATAAAATGCATTTCTATATAAATATAACATATATAATCTATAATATATAGAATGTAATCTAATCTACTCTAATGTCTATTATAACCACATCATCTACCTTGTTGTGTAGTTACTGACTACTTCTCCTTCCTGAGGAAATGTGTCTTGTTCATAATTGAATATTTAAAACTCCTAGGAGAATTCACTAACTAGAATGAAAATAGATACTTTTTCATAATTTTTCCTGTTTGATTGAAAATTACCTTTGCAGAAAAAATCATGCAAATTTTATTATTTTTATATTGCTTTCTTCAAAACCAGTAGCGGATGATACACAATCATCATTGTCACAATTGAAGTCAAGATTCCATTGCAACAGATAGAAATTAAAGGATATCCTGGGGTTATGATTATGGGTGTTTCTTTCATCTAATTTGGAAAGTGGTAGAGAAACTTAACAGTATGTTAAGTTTCAGTCTCAGTTAATGAATCCTGTCCTCATAATGGTCAGTGACATTAAACTCAGATGATGACCACTCTACTCTTGAAATCGTATTCTTTTGGTCTCTGTAACAAGTGAGCATCAACAGATTTCACCTGGTGTCACTATCTCCGTGACACTGATGAGAGTGATATACTACCTTATGGAGTGACGTCAGACATACTTTCTTTCACTATACTTTTCATAACTCTCCTGTTTTTCTCTCCTGCTTCTCAGGAGAAGCAGGATTCCTTTGCAGGAATTGGTTTCCTTAGCAGGAACTGGTTTCCTTTGCATGATTATCCTCCTTCATCTAGTTATTAAAATTTAGATTTCCTCAAGGTTGTGTTTTCATAACTTCTCCTCTCCAGGGACTCCCCGACATCCACAGCTTACCTGACCTCAACTCTCCAACAAATCACATCCTTACTCCTGCAGCTCTCCTCTCTGAGCCCCAGACCTGCTGACTCAACACCTCAAGGTCAACTCAGAGTCAATGTTGTCCTGCTTCCAAATTGATCCTCTTTCAATTTTCCCAATTTTAATACAGAACTATCATCCATATAGCTCTGTAAACTAGAAACCAAGTATCCTACCTATCACTATCCAATCCCTCACTCCCAAAACCAATCCATCACCAGGTCCTGACAAATTAATTCCTAATCCAGCCATTTTTCACCCCCTCTATTACTATAGTCCATACTATGCTCACCTCTCCCCTAGGTTTATGTGGGAACCTCCTGCCTGGCCAGGCACCCCTCATCTATCTACTCCGATGCCTGTATTCCATTCTCCACATGGTAGCCACAGTACTTTGTGAGAGGGAGTGTGCTTCTGTCATTTCCTTAAAGCTTTCCAGTGACTTCTCATTCCTCTCAGTATAAGAATACATTCTTCAGCTTGGCTCAGAGTGCCTCCCCTGTCCTCAGGCTCTCTGCCTCATCACCCCAGACTCTTCTCTTTTGGTTCCTTGAATCTTCCATGCTTCTCCTCATCTCTGCTAGGACCTTAACACATGCTGGTCCTAGAAAACCAGCACTCAGATGCCCGTTCCTTCCCTTAGCCCCATTCCTCTACCACACCACCCTCTCAGGGGTTATGTTTCCAGGGAAACATAACAACCTCTTAGATCAAACCAGACCCCTTATTATATGATGTCATAACATAATATGCTTTTGACTATTATCCTTTCCATAATTGTGCTTTTACTTTTCTTTGGGTAAGTATTAGATTATTATCTGTCTCCATCTCTGGATGGTAAGTTCTCAGGAGGGGGGTGCAGTGTATCTGGTTTAGCTCAAGGTTATCTTCTGAGAGTCCATTTCATGGTCTTGAATCACACCCTTTAAAGATGTTTTGAGAGTAGATTTGTTGTGATTTAGGAAGAACAGAAGGTCATCCCTGGATTTCTCTTTTAAGACTTCCTAATCAACATAATGGACACTGCTGAAAGACTATGAGCTCTTTTGACCAAGATACTATTTTGCAAGAGGAGACTGGATGTGACTGGACAGCTATGAAAACTTCTGAATGCTGAAGGAATTGCTTCTGCAGCCAGCAGTCCAGGGAGGCAACACCTCCTCAATTTCTCTGCAGCAGAAATGGTTGACGCCTAGAAATCCTGCAGAAAGCTTTTGAAGATTTCTTTTTTGTTTTTTTTTTAAAGACAATCTCACACTTGCAATGTGAATTCATAATCTTTTTCTTGCTGACACAGACAGATAGCATCAGCGATGCAGAACTTGCCAAAGTTACTGCCAAAGCAAATGATGCAGTGGGATTTCAACCTTGAGAATCTTACAGAATTTTGACCCAAGCCTACCCTTGCCAGACAACATTAATTACAGCCACTTAGGTTTCATTCGATAGTGTGATGAGTTTTGAAAACATGTTTATATCATATAAAAACAAAATCAATCAGATATCATTGGTGTAGGTGTGCTACTGTGTATAAACTTGCTTGGCAATCCTAATCATGATAGTGTCTTGCATATGGATATATTTTCTGGAATGGAGATCTGTAGGTTTTCTTTTTGA
>JAJEJO010002116.1:317523-343658 GCA_020662805.1 Glaucomys volans | reverse complement strand
GCTGGCAGAGGGAATTCTGGGTACGATGCTGGCAGAGGGAATTCTGGGTACGATGCTGGCAGAGGGTATCATGGATATGATGCTGTCGGTGGTGACATCAGGGACTGGAGGGACGCAGGGAAAGTGGGGGAAGGTGGCGCCCAGCTGGGCCCTCAGGAGGGGCTGGATTTCTATACCAGGAAGTGGCAAAGAGTGAATCAGTTCAAAGTAGAGAAATGAATGATTCAGGTCATTAAAATAAAACAAATAAAGAATCTGAACCAAATGACTGGGTTCCTTAAAAATAGGACGCTGCCTCGCCAGGCTGGGCAGTTAGTCAGGCGGCGGAGGCGGCCCTGGGAAGTTTCCCCCGCTCAGCGTTGTTGAGAAGCTGTGGCTCCTGGAGCCTCCCTGGCTGTTGCGAAACCGGGGGTCAGTCATTCGCAGCCTGGCCAGAGGGAAGGGGAAGTGTTTGGGACAGGATCCAAGAGAGAAAGAAGGCAAGGCTCCTTCAGAAGCCCAGCAGTCTCAGGATGCAAGTGGGCAGCCTGCTGGAGGCGCCCGGGAGGATCCACAGGCCACAGACGTCTGTCCTGAACCCGCGACAGGGGACACCCGGACGGTGGACGCCTGCCCCAGGCCCGTCCCCTCCCCTGCCTGGTCCGGCCGTCTCTCTCCTCCACCTCTAAGGCAGGGACACCACTTCCTTTGCCCAAGCGTGGAATCCTGGGAAGAGGTGGCCCTCATCTCAGCTCGGCCAGGGCTTGCTGTGACGGGGACAGGTCACTCCACCTCCCCAGCCTTTATTTTCCATCTGTAAAAAGGGATCACAATGCCCACTTTGTTTGCATGAGGAACGCGTGGAACACGCCACCCACAGGGGCTCAGGGAACACGGGTTCTGGCACCTTCCGCCTCTGCTCTCGGGCTCCGTGCACTGACATTTCTTACTGGGTGACCACGATTCTGGCCATCATCTCTGGTTCCATCCCACCCACTCCCACAGATGCCAGTGTAACGAGCATTGCTCTCAGAGCAAAGACAGATTGACGCAGACAAAGGGATGGGGGCCCTCAGGGGATGGCACCCTGGGAGGCGCTGGGCGTGGAGGGAGCTGGGTGCTGGGGGAGCAGCGGGTGCCTCCCTGGGGTGGATGAAATGCATGGCTTCTTCCAGCACAGGCCGGGGCTCAGAGTGAGTGCAGGGGCATGAAGCAACCTAGCACCACGCTGGCACTGCGGCACTGGCCATGAACTTGCAGCACTGGCCATGAACTTGCAGCACTGGCCATGAACTTGCCGCAAGCGCCAGCGTGAGCGGGTCTTCTAGCCTCCTGCAGAGCCCGCGGCTCCCAGGATGAGGGAGCTGCAAGGTCAGAGGAGGAGAGACGTGTGCTTCAAACAGGAGGCTGCGTGGGGGACAGGCCGGCCTGCTTCCTGTTTCACAGGGGCCCAGCTGTGTCCCTCCCCCCTGGGTGGCCCGTTCTGTTCCCTTCTCCAAAGGAACCTCGAGGACCAGTCAGCCTGCTGACAGGACTCGGCTAACGGGAAAGCGGACCGCGCAGCACCCGGGTCACCAGCTCGCCCTGATGAGCCAGCCCTGGGGATTCCATGGGCCTGGGACTGTTTGAGAAGTGGGAAGCCAGCCCCAGTCACCACTGTGTGGTCACTGCCTGTCAGGGCCGCGGCTGCCGGCGGGGAAAGGGCAGATTGCGGCAGTGAGCGGTGGGAAGCGGCACTCGGGCATCAGAGCCCTGGGTCTGTTACAGAAGCTGGTTATGCAACCCGTTCCCTCACGACGTCAACAAGCAAGTATTAAGTGCCTACTGTGTACCAGGCACTGCTGCAGGCTCTGGGGACCCAGGGCACAGACACATCATCCTGCCTCTGGGAGCGGATACTCTGGTGTGGGTGAGGACACCCACAGTGTCCTCGTGCATGAATGGAGTGCTTACTGTATGCTGAGCCCTGTGCCAGACGCAGGGCTGGCATCCACCTCCTCTTGTCCTCCTCTTCCTGGTCACTGTGAGGGGCGCGTCTTACACCCTCCCCTTTACAGACCACACTGCCTGCTTTGGGAACCGCTGGCTCCCCCGACCACCTTCAGATCAGGGCCTCTCAGGAGGCAGCAAGTCTCCAGGTGGGCTGCAGTGTGACTCCTGGCCCACCCCTGCCCCTCGCCCCTCCGCATGGACAGGAACTCCAGATAACAGCGCCGCCCACGGAGCACTCCCCCGGCCCTGCCTGTCCGCTGTGGCGCTGGAGCCTGGGGCCTGCCCTTCCACCCTCCCTTAGTCACCCTTACTCCAGACTCAGGCACCTGGTTGCTCGCCAGTGTCTCTGTCCTTTCTCCAGTGGGGAATCTCTCTCATTCTTTCTGGGTAAGAGCAGCCTTTGAGCGAATGGGGTTGTTGGTGAGGCTCCCTCTTCCCATGGCCACCCTGTGGAACTGGCATCCTGCCATTCAGGGCTGTGTCTTGTAGCCCTGCTGTGAGCCAGCCACCTGGGTCTGGAGCCCCCAGGGAGGCAGAGGAGGAGGCTGCCAACCATGGGCAGGGGCCAGAGGGGGGAACCGGGAAGCCCAGGGCCTGTGAGCTCTGGGGGATCAGGTGTGGGGGAAAGTACTGCCCAAAGGAGTCGGATTGAACCCGGGGCCGCTTGGCCACTGAGCCACATCCCCAGCCCTATTTGTATTTTATTTAGAGACAGGGTCTCCCTGAGTTGCTTAGCACCTTGCCATTGCTGAGGCTGGTTTTGAACTCACCATCCTCCCATCTCAGCCTCCTGAGCTGCTGGGATTACAGGTGATCACCACCACCCCCATCTTCAGGTGCCAGTGCTTTTGGCCGAGCCCCGGTGGCCAGAGGAAGTCACTGGGTCAAGCTGTCCAGGCTGACCTGAGTGGATTATGGCTTTGGGGATCTGGCCCTCACCTGGAACACACCACGGGTTTGAGGGTGAAAGGGGCCAGGCAGGAAGAAGGTCACGAACGAGATGAGGTGGTGACAGGGCAACTGGAGAAGTCTCCAAAGTTAGACTGAAACATCATTCACTCAAGAAACCCTTGGCGGTCATTCTTTCATCCTGGAAACTTTTTTGGAGACATCACTCGGAAGAAGGGTGAACAAGCCCCTGCCCTGGAGAGCGTCTTCCTTCTGGTGGGGAGCGGCTGCTGGAGCAGGTCACCCAGCCTGAGGACTGTGGAGACTGGTGGACATAGGCGGGAGGGCTGGAAGCTGCTGCAGGGATGCGCCTGCACCAGAGAACCCAGGAGGGACAGACCGCCAAGGAGCGGACGGAGTGAGCAGGGGAAACCAGTGGCGTGTCCTGGTAGAGGGGTGGCAAGGGAGGGCCTCAGGAGCCCCAGGAGGGAGGACCCTAAGAGGGGCCTGAAGAAGGAAGGAGCCAGGCGGGGGCAAGGGGCAGGGGGCAGTGCCCTGGCTGCCACCCTGGACTCATCCTGAAGCCCAGCTCCCAGGACCTCAGGGTGCGCCTGCAGGAGGAGCCCGGCCTTTAAGATGGTCATGGCCTGAGAATGTGTGTTGGCGGGGGCCCTGATCCCATGCCACTGGGGTCCTTAGAAGAAGAGGGGGTTACACACAAATTAATTAACAACAGATAATAAAAAAAATTAAAGAAAAGATTAGAACACACAGGGAGACCCGTGATGCACACACCCAGACAGGAGCCCAGGGACACCACGGAGAGATGGTCAGATGCACACCCAGGAGGGAGGCCTTGGGGGACCCGGAGCTGCACCGTCACCCTGGACCTCCAGCCCCCAGAGCCTCTGTGTCCCCAGCCTCCTGTCTGCGGTTCTATTACCAGGGCCCCCCGCAGTGATGCCATGGGTGGGACCCTGGGGACAGTGCAGGGTGAGGGACTGGAAGAGGGGAGCGCACAGGGTGGGGGCAGGCCCAGGGCCCTCAGGCCTGCGGAGGCCACAGAAGCCCTGAAATCCACTCCTCCAAACACAGTGGAAGCCCGGGGAGTGGTGCTGGGAGAGAAGAATCCCATTCAGGACAAGAAAGTGGAAGGTAGAGTTTCCACGGGGGGAACCGCTCCTCCATGACCAGCAGAGTTGCCTTCCAGATTCAGCTCAGCTCAGCAAATACGTAGGAAGCCATCCCCACGTGCAGGCCTGGATCAAGTTTCCAGGGTGAACGGAGATTTAAAAGCAGCAGACAAAAATCCCTGGAATGTGCTGGTTCGCCACACACTGATGTAGTTGGCAAAGCAGAACAGCGTCACCCTTCCTGGGTATGGGAGTGAGAAGGGGACAGGTAGGCGGCCAGGGCAGAGGAGGAGAGAGGAGGAGGGAGGTGGGAAGGGAGGGGGAGGGAGAGAGGGAGAAGGGAAGGAGGGGAGGGGGAGGGGGGGAAAGGAGAGGGGGGGGGGGAGGAGGAAAAGAAGGGTAAGGGAGGGGGGGGGAGGGCAGGCATCTGACCCAACAGGAACTGGCCGCCTCTCTGCCTTGCCTGGACTGTGGTCAGTCTCAGCATAGCCTATCTCCCCTAAACCACAAATCCAAATCTAAACTCTTGCCAAATAGGTGGATTTTAATTGTAAGTGTCTTTATTATGAAATATAAAGAGTATGCATATAGCAAGGCACGGTGATGCACACCTGTCATCCCAGCTACTCTGGAGGCTGAGGCAGGAGGATCACAAGTTCAAGGCCAGCCTGGACAGTTTAGTGAGATCACCTAGAAATAAGAAATTAAAAGGACTGGGGATTGAGCTCAGTGGTAGAGTGTGCCTGGATTCACTCTCTGGTCCTGGGGGGAGAAAAAAGAAGTATATGCATGATGAGACCAAGGACATGAGGGAAGGGAGGGGTGGAATGGGGAAGCGTGGAGTGAGTGGACCACGCTCTCCTGTGTTCACATGTGAATATCCTACAGGGAAACTCCACATCATGCAAACCACAGGAACGGGATCCCAAATCGAATAAATCATTCTCCATGTATTTATAAACTGTCAAAATACACCCTCCTGTCATGTCTATCTAAAAAGAACAAATTTTTTTAAATGTCGAAAAGAGAGAGAGAGACTGTCTGCAGAATCTGGTCCACATACTGCCAGCCCCAGCGTCAGTGGCAGATTTCACACGCGCTTCCCGTGCAGTCAGAGAGGCTGATCCATTGCCCAGGGCTCCTCCAGTCTTCAGTGAACTTGATTTAAACACCCTGATATTGTAAGAACAGGGGCCTGGTGGGAGGTCTTCCAGTTATTGGGAAAGGAGCTTAGAGGAGACTTTGGGACCTCAGTCCCTTCCTCTTCCTCTTTTCTGCTTCTTGGTCACCACGAAGTGAGCACTTTTGTTTCTTCACGTGCCATAGCCAGAACCCCAAAGCCATAGGGTCAACCAGTAATGGATTAGAAATCCCCAACCTGTGAGCCTAAATAAACCTTTTCTCTCTATAAGCTGATTTTCTCAAGCACTTCTTACAGTAATGGAAAGCTGACTAGCAGAAGTGGTTCCCTCCAGGGAAGGCCAGGGGGACTTCAGCTTGCCATTTCCCACCCTTTTGAACAGTTTTTTCCATAGAGCTATGTGTATTAGTTTTAAATGTATAGGAAGAAGTATCCCCTGCCACAGACCTGTCCCTGACATTGCAGGGTCCAGAGAAAGACAGCGAGAGGGGCTCCTGACCCTGCCAGCCCTGACCCAGCGTCCAGGCTGCTGCATGGCCTCCTCTGCCTGCTTCCTCATGCCCCAAGCGGTGCCTAGGTCATCATCATCCCAGGTCTACCTGGTTAGGTCAGACCAGGAAGAGGTGATGGAGGCCCGGGAGAGGACTGAGGAACAGTGGGCGGGGAGTTCAGGGCTGGGAGTGCAGAACGTGGGCGGTGAACACGGGGTCCACCGCAACAGGATCAACAGCAGCTTTCTCCCGTAGGTTCTCCTGTGTTATTGGGATATTTTATTTATTTATTTATTTATTTATTTATTTATTTATTTTATTTTTTGGAACCAGGGATTGAACTCAGGACACTCGGTCACTGAGCCACATCCCCAGCCCTATTTTGTATTTTATTTAGAGACAGGGTCTCACTGAGTTGCTTAGGGCCTCGCTAAGTTGCTGAGGCTGGCTTTGAACTCGCGATCCTCCTGACTCAGCCTCCCAAGTCCCTTAGATTACAGGCGTGCGCCACCACGCCTGGCTATTGGGATGTTTTATACCAACAGAACATTCCCAATATTTACGTGGCCCCCACGGAATTATCCAGCTAACTCGATGACCAGGACGACTGCGGGTGGCACCTGGGGTGAGCGGGAGGGGGGCGGGGCTTCCTGCTGAGCGCGGGTTGGATGCGGTCGGGTTTTGGGTCAGGGGCTTTTGAGCAGATCCTCGCCGCTTCCTGAGCCTGGGCCTCCTGCTCAGCGCGAGTGAGACCGCTTTCCAGGGTTTTGGAATGCCGGGGGCCAGGAAAGGAGTGACATGAAGAATGTGAAAACGTGATCATGATTAAGTTTTAACTATGCATCGATGCCAGGAAAGTCCTGCCGTCCTCCGAGGGTGCTTTCAGCACGCTTACTTCCTGGTCACACTCACTTCCTCCACCCTGGAGGCTGCGTCATCCCTCCCCTCCTCTTACCTCAGCACGGTCCCCTCCCTGCCCCTCCCATCAGCACGTCACCGCGCCCCACCTCGGCCCGCCCAGCACGGCCCAGCCCCTCTCTCCTTCTCCCGCTGCTCTGATGACCTTTACCCTCCCCTTGCCCCTTCGCAGACCCTCTTGCTCACCTCGGCAGCAGAGTGAGAGCTGGGATCAGTGTGTGAACCTTCCCTGGCCATCTGTGTGTTAAACTGGGTCAACCCGAGGTTTTATTCCTTGATCAGAGAGCCAAGGTGTCCGGCCAAATCAAACCAGCCTGGGAGTCGGACACCTGGGTCAAAACCTTGCATGTTGGCTTCAGAGCTTGGGGGGGGGGGGGGGGCTTCTGATGAGTCCCTTTACCTTTCTGAGTCTTGGGTGCTCCTCTGTCAAGTGACAGATGATTCCTGTTCGGCAGCTTGGTACTGTAGGTCACCAAGATCAGTGTGGTCATGGGTAGCAACCAGGTGGAGGTCATTAAATGAGCTTAGGCCTCGCCCTGAGGGGACTAGGGAGCCAGAGAAGGCTTTAAGCAGGGGGCAGCTCTATCCAATGGTGGGACTGAGGTAGAGGAAGTCTTACTCAAGTGGCAAGGTGAGGAGAGGCAGGGGACAGGGGGCTCAGGGAGCTGCCATGAGATCTGAACTCAGGAAGGACTGGGGTGGGAGGAGGAAGGAGATCCAGGAGGCACCTGGAGGCATCCTCAGAATGGAGGGGTCCTTACTCTCCATACTGATGGCATCTGGAGGGTCTTCAAACCCTCTGGCCAGCACCTGGATTTAACCCTGGCAAGGGGGCAGGAGGAGGACCAGTGTGAAGGGGAAGAGAAAGTGGAACAGGAGGCAGAAATCCTCATTCCAATCTTTCAAGCACTGATTTCACTTAGAACCACCAATACATAGCAAAAGAGAAGGAAGGGAATGTTTTTGTTGAGAAATACTATTAGCTGTTTTTCCCCGAACTCTTACCAGGCCAGGCTCCACACTGTACCAGGCCAGGCTCCACACTGGGCAGTTCACTCCATTGTCTCAGTGATCGTGATCACTCCCAGGGAGTTCCCACCTCATGCACACAGAGAGGTTAAAGATGTGGTCAAGGTGGTGAGAGCAAGGACGGCAACTCGCAATTGTCAGACCTCAAAACTCAAATTCTTAGGGGAAAACTAAAGAGCTAAGGGGACAAGAGCAAAATCTAAATGTCCAGTAATAGAAGGACATTCACTCCTGTCTACAAACATCCAGGGACCCTTAGTAAAAGACAGTGCAGTGTGATACATTATGTACACTGTGACTACAAATAACATTTTAGCAGACCTATACACAGATACGAGACACCGTTCACAAAAGCAACCACAAATATAAGACACCTGAGATAACGTGTCACAACCTTTTCTAAGAAAATTAGAAAACTTTATTCAATGTCCTTAAGGAAAACCTGAATACCTGGAAATGCATACCGTGTCCATGGACAAGAAGACACACTTCCAAATGTCCTCCCACTATTCCAGCCAGAAGTCCACACAGCCTTTCCATGATTCAATTGAATCTTCAATTTACATGGAAGAACAAAGAATGAAGAAAGCAGAATTCTGGGCAGAGAACTGACTTATCAAATATCAATATTTATGATAAATAATCATGATCGAGACAGTAGGAAGCTGGCACAGGAATTGACAAATAGGTGAATGGGACAGAATATGAGGGCCCCAAAGTGGGATGCACACATATTAGAAAACCTGGCTTCTAGGAAAGGAGACCTCAAATCAGGAAAGAATTGAAATAAAATCAAGTTAGGATGATCAGCTGTCCCACAGGACAACAGCACCCTTAGCACACAAATCAGTTCCAGGTGGGTCGGGCCCTTAAATATGAAAGAAAACCCTTAGAAGTCTTAGAAGAAAATCTAGAATGTCTTCTTGATGATCATCATGATAGATGTTTTAAGCAAAATACAGAAAGGACAACCAACAGAAAAAGATTGATACATCTACCTAAATTAAAACAGTTTCTATTCATGAAAACACATCCTAAGAGATGAAATGACAAGTCACAGATTTGAAGATATTTGTAGAATATAATTGATAAATAATTTGAGTCTAGAATAGATGAAAAATCTTAGAAATTCATAAAACTGAGACAGGCAGTCCAATAGGAAAACAGGGCAAAGGGCTGAGTTTTTACCTAAGAGGAAACAGCAGGACTCAGGTGTGTGGGGTACGAAGCTGAGTCTCATTCTTACTCATGCAAATGCAAAATGAGATCCTAATGAAATATCACGTCATACCCAGCACACTAAAGGAAAGTCCAACTCTGACAACAGTGAGCAGTGGGAGGAGGAGCAGCTGCAAAGACCATCGCCTCCTGGAGACGGTGGAAATGCACTGCCACTCTGGGCAATAACGCCCATATCTTAGCTCCCAGCAACCCCATTCCTAATCACGCTTCCTAATCCACACATGGATCAGGATATATGGATGAGAATGGTTGTAGCTGTTGATTAAAAATCCTGGAACCACCTCACATATACCAGGATGGCTATTATGTTTAAGAAAACACCAGGAAGTAACAAGTGCAGGTGAGCCCATGGAGAAGTCAGACCCCTTTGCACTACTGGTGACAATGTGAGACGCACAGTTGCTTTGGAAAACAGTGTGGTTGTTTTTCTTTTTCTTTTTTCTTTTTTTTTTTTGGAACCGGGAATTGAACTCAGGGAGACTCGGCCACTGAGCCACATGCCCAGCCCTATTTTGTATTTTATTTAGAGACAGGGTCTCACTGAGTTGCTTAGGGCCTCACTACGTTGCTGAGGCTGGCTTTGAACTCGTGATCCTCCTGGCTCAGCCTCCCGAGTCACTTGGATTACAGGCATGTGCCACCATGCCCGGCTGGTGGTTTTTCAAAAATTAAAAATGGAATTATGGCGTGTCCCAAAATTCAACTTCTGATGTGTACCTGGAAGAATTAAAAGTAGAGATTCAAACAGATGCTTGCTCCTGTATTCCCAGCAGCATTATCCACAGTAGGCAAGAGGTGGAAGCAACCTAAGAATCCCCCATGGGTGAGAGGGTGAACAGAGGTGACCCCAGCAGACAGTCCCTGATGTGCCATGGCTAGACCCAGGACTTTGTAACTTTCTGAGGCACAGAAGCAATGCACATTCAGTAGAACCTTCACTTTGAATTTTGAGTGTAGACCTTTTCCTGGGCTAGCTATCTGCCACACGATGCTCTCTCTTGACTCTGGGTAGTGGCAGGGAGCCCCAGCTCCCAGTCAGCCCTGTGACCTCAGGACACATGACAGGTCCTCCACTGTGTTGTCACTGAGCTGGACGTTTCCAGCTCGGTGTTTTCTAGCACATTTGACTTGTGATATTTCCAAATTATGATGGGTTTATCAGGATGCAACTCCAGGACTAGGCACAGAGCATCTTTATATACGATGGAATATATGTTATAAATACGTAAGTATATATATTTAAAATTTTTAAAAAGAAGTAAAAAGATCTTCATTTATGGTATTTCTACACAGAAAATCCTGAGTTCCAAAACAAATCTACTAGAAGTGATTTATGTCTCCAGCAGAGTTTCAAGACATGGCTGAAAATATCAAAAATATCACTTGTATGTCTCTAAATTAACAATGAACAATTTGAAGCACCTAAAAGTAAATTTAACAAAATAAATACAATGGAATAGCACTCAGCCCAAAAAGGAAGGAAATTTCAACACATTCCACATCACAGATGAACCTTGGGAAATCACGCTAAATGAAATAAGCCAGGCACAAAAGAACAAACACTGGATTTTTCCACTTACGTGAGGTTCCAAGAGTGACCAAATCCACAGAGACAGAAAGCAGAATGGCAGTTGGCTGGGGGGGCGGGGTGGAGTCCTGGTTTAATTGGTACAGATTTTAGTTTGGGAATATGGAAAATGTTCTGGAGGCAGATGGTGGTGCCAGTCCCACAGCAATGTGAATGCACTTGGAGTCACCAAACCGTACACCCCAAGATGATGAAAATGGAAAAACCTGTGCTACACTTCTTTCCACAATAAGAAATATGTCTCATTGATCACTTAGGCTACTAAAATATTTGAAAGATGAAAATCCTGGAAATCACCTATGTGTATGTCAGCAGGAGAATGAGTAAGTTAGACTTTGGTACATACATACAGTGTCCTACTTTGCGGTGGAGAAAAGGAAGAACCATATCTGCACACCGCACACCTCAGCATGGGTGGACTTCACAATCAGAGAGTGAAAGGGCAAGTTGAAAAACCATACCCTCCAATTAGATCAGCATTTGGGGGTATTTTACAGACACACACATACAACATATACACACACACATACATGCACACATAAACACAGATACACACACGTACACCTATACACACACATATATACACAAACACACACACATATATATGCACGTATTAAAGAAAAACGAAGGAATGAATGGTTTCCACAAAATTCAAGATGGCAGCTACATCATGGTGGGCTGGGAGACACATATGACCAGAGAGGATCAGGGACTTTCTAAGCTGTAGATGGTTTGTTCCTTAATCTGGGTGATGTATACAGGGGTATTCATTCTATATTTAATCTTTAAATAGTAGATGACGTGTGTCATCTACACCTTTTGGTCCGTACACAATATTACATAATTTTTTAAAAATCCTGTATGTAGAAAACAGATGAGAAGTGCTCTGACCGTGATGGTGAGTCGGTAGAGGAACTCCATTACTTTCTGGCTTTTGAAAATACTCTTGTACTTTTATAGGAAAGAAGCATTAAATTATGTTAAGAAAAAAGAAATGAAGACAGCTTTTCCCTCAAATTTGTTTGGAGAAAAGGGAAGTGAGAGAAACGGGCGAAAGCCTTGGGCTTCCCCCAATTCTACCAGTAACAACAGGAGATTGGAATTTTGAGGCAGAATGTTGCTTAGAGACAATGGTTTGAACTGGTATCTTGAGGGGGCGATTGTTCCTCCCCAAGGCGAGCTCCTCGGTCCCTCTTCTCAGGAAATCCCTGCCAGCTTCCGGAGCGGGCAGAGGGTTCTGATGCGCTCTTGAAACCAGGGAGTGTAACAAGGAGATGAAGCCGCAGGGCTCAGCCAGCTCTTTCCAGGACTGATTTTAGATAAAAACCCTGACGCGAGTCTCTTCTTCACTGCCTGGAAGACCAGATGAAGATAAAAAAGAGGAACATGACAAAACTGAGAGAAGTCGTTGAGCTAGGAAATGATTCGAGAGAACACGGGGCCACAGACTCATGCGCAGCTGGGAGCAGGAGCACCGTTAGGTGACTCTGCTCCTGATGTCTTGGGCCTCCTCCTGTCCTACATCCGTGTGCCTAGCCTCTCCCGGCAGCCTGGGAACCCAGCACGTGGGGACTCATTTAGCCATCCTCACTCCGAGGGCCCGTCCCCAGGCCCCAGGAGCCAGTATCATGCGTGCACGCCCAGCAGGCACGCAGGCTGCCGGGGGCCTGGAGGTGCATGTGGGGACACAGTGGCCCTCCCTTCAAGCAGGGAGCAGCAACAGTGGCTGTTACAGTGGAAATGCTTTGGTAAGAATGAGTCCCCGACGAGGCTGGGACGAGGCGCAGGGGTGGAGCACCACCCTAGCAGGCCCGAGGCCCTGGTTCATCCCCAGCACCCACAAAACCACAGCAACACAAAGGAATATGCACGAGACACCGTGGGCCAGAGGAGGGACATCACACCAGCCTGAGGAGCAGGAGGCGACCCACAGCAGAGGGCCCTGCGTCATCGTGACAGGTGAGCCATGGTAACCCAGGGAAAGAGGGCCGGGAGAAGTTCTTCCAGGGGAAGAGCCAGGAGCAGAAAAACTGCATGGAGGGAACCAAGGTGCCACTAGGCTTTATTGTTGTTTGGTTTTTGTTTTTACCCTCAAACTATGAGTGTGAGGCAGAACCTGGCCAGGGAAGGGTGGAGAAATCACCAGGAGCCACACCTTAAAGGTTCTTTCTTACCAGATAGAAGGACTTAGACTATGTCCCCAGGCACTGGGAGCCATGGAGGTATTTTAACAAGGAAGGGAGATGCAAATAAGTCCCTTCTCTCTATCAATCTGCCATTTAAATAGCCCAATTAATGATGCTATCACAGGCTAGAGGCGTCCTAGGATAACCTCCACTGGCAGATTAGGTTAAGGTCATTGTGTTAGTCAACTTTCTATCAGTGTGACAAAATACCTGAGGTCAAACAGCTTGCAAGGAGGAAAGGTTTCATTCTGCTCACCGTCCCAGACCATGGTGGCTTGGCTCTGCTGATTTTGGAGTGTGATGACAGGTATATTACGGCAGAAGCTCATGGCAGACCAGGCCTGTCCACCTTCCAGTGACTGGGGAGCAAAAGGAAAGGCAGGACAGGGCCAGGGTCCCACTACCAAGGGCACCCCCCTCCCTGTGACGTCCTGCCAGCCTCCACCTCCTAGAGGTTCCCTGGCCTCCTGAGAGCACCACACTGAGAACCAACCCTTTAACCTGTGAACTGGTGGGAACATTCCAGATCCAGCCCAGAGCAGACACAAGCCCCGCCTGGCGCTGCTTCACGCGCATCTGCCCAGAGTCCTGCGCCCTCTCCAGCCTCTGAACGTCCACTGACACTCCATGCGGGATTCCTTGGCGGAGGACGGTGGGCGCATCTGTACCCCCGGAAAGAACCTCCGGGTCTATGCTAATCCAGAGAGCAGCGGCAGAATGGAACCGTGACAGCACTGACTTAAAACAAGAGAACACACACACACACGCACACACACACGCGCACACACGTAAAATGCGGAGAGAAGAGGTTGGAAGTGTCCACACCAAAACCGACAATGGAGGTACAGCTGGAGGGTGGAGGGGGGTCGGGCTGGAGCCACAGGAGCGCAGCTCATCCCCGAGGCTTTCCCGGCACAGGGGGAGTGGGTGCCTCCTCGACTTGTGATAGAACGCAGTTAGAGTGTGAAGCCCGACAGTGAGAGGGCTCGGCATGTGGCCTCCTGCTGGCGTGCCCAGGGAGACTCAGTCTTCCCACTTCCACTTCTTAATGCACCCGAATTCCAGCCCGGGCTGAGGCCAGAGCTATTTCTGATCCATTTTAATTACTCAAGAAATATCTGTGGACCTTCTCTGCCAAGCCTCCCTGGCCCTCTTGGAAGCAGGTCAGCGGTCTCTCATGCAGACCCCGTGACCAGGCTTGGGCGCTCCGGAGACTCCCAGGGGGTCAGCAGTGACCCTGAGGAGCTGCCTCCCTCCGCCTTTGGAAAGTCCCCCAGCTCCTGGGGACACTCTCCCTCCCTTCTGGACATGAGCTCATTGGCTGGGAGAGCAGAGGAACGCCTTCCTCCACCGCCTTCCCCCCAAAGGCCCAGGTGGCCCAGGCACACCAGAGGGCCCAGGAGCAGTCAATCACCTGGCAAGGCAGGGCCGGTGCCGGACAGACCTCACTCTCCACTACCGTCCCCACCTCCCTGCTTGAGTATCTTTCCAAGTGTGTGATTTTGAAATAGAATAATCACTACTCCTTTATTAAATAATTAGTTGGTACAAACAAAAAACAGATTTCACAAGAGCAAACCCTGTCTTGATAACTCTGAGGCCAGAGGAGAGTTCCTGGGCCATGTGCTTCGGGGCAGAGTGGATGAGGGGTGGGCTCCTGCGACTCCCAGCATGAGCAAGGACGCGCCTGGTCACTCCCACACGTGGGATGCTGCGTTAGGAAGCCTCTGTGCTGAGAGTGCCTAAGGTGTAACCCCAGTCACACACGGTGCGTCCTACTTGGTAATGACAGTGAGCCACTTTCCTGACTCATGCACTTGTTACACTGTGATCTTCCCATTATTCTGGAGGGTACTTGTACTTACTTAAAAAGAAAAGTCCACAGAAGCGGCTGGGCTGGCAGCAGCTGCCTGGGCCTCGCGTCTCCCACGGCTCTGGGCTGCATCTCTTGCTCCTGTGCTGGATTTAATCTTGCCTTTGGGTCATCGTGGTCCCAGGATCATCAGGCTCAGAAAACTGATCTGCATGAGGTGTTAAAAGAGCTCAGATCCTGATTATTTTGAAGACCTGAGATATGCATCTCAGAGTCCAGGGTCTGACACAGCTTGGTGACCCTGGGGAATCTCTCTGTACCTTGGGCTGTGACCCTGAAGCGTTGTACCCAGGAGCAGGAGAGGAGTTGTAGCAGGGCAGCTCCTGGACACACTGCAGCTCCAAGTTATCTATGGCCCCAGTAAATCTCAAGCTCTGAACTTGAAGTAAGGTGATCGGAATGCTGGTTTGCCCCAGGTACCTGGCCAAAGCCACACAAAATCACCTCAGGTCTAAGATTATTTTTATGTATTTTTTTTCAAATACAATTTTCGGCACATTGTCAAAGGCAACTAGATCCATGAGAAGACAGGACACTGTGAGAAAAGAAGCAGAAATGGGGCTCAGGGACGCAGACGTGGGATCATCAGACAGCAACGATGACACACTTATGCCTGCCATGTTCAACAGGAAGAGCCACGTCTGAGAATTCTGTCAGGAAACTGGAACCCATAAAAAGTAGTTGTCAGTGTCCTGGCCGGAAATTGACGGCAAACCCCAGGGGTTAGAGGAGAGTTTACAAAGGGATACTTTCAATAAAGTTGAGACCCTGCAGCTGGTAGTAGAGGCATACTGGAGGTCTGAAAGGGCTGAGAGAGGGAGTCATTGCTAGAACTTGGAAGGATGGAGCCAGGTAAGAGGGCCACCTGATAGGACCTGGGGTGTCCACTGAAGGACAGAGAACCAGTAGGGTGACCAATTGCAGTGAAGCTAAGGAACACACACCAAAACTTGACTATTTTCCTTCCTCCAATCAAACAGAGAATAAGATGGCCACAAATGCAGGTCAATCTCCCAGCACACAGAGAGGCGAGAGAAGCAGAGCTTCTCTGGAGGCATGCACAGAAAGCATCTGAGATGACAACACAGAATATCTGGAAGAGAACCAAATTCAAATTTCAGAACTGAAAAGTACAATAATTAGAGTAATTAATTCAATGAATGAGTTTAGTAATAGAGCAAACACAGCTGAAGAGAGAATTAGTGAACCAGAAAATAGGCCCAAAGGAATTATGTAAAATAAATAGATCAAAAGCAAGACAAAATAAGAGAAATGAAGCAGAGGTAATGTTTAAAAGTATGGTTGATGATAATTTTCCAGAGCATTGAAAAAAAATCAATCCACAGATTCAGTTTGAGAAACTCACAGGTTGGAGCTCAAGGAACCTCACCTCACATCCAAACTCATTCTAGTGACCCTGCAGAGACAGAGGGGAGTCATGGGTGATGGCAGAATAATGGACAGCTGGAAGTCAATGGAGTTGCCCACCGTTGAGATGGGAGAGTAGGACACATTTGATAAATACGAGGAATTACCTGTCAGCTCCCTGTAAGTTTCAACCCCCAACCCCTGACCCCTGGAACTGTCCTGGGTAGCTTGACAAGAGGCCACTTCACTGCCTCCAGACCCTTTCCCAGCCCACAGACTTGAGTCCTGTCCCCTTCTCTTGCTTGGAAATAGCAGTGGCCTCCTGCCTGGCCTCTCACTGCTCAGCCTTCACGTTGGCCATCAACCAGGTTTCTAGCAACACAAATTCTCATGGGAGGCTGTGCTTGCCCACCCCTCTGGTTTCCATGAGGAAGGATTTCCCCTTAGTACTCCTAGGGCCCCCTGAGCTCCACCGGGTGGCAGGTGAAGTCTGACTTTGAGTTAGGGACTAGGGGCTGGCACTGAGGGGCCAGCTCCTCTTTGCTACTTTCTTCTGGGCAGAGGCTGCTTGCAGGGAGCTGTGTCCTGCTCTGCCCTCCCACATCGCACCCCAGGGAGGCCTGTGCTTCCTTTGCCTTTCCTATGCCTGTTCAGGTCTGTCTGCTGAACTCTGTGGCTCACCATTAGGAAATCCCCCTGCCCCACAGAAGTTGCTTTGTTCAGAACACAGGAAGGAGAAAGAAAGCTGCATACAGGCTCCCTCACACTCCCAAAGCGAAATGTTCCCTCACAGCCTAACTCCAAATGCCTCAGGGCCCCTACCTTCCTACAGAAGAAAGTCCAAAAACTCAGGCATGGCACTCAAAGTCTTCACAAGCCAGCACCCCAGCTGACCTCACCAGCTGGATGTTAGCCCACCCTACCGTCACACTGTCCTCCCTGCCACCGGCCTGCGTCTGTTCCCTCACCCAGCATGCAGACAGCCCCTTGGAGCTATTTGAGGAGTCTCTCTCTCCCTCATCACACACAGGGAATGCCTGGTCAGAAGCAGGGACTTGGAGAAGTCCACGTGGGTAGAACTGAAGCCTCCAACCACCAGCCAGGGGAGGGAGCCTGGATCCTCCATCACCAGGAGCCTTCAGAATGCGGCTCCAACCTGGCCAGAAGCACCTGGCTAAGTTGCTCCCAGAGTCCTGACTCTCACACACCGTGTGGCTTTTTAAACTTCAAGGGCAGGTAATTTATTATACACAATAGATAGCTAATGCATCCAGCCCTTCCCCTCACTGACTCCTGCTTGCTCTTCGTGCCTTGGCTCAGACTCTGCCTCCTTCAGGAAGCCTGCCCTGGCTCCTTGTCCAAGACACTGTAGGCTCAGCCTCCTGGTAACCTCCCCACCTTTCCAGCAACAGCGCCTGCACTTTGCCATAGGGAACAGCTCTTCTTCCATCCAAATCTGTGTGTGCAGGATGAGGCTGACTCCTCCCCAGGCTGCAGGGGCGGATGGTCAGTCGAGGCCTGGCCAGTCAGGATGCCCATTCCCCTGAGGCCACCATTCAGGGCTGTGTGACCTAGGCCAGGCCCTCAACAGTCAGCCTAGGAGTCTTTGCAGGAAGGATTAGAAAAAATAAAATCTTTGTCTATGGGGGTTTCTAGGTAGAAAAATGTCAGCCTGTAGTACATTCTGCCAGCATGGGTAAAAGCCCACCTCAGGGTGCAGCTGGAGGAGGAAAGACGAGCCTGCGAGACAGATTCCTGATGTGACTGTTGAAGGACCTGGATTTAGCTGTGCCGGAAACCCACACCTACTCCACTCCTCTGCTTCCCCTGTCATGGACAGTGTGCATTGATTTGAGGTGATATCTGTCACCTTCAGCTGAGAGAGTTCAGACCAATTCATCCCCAAGGGTGGAATGAAGGACCCCCTCTTAGGGATCCCAGACCTTTGTGCTTCCCTTGAGACTGCACTTCCCACACGAAACGCAACAGACATTGGTAACCTGCTGCTGATTTCTTTTTTTTTGGAACCGGGGATTGAACCCAGGGACACTTGGCCACTGAGCCACATCCCCAGCCCTATTTTGTATTTTATTTAGAGACAGGGTCTCACTGAGTTGCTTAGGGCCTCGCTAAGTTGCTGAGGCTGGCTTTGAACTCGAGATCCTCCTGACTCAGCCTCCCAAGTCGCTTGGATTACAGGCATGTGCCACCGCACCCGGCCCTACTGCTGATTTCTGCACCAGCGTTTTGCTCACCTCCTCCCTGATCTCTTGAACTCAGAGCGAGGCCAGGTTTCTTTCTTCATCCAGAGCACCCGCCCCCCGAGGTGCTCAGTTATAGCTGTAGTAATTATAGCGAACGAACGAGCGTCTCCTGCTTGGTCGCAGAGTCACATCTTCAGAGACCTGCTTGCTACCAGACCTAAGTGACCCTCAAGTCCCCTCTGAGACAACAAAGGATTATTTTTAAATCTCTCTTCCTCGGGACCATGGCTGAGCCAGCCCCACCCAGGAACCACAAACCAGTCTCCCATCACAGAAAACCCAATCTGGCCCAGGTATTCCCCTGCTTCAACAACTTTCGGTGACATTTTTGGCAGGAGTGGATGGAAGGGAGAGACCCTGTGGGTTCAGGAAACTTCTGCATTATAGGACATTCTGTTGTTTTTTGATTGGCTCATTAAGCAAGCATTTAATTGGCACCTACTATGTGCCAGGCCTTACACATACACCTCAGTGTCCCGACAAGTGTTTAGGGCACAGTATTGCTGCATTGCCAATCACCCCAAATTCAGGGGCTTAAAACAGCGAACAGGGAACCAGGTACAGCTCAGCTGGGCGCCGCCTCTGGGTCAGAACATCTCAAGAGGCTGCAGTTGGTCACACCAGCCACCGGCTGTCCCAAGGCTCACTGGGGCTCAGGGATTGCCTCCAGGCTCATTGGCAAGGTAGCTGTGGGGCCTTGAAAGAGCCCCTGTCAGCTCACTCGGGTGGCTTCTCCAAGACAGCACCTATGCAGGGCAGCATCTGCTCCTGGGCCCCTGATCGCAGGGACAGCAAGGGACGCGCCCAGGACAGGAGCCAGTCTCACAGCCGACTCCGGTTGCTTCTGCCATATTCTGTTCCTGAAGCGAGTCAGGAAGTCCAGCCTCCACTCCAAGGGGAGGGGTCGTGCCAGGTTACGAATACCAGGAGGTGCGGTCACTGGGGCCACCTCAGAGGCCACCTGTGGCAGGGAGCACTACTACCCTTCATTTCACACCCAGAACCCCGGTCGTGAAGCCACCCGTCTAGCTCACCAGCTCGAGAGTTTTCTGAGTGGCTTTCTAAATCCCCAGGCCAGCTGAGGGTGAGATAAAGGAAGGTAGGACGGAAATGTTGGTAGAAAGAAATGTAATACATTACCCACGATTTAGTGGCTTCAAATAAACATTTCTCTTTTCATTTCCATGGGTTTGGAACTCAGGAGCAGCTAGCTGGGAGGTTCGGACTCAGGGTCTCTCGTGAGGCGTTGGCTGAGCTGTGAGCCACTGGCAGGGGCCTGGGAGCCTCACCACGTGGACCCCCAAGAGAGTCATGCTCAGACATGCTCAGGACATGGCGGTGGGGCTGCCCCAGAACAAAGAAGCAAAGGAGCCTCAGGGGAAGGCTCAGTGTCTTCTGACCTGGGAGTCACACCCTGTCCCATCTGCAGCTTCCTGTTGGTCAGTTACACGGTCAGCCCTCTTCATTGTGGGAAGCGATTACACAAGGGCATGGGAATGCCAGGAGGTGTGGACACTGGAGGCTCCGAGGACCTCTGGCCACCACAGGGCCCCACGGGAGGGATAATCCTGAAGCTGAGCTCTTATTAAGTTACTCCCCTCTCAAAGAGACCCACACGTCCCCACCCACTGCAGCGCACCATCTACCTCCCAGCTCCACCTCCAGCCATCTCCTGGGGGAACGGACCACGGAGGATTGACAGCTTGGTCTGTTTCTAAGCCTCAGTGTTTCCCGCAGAGACCCTGTTGGTGTGTCCCCACCCGGGTGACCCCCATTCTGGGGGAAGGCTCACCCCCTTCAACATGCATTACTGTGCCCTTCCACACCCAGGCTCCAGTTGGATGCCTGGATATTATGGCCAGCAAATAGACCCCACCTCCTTCTGGAAGCTTCCAGTCGAGATGGGGAGATAGGTACTAGCCAGTTAGTAACAATCTAATTGCAAGTTGTGCCAAGTTTTCCCAAGGAAACCAGCAGCGCACCACGACCTTGGACAGTAGGGGCCTGGCCGGTTTCACTGCAGTATTTGAGCAGTCAAGTCATCAACTGGGCTGGACGGGGATGTTAGCGTGAGGTTCACGAAGCATTCAGAACCCCAAAGAACAGCAGCTTAAACAAGGTAGACTCGTGCACAAGGTCCTGGGTTCGATTCCCCAGCACTAGAAAAAAAAAAAAACACTGCAAGGTAGACTCATTTCTCTCTGTCTAGAAGCCTGGGTAGGGATTTGCAGACAGGGATGGCACCACTCAGGGATGGGGACCCAGGCTCCCGTTGCCCTGTGATGCCCAGGTAGCTGGTCTGTGGACCACATATGGAAAAGGGAGGACATGTGGCCAAATGTCACCCCTCAGGACATCCCTCCTGCAAGGGGCCAGCAGTCATCTGTACCCAGCCACTGCTCAGGCACTTGTCCTGTATGCTGAGTGGCAAAGGCCTTCTCTTCCTGATCAGGACAGGGACCCATTGGTTCCCACTGGTCACCTTAGGATACCTGATTAGAATGTCCCATTTCCCAAGGTTACTTTAGAAAACCTAAGTAGAGCACTGTCCACTCCACCCCCTTGGTTATTCTGGAATACCTAACCTTCATGGGAGGTCCCAGGGGCGGTCAGTGGCTGGGTCTTATTACAAACAGGGACGCAGACCTCCTATCTTGTCCTCCAGTAGCATTCTTCTCGAACGCTGCCTCCACCATCTTGGTGTCCCTGACTCCTACCCAACAGTCTTGCTTTGGGGGCACCAGCCCCCACCTTCCTCCTGGATATTTTTCTCTGGTGCCACCATCACCTGAAGGAAGGGGCAGCGACAGACCCTGGAAAGGTCGGAGGTCAGAACAGGCTTGCCCTGCACGGGCCTGAGTCTGTCCCACTGCCATTCCCCCTAGCCCAGCAATCACCCAGCAAGCTGCCCCCGCACTTCTGTACAGCAGCAAAGAGGGGGACAATGGGCGTGGCCACCTTGGGCCACTCCCCAGTGCAGACCCACCTGCCTGCGGCAACCCTGCAAGACCTGGATGGGCCTGGCACTCTGCAAACACCAGGTGGAGGGGTCCTTACGAGGTGCAGGCAGCGTGCCACGCCAGTCTCCCAAATGCCCTCACTTGATTCCCAAGAACCCCAGCACCCTGAGAGTAGGTGTCGTCATCTGCTTTGTGCAGACGTGGAAGGGGAGATCAGAGATGCCCAGTGATTTTCCCAGAGAGGCACGGCAGGGCAGGAGGCCGGTCCACTTTACCCCTGGCCTTGGCCTTGCCTGGAGCTAGGCACCGCGCACAGGCCAAAGCGGGCCTTCCCCTTCCATCGTCACAGCTCAAAGAAACTGTCTACAAATTCCAAGACGGGGACTCTGAGGGGCAGGGCCAACTGCACCCGGAAGACCAAGTGGAGGCCCGAAGGAAGGGCGAGGGGGCCACTAGGCTGCCCTCCGCTTCGGGGCCTCGATCCCGCCCCCAGGGCCCGCCCTCCGCGCCGCCGCTGGCCGCTCTCACCGGGCGGAAGGGGCGGTGGCGGCGGCGGCGCCCAATGGGCTGCGCGCAGCGTCACTTCCCGCGGCGGCGGCGGGGGCGGGGCTCCGGCGGGGGCGGGGCGGCCGAGGAGGCGGCGGCAGCGGGCTGGACCCACGCGGCGCGCGGCCCGCCCGGCCTGCAGCGCTCCCACCCCGGCGGCGGCGGCACGATGCCCTTTGACTTCAGGAGGTGAGTGTGGCGAGCCGGCCACCCGGGACCCCTCGGCGGCGCTCGGCAGCCGCGCACCCTCCCGCCCTGCGCGCAGAAGCAGCCCTACCCCGGTGCACGCCTTTGCAGGCCCTCGGGGACCCCCGCCTTGCAGCTCGCCGGTCCGCCTGCCGCAGAGCCCGCTCCCCAGCCGCCCGCACCCCTTGCATTCCCTACCTCAACCCCCAGATGGGAGCCAGAGAGCATCCCCTCCTCCCTCTCCCCAGCCTCCCGTAGTGGACCCCACCCTAGGTGACAGGTGGGGCCAGGACACCTCGCTCGAGCCCCTGGGATCCGCAGCGGCTTGCAGCCTCAGCCAGACTGGCAGCAGCGGGGGAGGTTTAGACTTCCCTAGCCCGAGGCACCCCCGAGGCAGGGCAGATCTGGAGTCCTGTCCAGATAAAGGCCTGTCCCCCACCCCCACCCTTACTCCAGCCCTGGCCCTGGGCTCGGGGCTGGGGGCTCTATGGGGAGGGAAGGAGACTGAGCGGCCTTGGAAAGGGCTCTGCAGAGGGGCCAGTGGGGTCTGGCCTTGGCTTTCTGCAGTCACCACAATGGGTCCTTTGTGGGGTCCAGCTGCCTTGCTGGACCCTGTTGTGCCAGACCGGGCATTCTGGAATCCTGCCCGGGAAGGGGTCTCCACTACATGTTCCCTTGAGGTGTGGAGCTCCAGGGGATGCCCTTGGCCAGGGCTGGGAAAATAGCAGGGATTAGGAGGGACTGGATTAGAGTCCTGGCCTGCTGCCCACACTGGGCAGCTTGGTGTATTCCAGAAATGAGGGGCAAAGGCTCTGGGTTGGGGCCTCCCCTCACTGCTTAGCCAGCTGACCCCAGCAAGTGCCGGAACCCTCTCAGCCTCTCAGTTTCACCACTTGCAAATTGGGGCTAAAAATAAGACCCCCACCTGTGAGGCCTGAGTTCAGGAGAGGGGCAGACAGCTGCATGGCTCAGCTTCAAAGCAGAGCTTTAGTGCGGGAGGGGCTTCCACAGGTGAGGTAGTGCTGTGACCTCCCAGAAGGGAAGGTCCTTGCCTGCTCGGAGTCACGGCATGGAGGCATGCTGGGGTGTAGGTTTGGAGAGGACATCAGCCTTGAACCTCTTGACCAGCTGACGTGATTTTCCTGCCTGACCTGGGCCCGAGGCCACCTGGCAAACATTTGCCAGCTTCCTGCTGCTTCCAGGAAGCCCTGAGGCTGGCACTGGGGTCCCTGACACAAATGCATGCAGACTCAGGGCAGTTTTGAACAAAGAAAGCCCCACTGGTGGAATTCAGGGGCACCCTAATCCTGACAGTTAATGTCCAGCCACTAGAGACGTTGGCATGGTGACTCCCAGTTGCAGAACGCCTCCCTCACCTGGGCTGACGAGATTCCCGCCCCATCCCTGTCAAGTGATTTTGAGCTTGTTGGAGAGGTCACTTCTCCTGGTCATTTAATCCTTTCACTCTGCACCCCACTCCCCCACAGTGCAGAGCAAAAGTGGAGGCTCCAGGGCTGAGGGGCTTCCCCTAGACTTCCTGGGTGCTGCAGGGAGGGTGGGCCTGGATCCTGGTTGGAAGTTTGGTGAGCAGAAAGGGTGCAGTACAGAAAACCAGTGATGGCAGCTCTGGCCTTTGGCCTTGAAGGGACCCGCCTGTCACCAGCATTGATATTTAAGGGGGCCTGGTGCAGCTGCCCCTGGCTTCATGGGCATGCCTCTGGCCGCGGGGGCCCACGGCAGCATGGTTGAGAGTGGACTCAGCACTTAGTGGCTGCAGGTTGGAGGGTAGCCCTGTGCACCCAGCAGACCTGCACTCTTTTTTGGGGGGCAGGGATAACCAGGAATTGAACTCAGGGGCACTTGGCCACTGAGCCACACCCCCAGCCCTGTTTTGAATTTTATTTAGAGGCAGGGTCTCACTGAGTTGCTTAGCATCTCGCTCTTGCTGAAGCTGGCTTTGAACTCACGATCCGCTGGGATTACAGGTGTGCACCCCTGCACCCTGCAGACCTGCACTGTTTAAGAGCTCTTAACCAGCAGTTCCAGGACTAGGTGATAAGGAAGGTCCCTGACCCCATGCACCTTCCTCCGAGTCCATGTTTGCTCATCTCCTGAGTGCCCACACCATGCTCAGCCCTCTGCCGCATGCTCCACCATGGGGAAGTGGGTGGCAGGTGGCCCAGCCTTCTCAGCAGCCCCCGGGGAGAAGGAGGAGGGCCTGATGGGCCCCAGGACGGGAGGTGCTAGCTGCGTTCGTTGGAGGGGCATCCAGCAGACTTGACATCCATCCCATTTCAGAGCCTAACTCTGGGGGAAAAGGAAATGCTGGAGGGTCGCTCCAGATTGGAGGAGAGTGCAGGGGGCGTGCCTGTTAGGGCTCCCCCCTCCCCCAGCCCCTGTCCAGTTCAAGGCCGGGTGCACCAGCTTCCTGGTGCTCTTCCTGAAACTGGAGGGGGAAGAAATAGCAACTCTGATCTTGCTGGGGGCCTCTCTCCTGCTCTCAGGACCTCCTGCGACTTCTGTAGCCTCAGGGTGTTTTTCTGCCTGTGATAAGGGACACTGAGCTTGGTGTGTAAAGCATCAGAGGCTGGGTAGCCGTTCATCTGTGTGGTTTCATTTGAATGCCTTTCCCCCAGCGCCCGTCATTTACTAATTATCAGGCTTATTCTTCTCCCTCCTGTTACTCCGTGGGCACCTGAGGGCAGGGATTTGTATCTGTCTTCTTCAAGGCCATATATCAGGGCCAGACTCGCCCCTTGGAAATGCCCTTTGGAAATGGCCCTCGACGCCTGTCAGGGAAGCCAAGAGGGAAGGTGCGCTGTGATTGCCTGTGCTTCCCACTGGCCACTAGGCAGATTGCAGCTGGCGATGGACAAGTCTGCATCCATCTTTCTCCCTCCCTCCCTTCCTTCCCTCCTTCCTTCCTTCCTTCCTTCCTTCCTTCCTTCCTTCCCTCCTTCCCTCCCTCCCTCCCTTTCTCTCCTCCCTCCCTCCTCCCTTCCTTTCCCAGGACGGAACCAAGGCCTGGTTCCTGAGGACTGCATGCTCACCCTCTGGCTACCCCAGCCCCTCCCGCTCTGTCCTTGAGTCCGTCCTGGGGAGTTGGCCCAGAGGAGGGATCCTGGACCTGAGGCCGTTTCTTGTGTTTGCTGTGCCCCTGCTCGACTGCCCACTGATAGCTGGGCACTGTACTTGTGGAACTGGCCTTGTGACCTAGATCCGTGGGTGTTGTCCCTAGTTCCGGCTGGCCCAGGGCCAGGAGCACCTGCCAGCCCCGCTGCTGAGCCTGGGAGCGGAGGGGAGAGAGAACAGCACATGGCGTCCCTATGCCCCAAGCCAGGGGAGCCCGAGCCCTTCTTTCAGGAAGGAGGCCCAGGAGGCTGACTCCCCCGCAACGGCAGTGCCATGCTCAAACCCAGGACCTGGGGGATGGTCTGCCCCACTCGGACCTGCACCCTGCTTGAGATGGTGGACTTCTTACCTCCTGAGCATCCTTTCTCCCCTTCAGGAGGAGAGGGGTAGTTGCAGGCACAAGTGGGGTACCCCTGCACTCTATGGGCATCTACATAATTTGCAGGACCCAGTGCCGCCCCTGCTGGAAAAGTACTAGGAATTTCAAGATGGAGACAGCGGAGCATTAAGGCAAGAGTGGAGCAAGTGCGGGACCCTGAGTGACGGCAGAGGCCGTAGCCTGGGGTGCTGGCCCTGTGCTGTTCCTTGGACCACCCCTCACTCCAGCCCTCTGAGTGGCCTCTGCCCCTCCAGGAGGCCCCAGAGTCTTCGGGACCCCAGTGTGAGCGTTCCAGGGTTGACCGATGCTTTCCCATCCTGGTGTCGGCCCAGTGGTCTCACCTGTGGGAATCGGGTCTGGACCTGGCGTGCCACGCAGCCTTGTGTGATGGGCCCGCAGACCACTGCCGGCCCCACGCCCTGCGCCTGGCTAAGCCCCGGCCTCGCTGGGGACTCTGAGCGCAGTTAACACTCAGCAGAGCACCAGCGTGAAGGCCGGATTCCCACCCGCTTCTCCCCGGAGGAGCTCCCGGGAGCAACAGCGTCCGCTTTACAGTGAGCGTAGAAACAGGTCAGCGCCCTTAAGATCAGACCGGGGCTGGGCTGGGGCTCAGTGTAGGGCACTCGCCCAGCCTGCGTGAGGCGCTGGGTTCGAGTCTCAGCACCACATATAAATGAATGAAAAGTAAAGTCCATCCACAACTAAACCAAACCTCAGACCAGAGGGCTCCGGAGGCCGGGCTCCGTGTGCAGTGAGCGCCAGCCCGCACGGGCTCTGTGGGAGGGAGCTGGCGGCGTCCACTCACCTGACCCAGCGGCCCTCCAAGGCAGCGATGGGCCT